>JAJQXV010000031.1:0-349060 GCA_025169955.1 Salix arbutifolia
AAACGCATAGACTAGGTGAGTTTCGCGTCATTCCGACTTCGACGACCCGGTTGCCGAATATTCAGCTGCATTTGGATTTCGAGTGATCCTCTTGAGCATGTAGGATTCCGCAACCTGTTCTACATCAGTTCTTCCGTAAACGACGAAACGCATAGACTGGGTGAGTTTCGCGTCATTCCGACTTCGACGACCCGTTGCTGAAATTCAGCTGCCTTTGAATTTCGGGTGATCCCTCTTGAGCATGTAGGATTCCGCAACCTTTCTACATCACTTCTTCCGTAAACGACTAAATGCAGTCTGGGTGAGTTTCGCGTCATTCCGACTTCGACGACCCGGTTGCTGAAATTCAGGTGCCTTTGAATTTCGGGTGATCCCTCTTGAGCATGTAGGATTCCGCAACCTGTTCTACATCACTTCTTCGTAAACGACGAAACGCATGCACTGGGTGAGTTTCGCGTCATTCCGACTTCGACGACCCGGTTGCTGAAATTCAGGTGCCTTTGAATTTCGGGTGATCCCTCTTGAGCATGTAGGATTCCGCAACCTGTTCCTACATCTTCTTCCGTAAACGACGAAACGCATGTCTGGGTGAGTTTCGCGTCATTCCGACTTCGACGACCCGGTTGCTCGAAATTCAGGTGCCTTTGAATTTCGGGTGATCCCTCTTGAGCATGTAGGATTCCGCAACCTGTTCTACATCACTTCTTCCGTAAACGACGAAACGCATGCACTAGGTGAGTTTCGCGTCATTCCGACTTCGACGACCCGGTTGCTGAAATTCAGCTGCCTTTGAATTTCGGGTGATCCGTCTTGAGCATGTAGGATTCCGCAACCTGTTTCCAAATCTTCTTCGTAAACGACGAAACGCATTGTCTGGGTGAGTTTCGCGTCATTCCGACTTCGACGACCCGGTTGCTGAAATTCAGGTGCCTTGAATTTCGGGTGATCCCTCTTGAGCATGTAGGATTCCGCAACCTGTTCTACATCACTTCTTTCGTAAACGACGAAATGCATCCACTAGGTGAGTTTCGCGTCATTCCGACTTCGACGACCCGGTTGCTGAAATTCAGCTGCCTTTGAATTTCGGGTGATCCCTCTTGAGCATGTAGGATTCCGCAACCTGTTCTACATCACTTCTTCCGTAAACGACGAAACGCATGACTGGGTGAGTTTCGCGTCATTCCGACTTCGACGACCGGTTGCCGAAATTCAGGTGCCTTGAATTTCGGGTGATCCCTCTTGAGCATGTAGGATTCCGCAACCTGTTCTACATCACTTCTTCCGTAAACGACGAAACGCATAGACTAGGTGAGTTTCGCGTCATTCCGACTTCGACGACCCGGTTGCTGAAATTCAGCTGCCTTTGAATTTCGGGTGATCCCTCTTGAGCATGTAGGATTCCGCAACCTGTTCTACATCACTTCTTCCGTAAACGACTAAACGCATCCACTAGGTGAGTTTCGCGTCATTCCGACTTCGACGACCCCGTTGCTGAAATTCAGCTGCCTTTGAATTTCGGGTGATCCCTCTTGAGCATGTAGGATTCCGCAACCTGTTCTACATCACTTCTTCCGTAAACGACGAAACGCATTGACTGGGTGAGTTTCGCGTCATTCCGACTTCGACGACCCGGTTGCTGAAATTCAGGTGCCTTTGAATTTCGGGTGATCCCTCTTGAGCATGTAGGATTCCGCAACCTGTCTACATCACTTCTTCCGTAAACGACGAAACGCATGACTGGGTGAGTTTCGCGTCATTCCGACTTCGACGACCCGGTTGCTGAAATTCAGCTGCCTTTGAATTTCGGGTGATCCCTCTTGAGCATGTAGGATTCCGCAACCTGTTCTACATCACTTCTTTCGTAAAACGAAAACGCATCCACTAGGTGAGTTTCGCGTCATTCCGACTTCGACGACCCGTTGCTGAAATTCAGCTGCCTTTGAATTTCGGGTGATCCCTCTTGAGCATGTAGGATTCTGCAACTTCTTCTGTAAACGACGAAACGCATTGTCTGGGTGTCTTTCGCGTCCATCCGACTTCGACGACCGGTTGCTGAAATTCAGGTGCCTATGAATTTCGGGTGATCCCTCTTGAGCATGTAGGATTCCGCAACCTTCTACATCACTTCTTCGTAAACGACGAAATGCATAGACTAGGTGAGTTTCGCGTCATTCCGACTTCGACGACCCGGTTGCTGAAATTCAGGTGCCTTTGAATTTCGGGTGATCCCTCTTGAGCATGTAGGATTCCGCAACCTGTTTCCATCACTTCTTTGTAAACGACGAAACGCATCGTCTGGGTGAGTTTCGCGTCATTCCGACTTCGACGACCCGGTTGCTGAAATTCAGCTGCCTTTGAATTTCGGGTGATCCCTCTTGAGCATGTAGGATTCCGCAACCTGTTCTACATCACTTCTTCCGTAAACGACGAAACGCATTGTCTAGGTGTTTCGCGTCATTCCGACTTCGACGAACCCGGTTGCTGAAATTCAGGTGCCTTTGAATTTCGGGTGATCCCTCTTGAGCATGTAGGATTCCGCAACCTGTTCTACATCACTTCTTCCGTAAACGACGAAACGCATCCACTAGGTGAGTTTCGCGTCATTCCGACTTCGACGACCCGGTTGCCGAAATTCAGCTGCCTTTGAATTTCGGGTGATCCCTCTTGAGCATGTAGGATTCCGCAACCTGTTCTACATCACTTCTTCCGTAAACGACGAAAGGCATTGACTGGGTGAGTTTCGCGTCATTCCGACTTCGACGACCCGGTTGCTGAAATTCAGGTGCCTTTGAATTTCGGGTGATCCCTCTTGAGCATGTAGGATTCCGCAACCTGTTCTACATCACTTCTTCCGTAAACGACGAAACGCATAGACTGGGTGAGTTTCGCGTCATTCCGACTTCGACGACCCGGTTGCTGAAATTCAGCTGCCTTTGAATTTCGGGTGATCCCTCTTGAGCATGTAGGATTCCGCAACCTGTTCTACATCACTTCTTCCGTAAACGACGAAACGCATCCACTGGGTGAGTTTCGCGTCATTCCGACTTCGACGACCCGTTGCTGAAATTCAGCTGCCTTTGAATTTCGGGTGATCCCTCTTGAGCATGTAGGATTCCGCAACCTATTCTACATCACTTCTTCCGTAAACGACGAAACGCATCGACTGGGTGAGTTTCGCGTCATTCCGACTTCGACGACCCGTTGCTGAAATTCAGCTGCCTTTGAATTTCGGGTGATCCCTCTTGAGCATGTAGGATTCCGCAACCCAGTTCTACATCACTTCTTCCGTAAACGACGAAATGCATGACTAGGTGAGTTTCGCGTCATTCCGACTTCGACGACCCCGTTGCTGAAATTCAGGTGCCTTTGAATTTCGGGTGATCCCTCTTGAGCATGTAGGATTCCGCAACCTGTTCTCCATCACTTCTTCTGTAAAACGAAACGCATCGTCTGGGTGTGTTTCGCGTCCATCCGACTTCGACGAACCGGTTGCAAATTCAGCTGCCTTTGAATTTCGGGTGATCCCTCTTGAGCATGTAGGATTCCGCAACCTGTTCTACATCACTTCTTCCGTAAACGACGAAATGCATCTACTGGGTGAGTTTCGCGTCATTCCGACTTCGACAACCCGGTTGCTGAAATTCAGGTGCCTTTGAATTTCGGGTGATCCTCTTGAGCATGTAGGATTCCGCAACCTGTTCTACATCACTTCTTCCGTAAACGACGAAACGCATGACTGGTGATTTCGCGTCATTCCGACTTCGACGACCCGGTTGCCGAAATTCAGCTGCCTTTGAATTTCGGGTGATCCCTCTTGAGCATGTAGGATTCCGCAACCTGTCTACATCACTTCTTCCGTAAACGACGAAAGCATCTACTGGGTGAGTTTCGCGTCATTCCGACTTCGACGACCCGGTTGCTGAAATTCAGCTGCCTTTGAATTTCGGGTGATCCCTCTTGAGCATGTGGATTCCGCAACCTGTTCTACATCACTTCTTCCGTAAACGGCGAAACGCATAGACTAGGTGAGTTTCGCGTCATTCCGACTTCGACGACCCGGTTGCTGAAATTCAGCTGCCTTTGAATTTCGGGTGATCCCTCTTGAGCATGTAGGATTCCGCAACCTGTTCTACATCAGTTCTTCCGTAAACGACGAAACGCATAGACTGGGTGAGTTTCGCGTCATTCCGACTTCGACGACCCGTTGCTGAAATTCAGGCTGCCTTTGAATTTCGGGTGATCCCTCTTGAGCATGTAGGATTCCGCAACCTCTTCTACATCACTTCTTCCGTAAACGACGAAACGCATTCGACTGGGTGAGTTTCGCGTCATTCCGACTTCGCGACCCGGTTGCTGAAATTCAGGTGCCTTTGAATTTCGGGTGATCCCTCTTGAGCATGTAGGATTCCGCAACCTGTTCTACATCACTTCTTCCGTAAACGACGAAATGCATGCCTAGGTGAGTTTCGCGTCATTCCGACTTCGACGACCCCGTTGCTGAAATTCAGGTGCCTTTGAATTTCGGGTGATCCCTCTTGAGCATGTAGGATTCCGCAACCTGTCCTACATCACTTCTTCCGTAAACGACGAAACGCATCGTCTGGGTGAGTTTCGCGTCCATCCGACTTCGACGACCCGGTTGGCTAAAATCACCTGCCTTTGAATTTCGGGTGATCCCTCTTGAGCATGTAGGATTCCGCAACCTGTTCTACATCACTTCTTCCGTAAACGACGAAACGCATGCCTAGGTGAGTTTCGCGTCATTCCGACTTCGACGACCCGGTTGCTGAAATTCAGCTGCCTTTGAATTTCGGGTGATCCGTCTTGAGCATGTAGGATTCCGCAACCTTTCCTAATCACTTCTTCCGTAAACGACGAAACGCATGACTGGGTGAGTTCGCGTCATTCCGACTTCGACGACCCGGTTGCCGAAATTCAGCTGCCTTTGAATTTCGGGTGATCCCTCTTGAGCATGTAGGATTCCGCAACCTGTTCTACATCACTTCTTCCGTAAACGACGAAATGCATCGACTGGGTGAGTTTCGCGTCATTCCGACTTCGACGACCCGGTTGCTGAAATTCAGCTGCCTTTGAATTTCGGGTGATCCCTCTTGAGCATGTAGGATTCCGCAACCTCTTCTACATCACTTCTTCCGTAAACGACGAAACGCATAGACTGGGTGAGTTTCGCGTCATTCCGACTTCGACGACCGGTTGCCGAAATTCAGCTGCTTTGAATTTCGGGTGATCCCTCTTGAGCATGTAGGATTCCGCAACCTGTTCTACATCACTTCTTCCGTAAACGACGAAACGCATAGACTGGGTGAGTTTCGCGTCATTCCGACTTCGACGACCCGTTGCTGAAATTCAGTGCCTTTGAATTTCGGGTGATCCCTCTTGAGCATGTAGGATTCCGCAACCTTTCTACATCTTCTTCCGTAAACGACGAAACGCAGTCTGGGTGAGTTTCGCGTCATTCCGACTTCGACGACCCGGTTGCTGAAATTCAGGTGCCTTTGAATTTCGGGTGATCCCTCTTGAGCATGTAGGATTCCGCAACCTGTTCTACATCACTTCTTCGTAAACGACGAAACGCATTGCACTGGGTGAGTTTCGCGTCATTCCGACTTCGACGACCCGGTTGCTGAAATTCAGGTGCCTTGAATTTCGGGTGATCCCTCTTGAGCATGTAGGATTCCGCAACCTGTTCCTACATCTTCTTCGTAAACGACGAAACGCATGTCTGGGTGAGTTTCGCGTCATTCCGACTTCGACGACCCGGTTGCTCGAAATTCAGGTGCCTTTGAATTTCGGGTGATCCCTCTTGAGCATGTAGGATTCCGCAACCTGTTCTACATCACTTCTTCCGTAAACGACGAAATGCATCCACTAGGTGAGTTTCGCGTCATTCCGACTTCGACGACCCCGTTGCTGAAATTCAGCTGCCTTTGAATTTCGGGTGATCCGTCTTGAGCATGTAGGATTCCGCAACCTGTTCAATCTTCTTCGTAAACGACGAAACGCATTGTCTGGGTGAGTCTTTCGCGTCATTCCGACTTCGACGACCGGTTGCTGAAATTCAGTGCCTTTGAATTTCGGGTGATCCCTCTTGAGCATGTAGGATTCCGCAACCTGTTCTACATCACTTCTTTCGTAAACGACGAAATGCATCCACTAGGTGAGTTTCGCGTCATTCCGACTTCGACGACCCGGTTGCTGAAATTCAGCTGCCTTTGAATTTCGGGTGATCCTCTTGAGCATGTAGGATTCCGCAACCTGTTCTACATCACTTCTTCCGTAAACGACGAAACGCATGTCTGGGTGAGTTTCGCGTCATTCCGACTTCGACGACCGGTTGCTGAAATTCAGGTGCCTTTGAATTTCGGGTGATCCCTCTTGAGCATGTAGGATTCCGCAACCTGTTCTACATCACTTCTTCGTAAACGACGAAACGCATCCACTAGGTGAGTTTCGCGTCATTCCGACTTCGACGACCCGGTTGCTGAAATTCAGGTGCCTTTGAATTTCGGGTGATCCCTCTTGAGCATGTAGGATTCCGCAACCTGTTCCTACATCACTTCTTCGTAAACGACGAAACGCATCCATAGGTGAGTTTCGCGTCCATCCGACTTCGACGACCCGGTTGCTGAAATTCAGGTGCCTTTGAATTTCGGGTGATCCCTCTTGAGCATGTAGGATTCCGCAACCTGTTCTACATCACTTCTTCGTAAACGACGAAACGCATTGACTGGGTGAGTTTCGCGTCATTCCGACTTCGACGACCCGGTTGCTGAAATTCAGGTGCCTTTGAATTTCGGGTGATCCCTCTTGAGCATGTAGGATTCCGCAACCTGTTCTACATCACTTCTTCGTAAACGACGAAACGCATGACTGGGTGAGTTTCGCGTCATTCCGACTTCGACGACCCGGTTGCTGAAATTCAGTGCCTTTGAATTTCGGGTGATCCCTCTTGAGCATGTAGGATTCCGCAACCTGTTCTACATCACTTCTTCGTAAACGACGAAACGCATCCACTAGGTGAGTTTCGCGTCATTCCGACTTCGACGACCCGGTTGCTGAAATTCAGCTGCCTTTGAATTTCGGGTGATCCTCTTGAGCATGTAGGATTCCGCAACCTGCATCACTTCTTCGTAAACGACGAAACGCATGTCTGGGTGAGTTTCGCGTCATTCCGACTTCGACGACCCCGGTTGCTGAAATTCAGGTGCCTTTGAATTTCGGGTGATCCCTCTTGAGCATGTAGGATTCCGCAACCTGTTCTACATCACTTCTTCCGTAAACGACGAAATGCATAGACTAGGTGAGTTTCGCGTCATTCCGACTTCGACGACCCGGTTGCTGAAATTGAGGTGCCTTTGAATTTCGGGTGATCCGTCTTGAGCATGTAGGATTCCGCAACCTGTTTCCATCTTCTTTGTAAACGACGAAACGCATGTCTGGGTGGTTTCGCGTCCATCCGACTTCGACGAACCGGTTGCTCAAATTCAGGTGCCTTTGAATTTCGGGTGATCCCTCTTGAGCATGTAGGATTCCGCAACCTGTTCTACATCACTTCTTTCGTAAACGACGAAACGCATCTAGGTGAGTTTCGCGTCATTCCGACTTCGACGACCCGGTTGCTGAAATTCAGGTGCCTTTGAATTTCGGGTGATCCCTCTTGAGCATGTAGGATTCCGCAACCTGTTCTACATCACTTCTTCGTAAACGACGAAACGCATCGTCTCGGTGAGTTTCGCGTCCATCCGACTTCGACGACCAGGTTGCCGAAAGTCAACTGCCTTTGAATTTCGGGTGATCCCTCTTGAGCATGTTGGATTCCGCAACCTGTTCTACATCACTTCTTCCGTAAACGACGAAACGCATACTGGGTGAGTTTCGCGTCATTCCGACTTCGACGACCCGGTTGCTGAAATTCAGGTGCCTTTGAATTTCGGGTGATCCTCTTGAGCATGTAGGATTCCGCAACCTGTTCTACATCACTTCTTCCGTAAACGACGAAACGCATAGACTGGGTGAGTTTCGCGTCATTCCGACTTCGACGACCCGGTTGCTGAAATTCAGCTGCCTTTGAATTTCGGGTGATCCCTCTTGAGCATGTAGGATTCCACAACCTTTTCTACATCACTTCTTCCATAAACGACGAAACGCATAGACTGGGTGAGTTTCGCGTCATTCCACCTTCGACGACCCGGTTGCTGAAATTCAGCTGCCTTTGAATTTCGGGTGATCCCTCTTGAGCATGTAGGATTCCGCAACCTTTCTACATCACTTCTTCCGTAAACGACGAAACGCATGACTGGGTGAGTTTCGCGTCATTCCGACTTCGACGACCCGGTTGCTGAAATTCAGCTGCCTTTGAATTTCGGGTGATCCCTCTTGAGCATGTAGGATTCCGCAACCTGTTCTACATCACTTCTTCCGTAAACGACGAAACGCATGACTGGGTGAGTTTCGCGTCATTCCGACTTCGACGACCCGGTTGCTGAAATTCAGGTGCCTTTGAATTTCGGGTGATCCCTCTTGAGCATGTAGGATTCCGCAACCTGTTCTCCATCACTTCTTCGTAAACGACGAAACGCATCGTCTGGGTGAGTTTCGCGTCATTCCGACTTCGACGAACCCGGTTGCTGAAATTCAGGTGCCTTTGAATTTCGGGTGATCCCTCTTGAGCATGTAGGATTCCGCAACCTGTTCTACATCACTTCTTCCGTAAACGACGAAACGCATCTACTGGGTGAGTTTCGCGTCATTCCGACTTCGACAACCCGGTTGCTGAAATTCAGGTGCCTTTGAATTTCGGGTGATCCTCTTGAGCATGTAGGATTCCGCAACCTGTTCTACATCACTTCTTCGTAAACGACGAAACGCATGTCTGGTGTCTTTCGCGTCATTCCGACTTCGACGACCCGGTTGCCTGAAATTCAGGTGCCTTTGAATTTCGGGTGATCCCTCTTGAGCATGTAGGATTCCGCAACCTGTTCTACATCACTTCTTCCGTAAACGACGAAATGCATCACTGGGTGAGTTTCGCGTCATTCCGACTTCGACGACCCGGTTGCTGAAATTCAGCTGCCTTTGAATTTCGGGTGATCCCTCTTGAGCATGTAGGATTCCGCAACCTGTTCTACATCACTTCTTCCGTAAACGACGAACGCATGACTAGGTGAGTTTCGCGTCATTCCGACTTCGACGACCCGGTTGCTGAAATTCAGCTGCCTTTGAATTTCGGGTGATCCCTCTTGAGCATGTAGGATTCCGCAACCTGTTCTACATCACTTCTTCCGTAAACGACGAAACGCATAGACTGGGTGAGTTTCGCGTCATTCCGACTTCGACGACCCGGTTGCTGAAATTCAGGTGCCTTTGAATTTCGGGTGATCCCTCTTGAGCATGTAGGATTCCGCAACCCTTCTACATCACTTCTTCCGTAAACGAAAACGCATGACTGGGTGAGTTTCGCGTCATTCCGACTTCGACGACCCGGTTGCTGAAATTCAGCTGCCTTTGAATTTCGGGTGATCCCTCTTGAGCATGTAGGATTCCGCAACCTGTTCTACATCACTTCTTCGTAAACGACGAAACGCATCCTGGGTGAGTTTCGCGTCATTCCGACTTCGACGACCCGGTTGCTGAAATTCAGGTGCCTTTGAATTTCGGGTGATCCCTCTTGAGCATGTAGGATTCCGCAACCTGTTCTACATCACTTCTTCGTAAACGACGAAACGCATGTCTGGGTGAGTTTCGCGTCATTCCGACTTCGACGACCCGGTTGCTGAAATTCAGGTGCCTTTGAATTTCGGGTGATCCCTCTTGAGCATGTAGGATTCCGCAACCTGTTCTACATCACTTCTTTCGTAAACGACGAAACGCATCCACTAGGTGAGTTTCGCGTCATTCCGACTTCGACGACCCGGTTGCTGAAATTCAGGTGCCTTTGAATTTCGGGTGATCCTCTTGAGCATGTAGGATTCCGCAACCTTTCTAATCATTTTCGTAAACGACGAAACGCATTGTCTGGGTGTCTTTCGCGTCCATCCGACTTCGACGAACCGGTTGCTGAAATTCAGGTGCCTTTGAATTTCGGGTGATCCCTCTTGAGCATGTAGGATTCCGCAACCTTCTACATCACTTCTTCCGTAAACGACGAAATGCATCACTGGGTGAGTTTCGCGTCATTCCGACTTCGACGACCCGGTTGCTGAAATTCAGCTGCCTTTGAATTTCGGGTGATCCTCTTGAGCATGTAGGATTCCGCAACCTTTCTACATCACTTCTTCGTAAACGACGAAACGCATCCACTGGGTGAGTTTCGCGTCATTCCGACTTCGACGACCGGTTGCGAAATTCAGCTGCCTTTGAATTTCGGGTGATCCCTCTTGAGCATGTAGGATTCCGCAACCTGTTCTACATCACTTCTTCCGTAAACGACGAAACGCATAGACTGGGTGAGTTTCGCGTCATTCCGACTTCGACGACCCGGTTGCTGAAATTCAGGTGCCTTTGAATTTCGGGTGATCCCTCTTGAGCATGTAGGATTCCGCAACCTGTTCTACATCACTTCTTCCGTAAACGACGAAACGCATCCACTGGGTGAGTTTCGCGTCATTCCGACTTCGACGACCCGGTTGCTGAAATTCAGGTGCCTTGAATTTCGGGTGATCCTCTTGAGCATGTAGGATTCCGCAACCTGTTTCCAAATCACTTCTTCTGTAAACGACGAAACGCATTGTCTGTGTGTCTTTCGCGTCCATCCGACTTCGACGAACCGGTTGCTCAAATTCAGGTGCCTATGAATTTCGGGTGATCCCTCTTGAGCATGTAGGATTCCGCAACCTGTTCTACATCACTTCTTTCGTAAACGACGAAACGCATCACTAGGTGAGTTTCGCGTCATTCCGACTTCGACGACCCGGTTGCTGAAATTCAGCTGCCTTTGAATTTCGGGTGATCCCTCTTGAGCATGTAGGATTCCGCAACCTGTTCTACATCACTTCTTTCGTAAACGACGAAACGCATCCACTAGGTGAGTTTCGCGTCATTCCGACTTCGACGACCCGGTTGCTGAAATTCAGGTGCCTTTGAATTTCGGGTGATCCGTCTTGAGCATGTAGGATTCCGCAACTTCTTCTGTAAACGACGAAACGCATTGTCTGGGTGTCTTTCGCGTCCATCCGACTTCGACGAACCGGTTGCTGAAATTCAGGTGCCTATGAATTTCGGGTGATCCCTCTTGAGCATGTAGGATTCCGCAACCAGTTGTACATCACTTCTTTCGTAAACGACGAAACGCATCCACTGGGTGAGTTTCGCGTCATTCCGACTTCGACGACCCGGTTGCTGAAATTCAGGTGCCTTTGAATTTCGGGTGATCCTCTTGAGCATGTAGGATTCCGCAACCTGTTTCCTAATCACTTCTTCTGTAAACAACGAAACGCATTGTCTGGGTGTCTTTCGCGTCCATCCGACTTCGACGAACCGGTTGCTCAAATTCAGGTGCCTTTGAATTTCGGGTGATCCCTCTTGAGCATGTAGGATTCCGCAACCAGTTCTACATCACTTCTTTCGTAAACGACGAAACGCATCCACTAGGTGAGTTTCGCGTCATTCCGACTTCGACGACCCGGTTGCTGAAATTGAGGTGCCTTTGAATTTCGGGTGATCCGTCTTGAGCATGTAGGATTCCGCAACTTCTTCTGTAAACGACGAAACGCATTGTCTGGGTGTCTTTCGCGTCCATCCGACTTCGACGAACCGGTTGCTGAAATTCAGGTGCCTTTGAATTTCGGGTGATCCCTCTTGAGCATGTAGGATTCCGCAACCAGTTCTACATCACTTCTTTCGTAAACGACGAAATGCATCCACTAGGTGAGTTTCGCGTCATTCCGACTTCGACGACCCGGTTGCTGAAATTGAGGTGCCTTTGAATTTCGGGTGATCCTCTTGAGCATGTAGGATTCCGCAACCTTTCCAAATCTTCTTCTGTAAACGACGAAACGCATTGTCTGGGTGTCTTTCGCGTCCATCCGACTTCGACGAACCGGTTGCTCAAATTCAGGTGCCTTTGAATTTCGGGTGATCCCTCTTGAGCATGTAGGATTCCGCAACCAGTTCTACATCACTTCTTTCGTAAACGACGAAATGCATCCACTAGGTGAGTTTCGCGTCATTCCGACTTCGACGACCCGGTTGCTGAAATTGAGGTGCCTTTGAATTTCGGGTGATCCTCTTGAGCATGTAGGATTCCGCAACCTGTTCTCCATCACTTCTTCGTAAACGACGAAACGCATTGTCTGGGTGAGTTTCGCGTCATTCCGACTTCGACGAACCGGTTGCTCAATTCAGGTGCCTTGAATTTCGGGTGATCCCTCTTGAGCATGTAGGATTCCGCAACCTGTCTCCATCACTTCTTCCGTAAACGACGAAACGCATAGACTGGGTGAGTTTCGCGTCATTCCGACTTCGACGACCCGGTTGCCGAAATTCAGCTGCCTTTGAATTTCGGTGATCCTCTTGAGCATGTAGGATTCCGCAACCTGTTCTCCATCACTTCTTCGTAAACGACGAAACGCATCTAGGTGAGTTTCGCGTCCATCCGACTTCGACGAACCGGTTGCTGAAATTCAGGTGCCTTTGAATTTCGGGTGATCCCTCTTGAGCATGTAGGATTCCGCAACCTGTTCTACATCACTTCTTCCGTAAACGACGAAACGCATAGACTGGGTGAGTTTCGCGTCATTCCGACTTCGACAACCCGGTTGCTGAAATTCAGGTGCCTTTGAATTTCGGGTGATCCTCTTGAGCATGTAGGATTCCGCAACTTCTTCTGTAAACGACGAAACGCATTGTCTGGGTGTCTTTCGCGTCCATCCGACTTCGACGAACCGGTTGCTGAAATTCAGGTGCCTTTGAATTTCGGGTGATCCCTCTTGAGCATGTAGGATTCCGCAACCAGTTCTACATCACTTCTTCGTAAACGACGAAACGCATCCACTGGGTGAGTTTCGCGTCATTCCGACTTCGACGACCCGGTTGCTGAAATTGAGGTGCCTTTGAATTTCGGGTGATCCGTCTTGAGCATGTAGGATTCCGCAACCTGTTCTAATCACTTCTTTGTAAACGACGAAACGCATTGTCTGGGTGTCTTTCGCGTCCATCCGACTTCGACGACCGGTTGCTCAAATTCAGGTGCCTTTGAATTTCGGGTGATCCCTCTTGAGCATGTAGGATTCCGCAACCTGTTCTACATCACTTCTTTCGTAAACGACGAAACGCATTGTCTGGGTGTCTTTCGCGTCCATCCGACTTCGACGAACCGGTTGCTGAAATTCAGGTGCCTTTGAATTTCGGGTGATCCCTCTTGAGCATGTAGGATTCCGCAACCTGTCTACATCACTTCTTCCGTAAACGACGAAACGCATAGACTGGGTGAGTTTCGCGTCATTCCGACTTCGACGACCCGGTTGCCTGAAATTCAGCTGCCTTTGATTTCGGGTGATCCCTCTTGAGCATGTAGGATTCCGCAACCTGTTCTACATCACTTCTTCGTAAACGACGAAATGCATCCAGTAGGTGAGTTTCGCGTCATTCCGACTTCGACGACCCCGTTGCTGAAATTCAGCTGCCTTTGAATTTCGGGTGATCCCTCTTGAGCATGTAGGATTCCGCAACCTGTTCTACATCACTTCTTCCGTAAACGACGAAACGCATAGACTAGGTGAGTTTCGCGTCATTCCGACTTCGACGACCCGGTTGCTGAAATTGAGGTGCCTTTGAATTTCGGGTGATCCGTCTTGAGCATGTAGGATTCCGCAACTTCTTTGTAAACGACGAAACGCATTGTCTGGGTGTCTTTCGCGTCCATCCGACTTCGACGAACCGGTTGCTGAAATTCAGGTGCCTTGAATTTCGGGTGATCCCTCTTGAGCATGTAGGATTCCACAACCTGTTCTACATCACTTCTTTCGTAAACGACGAAACGCATTGTCTAGGTGTCTTTCGCGTCCATCCGACTTCGACGAACCGGTTGCTGAAATTCAGGTGCCTTTGAATTTCGGGTGATCCCTCTTGAGCATGTAGGATTCCGCAACCTGTCTACATCACTTCTTCCGTAAACGACGAAACGCATAGACTGGGTGAGTTTCGCGTCATTCCGACTTCGACGACCCGGTTGCCGAAATTCAGCTGCCTTTGATTTCGGGTGATCCTCTTGAGCATGTAGGATTCCGCAACCAGTTCTACATCACTTCTTTCGTAAACGACGAAATGCATCCAGTAGGTGAGTTTCGCGTCATTCCGACTTCGACGACCCGGTTGCTGAAATTCAGCTGCCTTTGAATTTCGGGTGATCCCTCTTGAGCATGTAGGATTCCGCAACCTGTTCTCCATCACTTCTTCTGTAAACGACGAAACGCATTGTCTGGGTGTCTTTCGCGTCCATCCGACTTCGACGAACCGGTTGCTGAAATTCAGGTGCCTATGAATTTCGGGTGATCCCTCTTGAGCATGTAGGATTCCGCAACCTGTCTACATCACTTTTTCCGTAAACGACGAAACGCATAGACTGGGTGAGTTTCGCGTCATTCCGACTTCGACGACCCGGTTGCGAAATTCAGCTGCCTTTTGATTTCGGGTGATCCTCTTGAGCATGTAGGATTCCGCAACCTGTTCTCCATCACTTCTTCTGTAAACGACGAAACGCATTGTCTGGGTGTCTTTCGCGTCCATCCGACTTCGACGAACCGGTTGCTCAAATTCAGGTGCCTATGAATTTCGGGTGATCCCTCTTGAGCATGTAGGATTCCGCAACCTGTTCTACATCACTTCTTTCGTAAACGACGAAATGCATAGACTAGGTGAGTTTCGCGTCATTCCGACTTCGACGACCCGGTTGCTGAAATTGAGGTGCCTTTGAATTTCGGGTGATCCGTCTTGAGCATGTAGGATTCCGCAACTTCTTCTGTAAACGACGAAACGCATTGTCTGGGTGTCTTTCGCGTCCATCCGACTTCGACGAACCGGTTGCTGAAATTCAGGTGCCTTTGAATTTCGGGTGATCCCTCTTGAGCATGTAGGATTCCGCAACCAGTTCTACATCACTTCTTTCGTAAACGACGAAATGCATCCACTAGGTGAGTTTCGCGTCATTCCGACTTCGACGACCCGGTTGCTGAAATTGAGGTGCCTTTGAATTTCGGGTGATCCGTCTTGAGCATGTAGGATTCCGCAACCTTCTTCTGTAAACGACGAAACGCATTGTCTGGGTGTCTTTCGCGTCCATTCCGACTTCGACGAACCGGTTGCTGAAATTCAGGTGCCTTTGAATTTCGGGTGATCCCTCTTGAGCATGTAGGATTCCGCAACCAGTTCTACATCACTTCTTTCGTAAACGACGAAATGCATCCAGTAGGTGAGTTTCGCGTCATTCCGACTTCGACGACCCGGTTGCTGAAATTCAGGTGCCTTTGAATTTCGGGTGATCCCTCTTGAGCATGTAGGATTCCGCAACCTGTTCTCCATCACTTCTTCGTAAACGACGAAACGCATTGTCTGGGTGTTTCGCGTCATTCCGACTTCGACGAACCGGTTGCTCAAATTCAGGTGCCTATGAATTTCGGGTGATCCCTCTTGAGCATGTAGGATTCCGCAACCTGTCCTCCATCACTTCTTCCGTAAACGACGAAACGCATAGACTGGGTGAGTTTCACGTCATTCCGACTTCGAGGACCCGGTTGCCGAAATTCAGCTGCCTTTTGATTTCGGTGATCCTCTTGAGCATGTAGGATTCCGCAACCTGTTCTCCATCACTTCTTCCGTAAACGACGAATACGCATCCATAGGTGAGTTTCGCGTCATTCCGACTTCGACGACCCCGTTGCTGAAATTCAGCTGCCTTTGAATTTCGGGTGATCCCTCTTGAGCATGTAGGATTCCGCAACCTGTTCTACATCACTTCTTCCGTAAACAACGAAACGCATACTTTTGGGAGTTTCGCGTCATTCCGACTTCGACAACCCGGTTGCTGAAATTCAGGTGCCTTTGAATTTCGGGTGATCCCTCTTGAGCATGTAGGATTCCGCAACTTCTTCTGTAAACGACGAAACGCATTGTCTGGGTGTCTTTCGCGTCCATCCGACTTCGACGAACCGGTTGCTGAAATTCAGGTGCCTTTCAATTTCGGGTGATCCCTCTTGAGCATGTAGGATTCCGCAACCTTCTACATCACTTCTTTCGTAAACGACGAAACGCATCCACTGGGTGAGTTTCGCGTCATTCCGACTTCGACGACCCGGTTGCTGAAATTCAGGTGCCTTTGAATTTCGGGTGATCCTCTTGAGCATGTAGGATTCCGCAACCTGTTTCCATCACTTCTTTGTAAACGACGAAACGCATTGTCTGGGTGTCTTTCGCGTCATTCCGACTTCGACGAACCGGTTGCTGAAATTCAGGTGCCTTTGAATTTCGGGTGATCCCTCTTGAGCATGTAGGATTCCGCAACCTGTTCTACATCACTTCTTCGTAAACGACGAAACGCATTGTCTAGGTGAGTTTCGCGTCATTCCGACTTCGACGACCGGTTGCTGAAATTCAGGTGCCTTTGAATTTCGGGTGATCCCTCTTGAGCATGTAGGATTCCGCAACCTGTCCTACATCACTTCTTCCGTAAACGACGAAACGCATAGACTGGGTGAGTTTCGCGTCATTCCGACTTCGACGACCCGGTTGCCGAAATTCAGCTGCCTTTGAATTTCGGGTGATCCTCTTGAGCATGTAGGATTCCGCAACCTGTTCTCCATCACTTCTTCGTAAACGACGAAACGCATCAGTAGGTGAGTTTCGCGTCATTCCGACTTCGACGACCCGGTTGCTGAAATTCAGGTGCCTTTGAATTTCGGGTGATCCTCTTGAGCATGTAGGATTCCGCAACCTGTTCTACATCACTTCTTCCGTAAACGACGAAACGCATAGACTTTTGGAGTTTCGCGTCATTCCGACTTCGACAACCCGGTTGCTGAAATTGAGGTGCCTTTGAATTTCGGGTGATCCGTCTTGAGCATGTAGGATTCCGCAACTTCTTTGTAAACGACGAAACGCATTGTCTGGGTGTCTTTCGCGTCCATCCGACTTCGACGAACCGGTTGCTCAAATTCAGGTGCCTATGAATTTCGGGTGATCCCTCTTGAGCATGTAGGATTCCACAACCTGTTCTACATCACTTCTTTCGTAAACGACGAAACGCATTGTCTAGGTGTCTTTCGCGTCCATCCGACTTCGACGAACCGGTTGCTGAAATTCAGGTGCCTTTCAATTTCGGGTGATCCCTCTTGAGCATGTAGGATTCCGCAACCTGTCTACATCACTTCTTCGTAAACGACGAAACGCATAGACTGGGTGAGTTTCGCGTCATTCCGACTTCGACGACCCGGTTGCTGAAATTCAGCTGCCTTTGGATTTCGGGTGATCCTCTTGAGCATGTAGGATTCCGCAACCAGTTCTACATCACTTCTTTCGTAAACGACGAAATGCATCCAGTAGGTGAGTTTCGCGTCATTCCGACTTCGACGACCCCGTTGCTGAAATTCAGCTGCCTTTGAATTTCGGGTGATCCCTCTTGAGCATGTAGGATTCCGCAACCTGTTCTACATCACTTCTTCGTAAACGACGAAACGCATTGTCTGGGTGTTTCGCGTCATTCCGACTTCGACGAACCCGGTTGCTGAAATTCAGGTGCCTTTGAATTTCGGGTGATCCTCTTGAGCATGTAGGATTCCGCAACCTGTCCTACATCACTTTTCCGTAAACGACGAAACGCATAGTCTGGGTGAGTTTCGCGTCATTCCGACTTCGACGACCGGTTGCCGAAATTCAGTGCCTTTGAATTTCGGGTGATCCCTCTTGAGCATGTAGGATTCCGCAACCTGTTCTACATCACTTCTTTCGTAAACGACGAAACGCATTGTCTGGGTGTTTCGCGTCATTCCGACTTCGACGAACCGGTTGCTGAAATTCAGGTGCCTTTGAATTTCGGGTGATCCCTCTTGAGCATGTAGGATTCCGCAACCAGTTCTACATCACTTCTTCGTAAACGACGAAACGCATGACTGGGTGAGTTTCGCGTCATTCCGACTTCGACGACCCGGTTGCTGAAATTCAGGTGCCTTTGAATTTCGGGTGATCCTCTTGAGCATGTAGGATTCCGCAACTTCACTTCTGTAAACGACGAAACGCATTGTCTGGGTGAGTTTCGCGTCATTCCGACTTCGACGACCGGTTGCTGAAATTCAGGTGCCTTTGAATTTCGGGTGATCCCTCTTGAGCATGTAGGATTCCGCAACCTGTTCTACATCACTTCTTTCGTAAACGACGAAACGCATGCACTAGGTGAGTTTCGCGTCATTCCGACTTCGACGAACCCGGTTGCTGAAATTCAGGTGCCTTTGAATTTCGGGTGATCCCTCTTGAGCATGTAGGATTCCGCAACTTCTTCTGTAAACGACGAAACGCATTGTCTGGGTGTCTTTCGCGTCCATTCCGACTTCGACGAACCGGTTGCTGAAATTCAGGTGCCTTTCAATTTCGGGTGATCCCTCTTGAGCATGTAGGATTCCGCAACCAGTTCTACATCACTTCTTTCGTAAACGACGAAATGCATCCAGTAGGTGAGTTTCGCGTCATTCCGACTTCGACGACCCGGTTGCTGAAATTCAGGTGCCTTTGAATTTCGGGTGATCCCTCTTGAGCATGTAGGATTCCGCAACCTGTTCTACATCACTTCTTCGTAAACGACGAAACGCATAGACTGGGAGTTTCGCGTCATTCCGACTTCGACAACCCGGTTGCTGAAATTCAGGTGCCTTTGAATTTCGGGTGATCCCTCTTGAGCATGTAGGATTCCGCAACTTCTTCTGTAAACGACGAAACGCATTGTCTGGGTGTCTTTCGCGTCCATTCCGACTTCGACGAACCGGTTGCTGAAATTCAGGTGCCTTTCAATTTCGGGTGATCCCTCTTGAGCATGTAGGATTCCGCAACCAGTTCTACATCACTTCTTTCGTAAACGACGAAATGCATCATAGGTGAGTTTCGCGTCATTCCGACTTCGACGACCCGGTTGCTGAAATTCAGCTGCCTTTGAATTTCGGGTGATCCCTCTTGAGCATGTAGGATTCCGCAACCTGTTCTCCATCACTTCTTCTGTAAACGACGAAACGCATTGTCTGGGTGTCTTTCGCGTCCATCCGACTTCGACGAACCGGTTGCTGAAATTCAGGTGCCTTTGAATTTCGGGTGATCCCTCTTGAGCATGTAGGATTCCGCAACCTGTCTACATCACTTCTTCCGTAAACGACGAAACGCATAGACTGGGTGAGTTTCGCGTCATTCCGACTTCGAGGACCCGGTTGCGAAATTCAGCTGCTTTGGATTTCGGTGATCCTCTTGAGCATGTAGGATTCCGCAACCTGTTCTACTTCTTTATGAACTTCATCAACATATTTACCAATAAAAAATGGAGCCACAACCTATTTATCATTTCACTCCACCACTATCATTCCAATCTTTGCAATCCTACTGGTTTAACCATGATTAATAGTAAAAATTCAATTTACTAACAATGGTAATACGACAAACATTAACACAACTTCCACTATCTATAATTAAACAACACACCTTGCTTGTACATAACAACCCATATGGAAGATTATCTCCCTTTGATGATTAGTTTTCGTTTCCCTTGACTAGAACCTGAAGTGTGCGTCTTATAACGAAGGGCTCCTCAACCGGTATTGCTAACTCATCCCCATCACTATCCTCCAATTGTGTCATGCCTTCTCAGTCAGATCTATGACCTTTGGATTCCAAATCACCATTATCTATAATCATCATAATTCTCTTGTTTGGACACTCTGAAGGCATGCCACCATTGGAGGATATTGATGAGGATGAGTTAGCATTACCAATTGCGGGGTCCTTGGTTATAAGGCTCACACTTCAGGTTCAAGTCCAGGAAGATGAATCTAATCAACAAAGAGAGAATATCTTCCACACGCGCTGTTACATACAAAGCAAGGTGTGTGGTTTAATTATTGATAGTGGAAGTTGCGTTAATGTTTGCAGTACCACACTTGTGAGTAAACTACATTTGAGTACTGTTAAACATGCAAAACTATATAGATTGCAATGGCTGAATGATAGTGGAGAAGTGAAGTGACTAAACAAGTTGTGGTTCCATTTTCAATTGGGAAATATATTGATGAAGTTCTGTGCGATGTGGTACCAATGCAAGCAAGTCACATCTTGTTGGGGAGGCCTTGGTAATATGACAGGAAGGCAATCCATGATGGGGTTAAAAATAGGTATACCATTGTAAAAGATGGTAAAACCATCACTCTTGTACCTCTTACACCCAAACAAGTGTATGATGATCCGATAAAGCTAAAACGTGAGCATAAGGCAATGGGGAGTGAAGACCAAGGGGAGAGAAGACCATCAGATTCGGCCAGAACCCAAACCACTACAACCCAATCAGACACTAATCCAAACACAAAAAATAATACTAATGATCTTGATCATATTGTGCCTAGTGTTGCTATTTCTTTGTTGGAGGAGTTTGATGATGTGTTTCCCGACGATACTCCAAGTGGATTACCACCATTGCGGGGAATAGAGCATCGGATTGATTTCGTACCCGGAGCTTCAATTCCTAACCGACCAGCATATAGAAGCAATCCCGAGGAGATGAAAGAGCTTCAAAGACAAGTGAATGAGCTGATGGAAAAGGGCTACATTCGGGAGAATATGAGCCTCAGTGCCGTACCCGTGCTACTTGTGCCGAAGAAGGATGGAACATGGAGGATGTGTGTTGATTGCCGAGCTATCAACAACATAACGGTAAAGTATAGACACCCTATTCCTAGGCTTGATGACATGTTAGATGAGTTACATGGATCTTGCATTTTCTCTAAAATTGACTTGAAAAGTGGGTACCATCAGATTAGGATGAAAGAGGGTGATGAGTGGAAAACTACATTTAAGACTAAGTATGGTTTATATGAATGGTTAGTAATGCCGTTTGTACTTACAACTGCACCAAGTACGTTTATGCGTTTAATGAATCATGTGTTGCGTGCATTCATAGGTAAGTTTGTGGTTGTGTATTTTGATGACATTCTGATCTATGGCAAGAACTTAACTGACCATGTTGATCATTTGCGTAATGTACTTAGTGTGTTGCGTAGTGAGAAATTGTATGCTAATCTTAAAAAGTGTGCCTTCTACATGGAGAAAATTTTGTTTCTTGGCTATGTTGTAACTGCACAGGGTATCGAGATGGACGAGGAGAAAGTTAAGGCCATCCGGGAGTGGCCTACACCCAAATCGGTAAGTGAGGTAAGGAGTTTTCATGGGTTAGCTAGTTTTTACAGGCGTTTTGTGAAAGATTTTAGTACAATAGCTGCACCCTTGAATGAAGTTGTTAAAAAGTCAGTTGGGTTTAAATGGGGGGAGGAACAAGAATTGGCTTTTGTTCTTGTGAAAGACAAATTATGTTCTGCATCAGTTTTGGCTTTACCTGACTTTACAAAAGCCTTTGAAATAGAGTGTGATGCGTGTGGAATGGGAATAGGTGCTGTTTTGATGCAGGATGGGAGACCTATCGCGTATTTCAGTGAGAAGTTAAGTGGAGCGACCTTGAACTATCCCACTTACAACAAAGAACTCTATGCCTTGGTAAGAGCACTTGAGACATGGCAGCATTACTTGTGGCCGAAAGAGTTTGTAATCCATTCGGATCATGAGTCCTTGAAACATCTGAAAGGACAAGGTAAGTTGAATAGAAGACATGCAAAATGGGTTGAATTCATTGAAACTTTTCCTTACGTGATCAAGTATAAGCAAGGCAAAGAGAACATCGTAGCCGATGCACTTTCTCGCAGGTATGTTCTTTTACACACCATGAATACTAGATTGCTAGGCTTTGAATACGTGAAGGAATTGTATGGTACCGATTCTGACTTTGCTGAGATTTATAATGCGAAAGGAATTGTATGGTACCGATTCGGCTTTTGGTAAGTTTTATCTGTGTCAAACAACGTAAGATCAGCAACATTAAAGGTAGCACTAACACTATACTCACCAGGAAGATTAATTTTGTATGCGTTGTCATTTATTCTCTCCAAAACTTGAAATGGACCATCACCACGAGGCTGTAATTTTGATTTCCTTTGGTTAGGAAATCGTTCCTTTCGCATGTGCACCCAAACCCAATCACCGGGGTGGAAGACAACCAATTTACGTCCCTTATTTTCTTTAGAAGTGTAAAGTCTGTTCTTTTTCTCTATTTGCAGTCGAACTCCTTCATGAAGTTGTCTCACCATCTTTGCCTTCTGTTCACCATCTAAACTTACCCTTTCTTCACAAGGTAAAGGAATTAAGTCCATAGGAGTTAGTGGATTAAAACCATAAAAAATTTCAAAAGAAGAAAAACTAGTGGTCGGATGCACAGTTCTATTATAAGCAAACTCAACAAAAGGCAAACATTCTTCCCAACTTTTCAAATTCTTTTGTATTACAACACGCAAAAGTTGGGATAATGTTCTATTGACTACCTCAGTTTGCCCATCTGTTTGAGGATGACATGTTGTCGAAAATAAAATTTGGGTTACTTTTTAAGAACTATTTAAACTCATGTAACCCTAATTTCGGCAGCCATTGATTTTAATTCTGAACTTTTCAGTTTATGTGTGAGAGTGATTCTTGCATTCTTCAGTTCTTAAACGAACTGAATCCGACTTATCGAAGATTAACTAGCTTCGTGGCGTCATTCTACTCATTCCAATAGTGCTGGTGCCTTGGGGCAGGTTTCCATTATGTCACACTCCTATCAGACCTATTTCGGCTTTCCGGGATCAGATTTCAATCTTTGTTGTGGGTTGCGTGACCACGTGATCACGAGGTGCGCATCAGTGTTGTGGCTCAACAACATTGGCAATGTCCCGATTCAACCCATTAAGAATAGCCATGGTAGCTTCGCTATCCTCAGTAATATTGGCCCGAATCATTGTTATCTCCATCTGTTTGTGATATTCATCTACTCTCTTATAACCTTGATTTAGACCTTGGAGCTTTAGGTATAACTCTTTATAATAGTGGTTTTGACACAAATCATTTTCTCATTTACACTTTCATGGAAATTCACATTCCTCCCAGCCATGTTCAGTCCAGACATGATTCCTTGGCCAATACATGCAAAATCATAGTCATATTCACCCACATCTGTTTTTTCATCAACAAACTCTTCAAAATCAGATCTGTTATTTTGTACGGCCATACAAGGTCTATATTTCTTCGGCTTTCAGCCCCACTGTTCTATTGTTTTATTGAATTCACATCATCTTTCAGATCAATGTAAAACCTAGAAAATAACTTCAGTTGCTGGCCTATGGCGCGCAATATGAAAGCTACGTCAGTGTTTTGTGTTGCTAATTCATTGTTTTCAGATATTCCTTAAATCTGCAATATTTGGTTAGTAGCACATAATATATCCTCACAACTCTCGTGTATCACACTTAAATTGAGGTTTTTCTCACTTATAAGCTCATAATAGACTGAATATGAAGTTTTAATTGATTCCGATGTGGTTTTATTATGTTTCACCCAGAGTTGTGTTTTCTGCGGCAAAAATTGATACCTCTCTCTCTCTCTCCCCTTTTTTTAATATACTAAATGATTAGAGATAGTAACAAGATGAAATATAACCTTTTTTTTTGCATAGATGATGTAGACATGAAAGAAGATGGACACAAACAATGAAAAACTTGAAGGAATACAAAAAATTAAAAATAATAGAAGGATATCACCTTGTTTTGGAGCTTAGCTCTCATATCAACTATTGCGAACCTCATGATCACGTGGTCACATAACCCCCAATGAAGATTGAGATCTAATCCCGAAAAGCCGAAATAGGTGTGATAGGAGTGTGACACAATGGAAACCTGCCCCAAGGGACCAACACTATTTGAATGAGTAAAATGACGCCATGAAGCCAATTAATCTTTGATAAGTCAGATTTAGATCATTCAAGAATTGAAGAATGCAAGAACCACTCACATGTTAAAACTGGAAAATTCAGATGTAATTATCATCTGTAATGAACCCCTTATGTGGACTTAAATGAGCTCCACTCAAATCTGACCCAAAACCCTAAACTGAAAAGCCCATAACTTAATCCAAACAAGCCTTGGATCCTAGCTGAAAACAAAGTATTAATTAAGCCCGAACAAGCCTTGCACTGTAGCTAACAAAATAAAATAAAACCCCTAATATTAAATTCATGTTCTATTATGAGAAGAAGAGAAAAAAGTAAAATATTACTGAGCTGATTCAAGGCTTATTTATAGCCCTTTAATCTTAGAAGGAAAAGGAAAAGGTAGCCTCCCATGTTGTTTCCAAGTGCAGTAGGATTTTTTGTTTCCTTTGTTATCCTTAAATCATGGCCCAAAGAAGGTTGTACTAGAGTCTCCTCTTCCTAATTGATTTTATGCATAATCACAAAACTCACACAATTTTACAAGGAAAGATGTACTTCAATAATCTTAAAGAAAAAAAAAAGTATGTTTTATCTTGCATATAAGATATTATATATCCTAAATTAAAGCATGCAATGTTCAACATAATAATGGATTAAAAAATGTAATGTTGATCCTGAATGTTAAACAAATCTTACTCAAATATACAATTTGTTTTCCAAACAAGGATGGCCATCTCTAGCATTCAACATAATCAAATATCTAAATTAAGTTTTACATTATCCTCAATATAAAAAAGAAAGAGAAGATAAGAATAAAGATTAGAAAACTGTTACTCCCCTTTTTCTTTCAAGGATAAATGTCTAATTGAGTTGGGCATGAGCTGACTTCTTGCTTGATTTTTTTTTAACTTGCATATCACAACTAAAAGAAAACATCAAACCATTTTTTTATGAAAATAATAAAAAAAGCTCACACCCCAACTTTAAATAATGTGTTGTCCCTAATGCATGAACAAGTAAATATAAGAGTTGGAAGAATAAGAGAGAATAATAATAATAATAATAATAATAATAATAATAAACACTCACTACTTCTGATACTATAATGGTATTGGATCTTCAAGATCCAATGTCTCAACTTCAGCCACAAAGTTTTCAAGATAAGGTTTCAATCGATGACCATTTACTGTGAGAACATTTCCATTCTTATGATTTTCTACCTCAAAGCCACCATGCTCAAAGATGGATTTAATCACAAATGGACCAATCCATTTTGTCCTCAACCTCCCAAGAAAGAGATGTAATCGTGAATTATACAAGAGAGCCTTTTGACCAACATGAAAGGATTTTCTAAGAATATGTTTACCATGCAAAGTTTTCATCTTATGTTTTCAAATATTTGCATTTTCAAACGCATCATTTCTCAGCTCCTCTAATTCATCCAATTGAAGTTTTCTATTTTATCCAACCTCGTTTTCATTGTCATTGAATTGACTGATGGATAGTGATATGCCCATAAAGCATCAACTAGTTATAAGGATAGGGGTTAGATTGACGGCTTACCAACTCAACTTGGCCACTAGTCTGTGGCTGATAGGGGTACTAACCTTGTGAATTACACCATATTTTCTCAGCAAAATCCCATCGGGCTTATTACAAAAAGGCTTTCCCCCATCACTAAACATAGCCTAGGCATGCGTAAACGAGAAAAAATAATTTCTTTCAAGAATTTGACCACAACTCGATGGTCATTGGTTCGAGATTCAATGGCCTCCACCCATTTAGACACATAATAAAAAACTATAGGGATGAATTGGTAACCAAATGAACTTGGAAAAGGTCCTATGAAATCAATCCCCCAACAATCAAATATTTCCAGAACAAGAATGGGGTTAAGGGGCATTATATTACGTTGAGTGAGCTTACCTAGTCGTTGGCATCGATCAAATGCAACATAGAAATCATGGACATCTTTAAACATGGTGGGCCAATAAAAACCACACTACAAGATCTTGATAGTGGTTTTCTTGGAAGAGAAATGCCCACCACATGCTAATGCGTGACAAAAATTAAAGACACTTGGAATTTCATGATCAGGGATGCACCGCCTAAGAATATAGTCAGGTTAGTATTTAAATAGGTAGGGGTCAATGGTTTGGCAATGGTACTAAAAGAATGAATGAATCTTTGGTAAAAACCAACAGTGTCCTAAAAAGGATCTCACATCTTTCACAGTCCTAGAGGTAGGTAATTTTTGAATGACTTCAACTTTCAACTTACGTCTTTCCCTTTTGAAGAGACAATGTGACCTAAGATAATGCCATGTGTCACCATAAAATGACACTTCTCCCAATTGAGTACAAGATTGCTCTCCTCACACCTTTCGAGATTTTTTCTACATGCATTAGACATAACTCCCAAGAATCATCTTAAACTAAAAATTCATCCATGAAAACTTCCAAGAAAATTTCCATCATGTCATTAAAGATACTCATCATAAACCTTTGAAAAGTTGTTGGTGCATTACACAAGCCAAAGGGCCTTCATCTATAAGCATAGGTACCAAAAAAACAAGTGAGAGTGGTTTTTTCGTGGTCTTCTAATGAAATCTCAATTTAGTTATAACCTGAGTATCCATCAAGAAAACAATAGAAAGCTCTTCTTGCTACTCTTTCAAGCACTTGGTCTAAAAATGGAAGCGGAAAATGGTCCTTCCAAGTCACCATGTTCAATTTACGATAATCAATGCACACACACCATCTAGATTGGATTCTAGTTGTCACTAGCTCATTATTTTCATTCTTCACTATCGTGAATCTAGATTTTTTAGGGACAACTTGGGTGGACAAACCCATTTTGAGTTTGCAATAGGGGTAAATGATACCTGCATCAAGTAGCTTAAGCACTTCACCTCTCACTACTTCCTTCATGGTTAGGTTCAATTGTCTTTGCATTTGGCTCATAGATTTAGCCTCTTTTTCAAGATAGATTCTATGTATACATAAAAGAGGGCTAATTCCTTTCAAGTCTGTAATTGTCCACCGAATTGCTTTCTTGTGTTTTCTCACCACTCTTAAAAGTTTTTGTTCGTGCTCTATGCTAAGTTTTGATGAATTCACAATAGCATATGATTCATCTTCTCCTAGAAATGCATACTTAAGATCACTCAGTAAAGGCTTCCTTTCTGGTTTGTAAGGTTAGGCAAGAGATGCCTCAACTTTCACTTGGGTTGAAATCAAAGGCTCAAATGATGGGGTCCATTGACCCGTTGACATAATAGGCATTGGATCTAGATAAGTCTCGAGTTCTCTTACTTCCTCCAAAGAATAAAATCTTTCATCACGAATTAAAGTTCTCTCTAATGGATCCTTTATACATTCTCTCTCAAAGTGTTCTTGACAAATAATTTGGATCAAATCTACGTCTCTAATGTCCTCATGTTCACCAATTTGTTTGGAGATATTGAAAATATCCATCTCCACAGTCATATTCCCAAAATACAATTTCATGACCCCATTCCTATAGTTAATTAAAGCATTGGATGTAGCTAGGAAAGGTCTACCTAAGATGACTGGGATGGGAGCATTAGAACCTTGAATATGTGCGATGTCTAATACTACAAAATCAACAGGAAAGTAGAATTTATCTACTTAGACCAACACATCCTCAACAATACCCAGACGAATCTTGATTGACCTATCAACTAATTGAAGGGTGATTCGAGTAGGCTTAATTTCTCCTAAACCTAACTGTTAGTGGAGGGTATTAAATTCACACTTACTCCTGAATCCAACAAAGCTTGGTCAATCTTATGACCTCTAATAGTGTATGAAATGGTGGGACAACTAGGATCTTTGTATTGGGAGGGGTCTTACACTAGAAGATGGCACTAGCATGTTCAGTTAGAAAGGCTCTTTCTTTCACATTCAATCTCCTTTTGATTGTGCATAAGTCCTTAAGGAACTTTACATAAGATGGGACTTGTTTAATTACATCAAAGAGTGGAATGCTTACTTTCACTTGTTTGAACATTTCATAGATTTTCGAGTTCATAAGATCATGTTTAGGTGTTCCTAACCTTTGTGGAAATGGTGCTCAGGGAACAAATTCTAACACTTTGCCTCCAATTTTTATTGATTCATCACCTTGCTCACTCATCTCTCTCATTTATCTCACCTTCTTTTTTACTCAAACTCTCATTTGGCACTTGTGTTTTGATTCCCTCTTCACTCTCCCTAGATTTCTCCTCCACAATACCTTTAGGAATCCAAAAACCTATAGCTTTGTCAATAATCTTTCCACTTCTAAGGGTGGTGATGGCTTGGATTTGTTCATGGTTTGAAGGTTCACCGGGTGAGGATTCACTCATATGCACCCGACCTCTAGGATTTGGCATTGGTTGAGCTGGTATTTTTCTCTTTTCTTGAATGCTTAGTGATTGAGTCAACTTGACTAGTTGACTTCAGGTGTCATCTAAGGTCCTATTGGTCTGATCTTAAAATTTGTAAGCTTGGTTGTTGATTCCTCATTGTGTTTGCATGAATTGTTGAAAAGTATCCTCTAGGGATCTCTTATGAAGTGGTTGGTATGTGTTATGTGTGAGAGCATGAAATGGGGGTGGAGGTTGAAATGTTTGAGGTACTGAAGAGCCCTTATTTCTACATCCAAAATTGGGGTGGCTCCTCCATCCAAGATTATAGGTATCAGAGTAGGGATACTTGTTTGAAAATGGCTTTCTAACATTACTTGAATCAGAAGTTTGGCCATATAACACTTCCTTGAAGGCTAAATGGTGGGACACTCAGTTGTCCTATGCCCTTTACCCTCACAAACAACACAACTTTCCTCTGGATGATGGGCAAAAGTAGAGAATAAAAATGTTTTTTCCAATCCTATCTTTGTTTCCTTTCTATTTTTTTTATCCTCCTCCTTTGGTGCCGAAATTATTAGGATTCTTAGACCAATTAGGAATTCTCTCTTTATCTAGGTTTAAGGTTGGATAAATCCATTAGAATTTGCACTTAAAAAACATTTTTGACCAAGCAAATTGTGGTTAGATTTTCTCCATCAAAATTATTTTCTCACTTGTGGTCCTTCATGAAAGTTGTAATCCTGTACGTGTAGATGAATTTGGGGTTTTGAATTGCCTGATTTGGATATCAGACTCTCAAGATACTTGCATTTTAAATGTCAAGTATAAAAGAAGAAAATCCTGCTGCAAGGATATTCTGACCTGCGATACATAGGTTTTATTCAAGAAACCCAATTTAGGTTTCAGCTTATCGCTCAGAATTTTCAAAAAAAAAGATTTTGCCAATGGCGTGAAAATCCTTTTCTACAAAACAATTTTGACCAAGCAAATTGCGGGTAGATTATGTCCATCAAAATGTTATTTCTCACTTTAGGTCCTTCTTGAAAGTTGGAATACGACACGTGTAGATGAATTTTGATTTTTGAATCACTTGATTTGGATATCAAAATCTCAAGATATTCGTGTTAGAATGTTTAGTGTAAAAGCAGGAAATTCTTTTCTTCGAACAATTTTGACCAAGGAGATTGCAGGTCGATTTTGTCCATCAAAATGATTTTTTTGCACTTTGGGTCCGTTATGAAAGTTGTGATCCTGCACGTTTAGATGAATTTTTGTTTTTTAATTGCCTTATTTGGATATTAGAATCTCAAGATATTTGTGTTAGAATGTCTGGTGTAAAAGTAGGAAATCCTTTTCTTTGAAACAGATTTGCCCAAGAAGATTGCGGGTTGATTGTGTCCATCAAAATGATTTTTTCTCACTTTCTGATCTTCATGAAAGTTTTCGTACTACATCATTAGATTAACTTTGGGTTTGAATGGACTGATTTGGATATTAGAATCATAAGATATCTCTATTTTAATGTCTATTATAAAAAAAGAAAATCTTGTCGCTAGAATGATTTTGACCTGAGATGTGCATGTTTTATTCGGAAACCAAGTTTAATGTTTCAAGGATTTATTGGGATAAGTAGAGAAAAAATTTAAAATTTGAGAAAAGTTAATTAGTCCTATTGGAAAAGAGGGGGGGGTTGGCTGAAGAAAAGTCACAATAATTTCTGTTGTTTGACTGTCGTGAGGGGTTATATTTTTTTTACCATTTGTTTAAGGTTGGATAAACCGCTCAGAATTTGCACTAAAAAAAATTATTTGGCCGCTGCCGCGAAAATTCGTTTCTTCAAAACCATTTTGACAAAGTGGATTGTGGGTCAATGTCGTCCATCAAAACAATTTTTCTCACTTCGAGTCCTTCATGAAAGTTGTACTCTGTAGAGAATGAGATTATGCTGACTAAAATCAAGGAAGAAAATCAACAATTAAATGCAATCAAGGTGTAGATCATCAATTAAATGCAGCGGGAAAATATGCAGCATAAATGGAAAGAAGGAAATACAACAACAATGTAAATGGAAAGAAGCAAATAAAGATGGAGAAATGAAACAACAGAATCATGCAACAAATCTTTAATTAACTTTGCAAATCACCAATTGAGGAAGATTTGATCTTGTACCCATAGAGAAGAGGGGTTTTGTTGGGAAGAAGAAGGAAATTGAGGTGAATAACTTAGAAGATAGGTATAGAGGGAAAGACATAAATTACCATAACTACCAAACACCTACCCCCAAATCACCAATATCAACTTTTCAAAATCCTCCATCCCAAACCATCCCTATCAAACGAAATCTCTATAAATAACCAAAACAATTACCAAAGGAGAGACAACCGGAAGAACAATTACCACCTTTGCCAATAACCCTAAAGGAGTCATATGCCAAATTATTAAGAATCGAGTAGATTGCTCCCCTACCAGTACCACCTATGCAACCACCTTTCCCTACCTGGTACAACCCCGAGTTGACTTGTGAGTACCATGCTAGTAGGGTCATAGCATTGAGACGTGCGTAGCTTTTAAGAAGAGTGTATTGTCGTTGATCATGATCAAATGGGTTACTCTTGAGGATTCACCCAATATGAATTCAAATCCCTTGCCTAAACATGTTGCAGGAAGTAGTGGGGTGAATGCGGTGGAGGTTGGTAACAAATAAAAGGCTCTAAACATGACCATGACAAGACTATATGATATGTTGGTATAGTCTGGACACTTAAAAGAATCAACTGAACAAGGCATGGAAAAAATGACTTTTGACCATTCCATAACAAGAAAGGGCATCCTATCCATGAATGGATAGAGGGCAATGGAGGGATAGCGGTGATAGAGAAGTGTAGGATCCAATCAATAGCTAATGGACTTTCAAAGTTGGTATTGACTAAGTCCTCGTATGCAAAGAAAACAGACTATAGGGCAATGGCTGGCAAATATGGTTTTACCTTAATTGTCAAAACTCCTTTGACTTTGTTCCAAACTGAGATAAGCGGGTTGACCCAGAGTGGCCGTTGTTTCACTCCAAGGAGTTAGAAAAAAAAGAAAAGCTAAGGGAAAAGAGGCAATGGACTTTGATAAAGAGGTGGAGGTAAATAAACTTGTGATTGTGGAAGAAACAAATGAGTTCCTAAAATTAATGAAGCATAGTGACTATAATATAGTGGATCAATTGATGAAGACCCCTGCCAAGATCTCCATCATGTCATTAATACTTAGCTCTGAGTCGCATTGCAATGCTTTGCAAAAGGTACTAAATGAGGCCTATGTACCCCAAGATATTGAACAAAAGACTATGGAGCATCTAGTAGGGAGGATCCACGCTTCAAATTACTTGAATTTCACCGAAGATGAACTTGACGCTGAAGGAACAGGACATAACAAGCCCTTATATGTCAAACACTCTAGAAAGAAGATGAAGTTGATGGATGAAGAAGACTGCAATTAACCATCTATGCTTTGGAGGAAGTTACTATCAGTACCTGTATTCGAAAGCTAACCGAAGGAGAGAAATTCCAAGAATTGGGAGAACCAAGAAGCTCCATTGGTTTTCAAAATGTAATAAACAATGCTTGTTAGATTAAGATATTTCCTATGTTATTTGCCTTTCTTTGTCATTTTTGTTTTATTTTAGTTTTTGGCATTCGAGGCTCAAGAGGTCAATTGGGTTTTATCTTTGTTTTTTTACTGAATTTTTCTTTTAATGAGATCATGCATCTTTAGTTCATCTTTATTTTTATTTTTTCTTCATGGTGCATTTACACTCACTTTCCGCTTTCAGGAAACCCTAAAAGCGGATCTTCCAAAACAACACCTGCACTTTACACTAAGAATGAATGACTGAATTTTAGAGAATACATAATAGTTTTAGAAGAGGAAGAAGGGGATGAAAATAGCATTAGGGAATTCACGAGATTAATAGAACAACATGAACAAGTTTGGAAACCCGCTAAAGAGGAACTTGAAACCAGAGAGAGCTCAGGATATGCCTAGTTTGGATACGGATATTGTAGTACACAGGGTACTGTTGGAAGGAGGGAGGATGCAAGTCAATTAAGCAAAAGTGAAGAAGAACTCATGTAGAAGTTTTGATCAAAATAAAGGCAAAAATCGAAAAACAATGGAACGCTGGTTTTTTTGAAGTAGTCAGATATCCACAGTGGGTGTCAAACATAGTGGTAGTACCACAAAAGGAAGGTAAAATCAGAGTTTGTGTGGACTTTAGGGACATAAATTGGGCTAGCCCTAAAGATAATTTTCCTTTACCACATATAGACATGTTAGTTGACAATGCAACTCGTAGCTCCATATATTCCTTTATTGACAGGTTTTCGGGTTACAATCAAATAAAAATGGTGCAAGAAGATAAGGAGAAGACAACCTTTGTAACACCATGGGGAACATTTTGCTACAAAGTCATGCCATTTGGGTTAAGAATGCTGTGGCCACTTACCAAAGGACCATGGTGACTTTATTTCATGACATGATGCACAAAGAGATTGAAGTATACATGGATGACATGATTGCTAAATCTAGAGAAGGAGAGAATCATGTCCAAATATTGAAGAAATTGTTTGAAAGGCTAAGGAAATATAAGTTGAGGCTTAACCCTATAAAGTGTTCATTTAGGGTGAAATCTAGGAAGTTGTTAGGATTTGTGGTGAGTGACAAAGGGATAGAAGTGGATCCTGAAAAAGTAAAGGTGATTCAAGCCATGCCAACTCCCAAGACTAAGAATGAAGTAAGAGGTTTCTTGGAAGGTTAAATTACATTGCTCGAATTATATCCCAATTAACCATGACTCGTGACCCAATCTTTCATTTGTTAAGGAAGAAGAATCCTGGTAAACATTGGAAAGCAGGACTTGGTGGAAGGAAGAGTAAGTTTTAGCTAATTTTGATTATCACATGGTATTTTATTTGGAGAATGGTTTGTTACTCATCCTGTAAAAGTCTTACTACTTTTATACCTATATGCATGCATGTATATTCATGTGGATTGCTAGCTGTTGTGTTTTCAATATTGTTTTATTACAAAAAAATATGGTGAAAGAGTCTAGAAGTATATGTTCTTGTGATTGTAAATGTGTTAACTTTACAAGCCTAAATCTTTGATAACACAAGGATAAGATTTCTCATGCATATATTTACAGTGATTCTTGTTTGCACCCACACGAGTATTTTGATGTGTAAGTGTTTCATGGTTATTTTATATTTTGACTATATGGAATAGTAGCAGATAATTAATAATGATTTGTGTTAAAGATTTTTCAGCTAGATCTATGAATCATTAAATTTCCTCCCTTTTAAATCCATTTATTGAAGAATTTGTATTGTAGAGGTAACTTTAATTTACTCAGGTAGTTTGTAGTTTTACAAGTGATTTTAAGCTTAGATTTATGTTTATAAGGATTAAATGACTACTCTAGCTAGTCGATCATTTCCTTTTCCTTGTTTCTGCCTCATTTAGTTTAGTTTTTTATTATTGTTTCTCCCTAAACTCACTCTTTTTTTTTTGGTAGTGTTCTTTTTCAATTATTCTCTTCTTGCTTGATTGATTCACATTTAGTCTAAGAGCTAACTTTTTTTTATCTTGAGTTGCCTTTACTCTACCTTTTTTAGGCATTGACTTAATGTATTATGTGGTAATAGCTGCAATTTTTTAGCTTCCTAATTAAGTTTTGTAAACCCCGGGAAATAAATATAAGTGTAAATTATAAACTAAATAAAATAAATAAATACAAGTGGAAGAGTTCACAAATAAATTTAAATAAAATAAGAATTTAGAAATTTTGGATATAACATCCAGACGAAATAGTTGAGATATCATAATTTTCAACTTCAGAATTAATTGGAGTTAGTTTTAAATTAAAGGAATGAATTAAAAGAGAAATAAAATAGTTTGAGGGGGTGGAATTGAAATAAATGTAAAGATTATGATTTAAATTATAAGAAGAGAAAATGGGTAAAAAGAAAACATTTAAAGGAAATGGGGCCTAAGTGCAATTCGAGAAATAGAGGGATATAAATACCCCTCTCTTTTCTATTATGTCCAGTAGAATGAGGGGAAGAAAGGGAGGGAGATTTTGATATTTTTCTTCCCCAATGGAAGAAGAATTTCAAAGTGAAAGTGAGATTAAGGGTTGCAAAGACATTCAAACATAAAAAACACAAGGATTTGGAGTATTATTGGTAGAAGAAATTGGAGGAAAAGGAGTATGGGGTTGGCAGCAACAAGAAGAAAAAGAGAGGAGGAAATTTTGATTTCACAAGCTAGTAGGATCTTAAATCTTCCTTGGTATGGTGTTTCTTATATGCATATAAAAGATTCTTGAATTTATGGTTAAATTGCATGATTTTTCTTTCTAAGATTGGGTTAGGGTTCTTGTAAACTTTTAGGGGGAAATGTGGGATTGTGTGTAATTGATGAATGTGGCATGAAAGGGGATGAAATTAGAGCTAATGGAAAGAAAAAGGGGGAGCCACTAGGAAAGGCCATGGATGGCCATTGAGGGCAGTAATTAGGAGGGAAAGATTATGTGTTTTGCAAAAATAATTAATGTATGTTGCGTTGGATGTGAATGTGTAATGAATGATTGAGCATGAAAATAATGAGGGAAGTCTTGTTTTCCCAAGGCCCAGTTTTGGCCAAATGTATATGATTATAGATGTGTACTATCAAAGAGAATCTGAGTGGGAAAACAAGGGACTTAGGATTGATTTCCTTCATTGGAGTTGTAGTTATAGATGTGTACTATCCAAGGAAACTTGTTTCATTTAATTTAGACTTTTATAACTCTAGTTAAGTGTCACCGAACTTGACTATGCTACGTAGACTCTACAAAACAACAGGTCTGTCACATTTGTGATGCATTTTGTAAATTTCGGGGGTAGAACTGGGTTTTCCTCACTTCATAAGAGTTGTAACCCTGTATGGTAGCTTTCCAAAGAGATTACATTTGTACAAAACAGAGTTCTCTAACTGGTAGAGGTCAAAATCCAACCTCTACTGGCAGCTTTGAGAAAAAAAAAGAAAAAGAAATGGGAGTTTATAATGGTATTTTGATTGACAACAGTTATAAAAACTAAAAATGAAAGAATAACAAATTTACAGGCATATTGGATTGTTTTGGTGTGGTTATTAGAAGAGTTTCGATGGTTGAAAATGATTTTTGATAATTTCCTATAATTGCAGAAGGGACCATGAGCAGAGCATCCACAATAGGTAGGTGATTCATGCCTATATTCCTAATTTAATTTTTGTAGTGAAAATGTGTGAATTATTCTTAAAGCTTTGGTGGAACTTTCAGAAATGATTTATCAATAAGAATATTTAAGGCATGTGTGTCTGGGAAGTTTGAAATGTCATGAAAACATGGCGATGGCTAGCATACATTTAGTGTATGCTAGGATCCCGGATAAAGGGATCACCAAAAATGGCTAGCATACATTTTATTGTATGTTAGGATCCCAGATAAGGGGATCATCATAAATGACTATCATACATTTAGTATATGTCAGGATCCTGGGGATGGGGATCACTATGCACAGGCTAATACACATTCATGTAAAAATGTGATGTATGTTACGAACCCGGGAAGGGGTCTTCTCTTATTTCTAATGCCGGTAGGGTGATAAGTGTATCGACAATACGTAAGTGGGGAAGTTAGTTTGTGTTTCAAATAGCTATGTTGATTATTTTAATTATGTATGATTGCATACCGTGGGTTTAATAACTTTAATATTATTTTTGAAATTTTTTTTGTTATGAAATAATCTTGTATTTCCATTTGAGGTCCGTCATCTTCACGTCATGAGTAAAGCTGTGATTTCTTAGTTTTTTTTGTATCCAGTAGTATTTTGTATAAATCAAATGTTGGTAAACTAATATGTATGACCACTATTTTTTGAAAAAAAAAAAGCAATGTAAGAAAATGAACTCCTTTTTTTGTATTTTATTAAATGTGACTAGATTTATATTAACTGTACTGTAAATTGTTGAGTGTTGTTAAATGTATGGTTTATTAATTGTGGTTGTGATGAAGATGATGATTATGGTTTTGCAGACCCACGATGAATGGGTAAAGATTGAATTAAAGGTTATGTTATATGTCAAAAAACTTGGGATCAGGTAGTACAGGGGAGGTTCTATCGAAATTTTGATAGAAATTTGAGTGAAACCTTATATATTTGTATATGTGAAAAAAATTATTACGTCTTCTTTTCTTGGCGATGTGTATTATAAGATTAACTGTTTGTCCCCTAGAGAAGGGGATGTTACATTTGGTATTAGAGTCAGGTTGAACCATTGGGACTTGGAATCTTGATGTGATTTTTGAAATGTATTACAGGATGGTTCGAACTAAAGAGCAAGCTAGGACTGACCCAACCCCTACACGAGGAAGGGGGTTGAGTTTACATTACAATAGCAGGACATAAAGGGATTCCGTGGTAGATACAACCTCTCATATACATGTGGTATTGGTTCAGTCCGAGAGGGGAGAATTAGCAGAAGGTCAGGAAAATTCTACATCTCGACAAGCATATGTGTCTCTAACGGAGGCATCTGAAGGCAAGAGGCAAACCAATATATCTTCCCTAGCAATGTCAATGGTTTTGCCAAACCTATTTTCAAATCCTGCTTTTATGGAACATATAGTACGAGCTATGGCGACAGGGATGGCTACAGGTACTTCTAGTGTAGCTCCTAGATCATAGAGGGTTGTCACAATAGTACAATGGGTAAAAGGTATGCGAAAAATGGGTTGCAAAACCTTCTCAGGAGAGGAGGATGCAAAGGGTTGCTGGGCACTGGATGCGTAAAGTTGAGAGTTATAGAACAGATGCAGATGCCCGAGGAATTAAAGATAGATTGTGCAACCCAGTTATTGAAAGAAAGTGCTCATTCTTGGTGGGAGACTATTAGGGGTGAAGAGTAGGAGAGGTGTTGAGATGGAGGGATTTCCGGGAGGGGTTTGAGGAGAGGTATTATTCTTGGAGCATAGAAAGGGAAAAGAACAAGAGTTTTTAGATCTGAGGCAGGGGAAATGACAGTTTTAGAGTATGAGAGGAGGTTCCAGGATTTAACATCTCTTGCCTCCACCTATCTTCCCAAGGAGTGCCACAGAGTAGATAGGTTTTGTGATGAACTAAGACAGGAACTAAGAATGATATGGGGGCTGCTTATGGTATGGAGAGGGTAATGAGGGATACCGCAAAGCCAATTGTTGAGCAGGGAAAAATGATAGGGTTTAAGAGGAAAGATCTAAGGTTTTCATTTGGGTGGCCTCCTTTTCAAAAGAAAGGAAGAATGCACAAATGTCGGGGCAACTTCAGAAGAGAGGTGGGAGCTTTACCCTTAGAAGTACTTCAGGAGGATTCAAACATACTGGTAGAATAGGATCCTAGGGAGGACAGGTCAAACAAGGAACCATGACTACTGGGGGGGTCTATAGAGCAGAGAGGACCCATGTATCCTTTGTGTTAGAGGTGTGACCAAAGATACCCGGGTGTTGCGATGACACGGTCGCACAAATTAATTACCCTAGCTTAAAACAAATCAAACAAGACAGTATAGAGCAAGCAAGGGGTCGATCCCACGAGGACGATTTAATTCAGATTTTCGTGCTATATGCTATGAAATTGGGGGGGGGTGGAAGTTGTTTAGGCTAGGCTAAAGCAAACTAAGCGAAAGTTATATAAAACTGAAATTTATCAATAAAACAAACCTTGGTCGCAAATCAACACCCACCTACAGAAATGAGAACTGATCATGGAAACGACACATTAATTTATATTTTGAATATTTATCTCTTCTTAAAATTGGTTCGTTAACGAATCCACCGTATAACTTACCCTAACCATTAAACAACCACAGTGTCCGCACTAGTAATTTGATTCAATGGCAGCATTAAAATCTAGATAAATTGATCAATTAAGAAACATAATTGTCCGCAATATATGTTTAGTTGATTGAATGTTCCATGCAAGATTTGACTTTGAAGGCTGCGATTTGCATGCTCTTCCTTATTTTATTTCTTTTGAATTAGCTTTCCAGAAAGTTATGGATGTTAGCTTTTGAATGTCACTAGAATCACTTCATTTTGATATCTAGAGCTTCTGCTCTGCACAAAACACCGACTAAAGGTCAAATCTGTCAATCAGCTCCAATTACCTCATTTTTGCATCTTTCATCCAAAAATGCCTTCAAAACATAAAACAAAGAATATCAAGGAATTTTATACACAAAACATATGCAAAACACTAGGTAAATATGGATGAAACTATCAAATAATATGGTCGCTTCACCGGGGGATTGTTCTACAATGCCAAGAAGATGCTATATCTGTAAAGGAGAGGGACATCGATGGAGGGAGTATCCACATGTGGGTAGAGGCTATTATTATTATGGGGACATGAGTCACAGAAGAAGGATTGTCCTTGTAGGGTTACCAAGGAAAACCAAAGTCAGAGGACCGAAGTTCGGAGTCAGCAACATGCAGTTACAGTTGATCAACCTACTAGACCTACTTCGTCAGGGATAAGTGCTACTTGAGGGAGGCCCAAGTTTCAGGAGAGGAGAGTTCAGGGTTAGGTATATCATATGACTCAAGAGGATGTGGGAGTTATGCCTGATGTTGTGGCAGGTACAATACAGTTAAATACAATGCAAGTTTATACTTTGATTGATCCTGGAGCTAGTCATTCATTTATATCGTGTAGAATTGTGGAAAGATTGCATGTGTTTCCTCACAAGTTGAGGATAGGGTTGACAATTAGTACCTCTTTAGGAGAAAACATAAATATTGATGATATCTATAGAGGAGTGAAACTATATATTGGAGGGTTAGAATTGAGTATAGACCTTATGCCATTAGAATTATATGACTTTGACTTGATTTTGGGCATGGATTGGTTAAGCAAACATAGGGCACAAGTGGATTGTTTTACTAAAATGGTGACTACCCAGGGAGTAGGAAATAGAAACGTTGTATTTAAAGGAGAGAGAAATGTTATTCCAAACTATATGATTTCAGTCTTGAGGGCTAAGAGGTTAATGAGGAAGGGTTGTCCTACTTGATTAGCTTATGTACTAGACACAAAAATGGGCAGTGTGGACCTGACTAGTATTTCCATTGTTAGGGAATTATAGGATGTATTTCCCAAAGAGTTACTTGGATTACCTCAAGTTCGAGGAACCTAAGTTTCCATAGAAACTATCCCTGCAATTTCCCCAATAGCTTAGTCTCCCTATCGGATGGAAACTACATATTTGGCTGAATTGAAGGTTTAAATTCAGTAGTTAATAGATAAGGGATTCATTCGGCCAAGTAACTCACCTTGGGGAGCTCTAGTATTGTTTGTAAAGAACGATGGTACCCTTCAACTCTACATTGATTATCGATAATTGAATAAGGTGACAGTGAAGAACAAGTATCCACTTCCATGGATAGATGATTTGTTTGATCAGTAAAGGTTACTAAGGTATTCTCTAAGATAGATTTGAGGTTGGGGTATCACCAATTGAGAATTAAGGAACAAGATATTAAAAAAATAGCATTCATAACCCATTATGGACATTATGAGTTCTTGATGATGGCTTTTGGGTTGACCAATGCATCGGCCATGTTCATGGATCTGATGAATCGAGTATTCTAACCCTACTTGGATCAATATGTTGTCGTATTTATCGATGACATCTTGGTGTATTCCAGCTCATATTCGGAGCATGAACAACATCTACGGGTCGTGCTGCAAACTTTGAGGGAGAATAAATTGTATGCCAAGCTAGATAAGTGTGAGTTTTGGCTCAAGGAAGTGGTATTTTTGGCCCATGTAATTTTTGTAGAAGGAATATTCATGGATCCATGGAAGGTAGAGGTTGTGCTGGAATGGGTGAGGCCTACTAATATGACAGTTTCTTGGGCCTTGTAGGATATTACTAGAGGTTTATTGAGGAGTTCTCTACCATAGCAAAAGGGTTTGTGATCTATAGTGATGCTTCAAAAAGAGGTCTGGGATGTGTATTGATGCAACATGGTTATGTAATTGCTTATGCTTCTAGACAATTAAAGCCACATGAAGAGAATTACCTAGTTCATGACCTGTAGCTTGCAGCGGTAGTGTTTGCCCTAAAAGTATGGAGAAATTATTTGTATGGGTCATAAGTGCAAATCTTCACAGATCATAAGAGTTTGAAATATCTGATGTTGCAGAAGGAGTTAAACATGGGCCAAAGGAGATGGATGGAGTTAATAAATGATTATGTGATTGACTACCATCCTAGTAAGGCTAACATCATAGCAAATGCTTTAAGCAGAAAGGGTAAAGCAGTTATGAATATCATAGAGATTAAGAGACAAGGAACTATAGTGGAATTGAGAAAAATGGGTTTATGGCTGAGTGTGGGTCCTGAAGGGTCGTTGTTATCCCATTTAAAAATCTGATCTATACTTCAAGATAAAGTTTTAGAGGCTCAACAAGTAGATGAGAAGGTAAGGAAGATGAAGAAGAATGTGAACTAGGGTATAGAAAAGTCCTTTTAGGTGTTATCTGATGGACTAATAGCTATAGGAAGACAAATTTATTTGCCCAATGATGAGATCTCGAAGGATGAGGTATTAAGAGAAGCCCATGAATCCTATTTTGCTACCATCCTGGAAGTACAAAGATGTATAGGGATTTAGAGTTATATTATTGGGGGCCAAATAGAAGAGATAAATAGTAGAATTTTTGTCGAATTGTGGGATTTGTCAACAAGTGAAGATAGAACACCAGAAAACTGCAGGGAAGTTGCAGCCGTTATCAGTTCTAGAATGGAAATGGGAGGATATCTCTATGGACTTTGTGATAGGATTATCCAAGGGAAAGAAAGGTAATGATGCCATATGAAGTCTGTTTTGTTTTTACTTGTGAGAATGACTAACTTAGTGGATAAACTAGCAAAATATACATTAATGAAGTGGTCAGACTCCATGGGGTATCAGTATCGATTGTATCTGACCATTCAAACTCTTGAGGACCTTCTAAGGTCTTGTGTACTAGAATTTAGTGGAAATTGGGAGGACGACCTGCCATTGGTAGAATTTACTTACAATAATAGTTATCAAACTACTATTGGTATGGCTCCATATAAAGCCTTGTATAGGTGGAAGTGTCGTACCCCAATTTGTTGGGATGAAATAGGGGAAAGGAAGCTCTTAAGACCCGAAATGGTAAAACAGACAATTGACAAGGTACGAGTGATTAGAAAGAGGATAAAAGAAGCCCAAGATAGGCAAAAGAGTTATGCTGATAACCGAAGAAAGCCATTTGAATTCCAAGTGGGAGATAAAGTGTTCTTGAAGGTAGCACCTTGGAAAGGTATCATTCAATTTGGGGTAAAGGGGAAATTAGCCCCACGATATAATAGCCCTTTTGAGATCCTAGAAAGAACCAAACTAGTTGCTTATCGATTGAAATTGCCTGCACATTTGGACAAGATTCACAATGTGTTCCATATATCCTTGTTGTGAAAGGCCAAAATAGAACAATCACAAGTACTGCCACAAGTTCCCATGACGGTTATAGAGGATTTAACCTTAGAAGCTAAACCCGTCAAGATTTTAGATCGGGTTGTAAAGGTGTTAAGGAATAAGATAGTTCCATTGGTGAGAGAGTATTGTGGATAAGCTCACAAATAGAGGAAGAAATGTGGAAAAGAGAGTCTGAGATAAAGGAGAAGTCTCTGCATTTATTTCCTGAAATAGGTACATAAATTTAATTTTGAAGATGAAATTTCTAATAGGAGGGGAAAATGTCAACCCCGAGAAATAAATGTAAGTGTAAATTATAAACTACATAAACAAAAATAAATAAATAAATAAAAGTGGAAGAATTCACAAAAAAAATTAAAAAATAAGAATTAAAAAACCTGGATATAACATCCAGAAGAATTATTTGAGATATCATAATTTTCAACTCGAAATTAGTTGGGGTTAGTTTTAAATTAAAGGAATGAATTAAAAGAGAAATAAAATAGGTTGAGGGGGTAAAATTGAAATAAATGTAAAGATTATGATTTAAATTATAAGAAGAGAAGATGGGTAAAAAGAAAACATTTAAAGGAAATGGGGGCCTAAGTGCAATTAGAGAAATCGTATACCCCTCTCTTATGTCCAGCAGAATGAGGGAAAGAAAGGGAGGGAGATTTTGATATTTTTCTTACCCAGTTGAAGAAGAATTTCAAAGTGAAAGTGAGATTACGGGGTACCAAAACATTCAAACATAAAAAACACAAGGATTTGGAGTATTATTGGTAGAAGAAATTTGAGAAAAAGGAGTATCGGGTTGGCAACAACAAGAAGAAAAAGAGAGGAGGAGGATATTGTGATTTCACAAGCTAGTAGGATCTTAAATCTTCCTTGGTATGGTGTTTCTAATATGCATATAAAAGATTCTTGAATTTATGGTTAAATTGCATGATTTTTCTTTCTAAGATTAGGTTAGGGTTCTTGGAAACTTTTAGGGGGAATGTGGAATTGTGTGTAATTGATGAATGTGGCATGAAATGGGATGAAATGAGAGCTAATGGCAAGACAAATGGAAAGAAAAAGGGGAGCCCCTAAGAAAGGCCATGGCTGACCATTAAGGGAAGATTATGTGTTTTGCAAAATAATTAGAATATGTTGTGTTAGATGTGAATGTTTGTGTAATGAATGATTGAGCATGAAGATGATGAGTTCCCAAGGCCAAGTTTCAGCCATATGTATATTATGCAGAAGTTAACAACTAGACAGATTCATCTCTTGACTTTCAGAGAGAATCTGAGTGGAAAAACAAAGGACTTAGGATCAATTTCCTGTAGAGGAGTTGCAGTTCTAGATCTATACTATCCAAGGAAACTTGTTTCATTTAATTTGGAATTTTATAACTCTAGTTAAGGGTCACCGAACGTAACTATGCAAGGCAGACTCTACGTAACTACTCTAGATGATCTCTCTCTCATCTACCTAAGAGACCTAATTATGCAAAATACTACAATGATTTAGAAAAGTTAAGTTAATACATGTGTGTTTAATAATATATTTAATTACATCTCAAAAAACAATACTGAATTTACATTATATGATAAATATATGATATTCCTAAATTCTACAATAAGGTTCACTATCATGAATAATAACAAAGAAAGTCGACTATAAACCCTTTATGGTAAATTTATCATTTAAATTCATGGTCATCTAATGAACAAACACCTCTAATACCACTCATTTACTACTCAATATTTTAAATGCTTAGTCATTAAATAAACTCTGATAATTGGGATGAATTATGTTATTTCATAATTTGTCAATTCTACTATTCCTTACATTTTCCAAAATTCAATTTTTACATCCTTTTACAATTATTTATCATTAAAAGTCTACTTTAAACATCATGATATATTAACTCAAATATATGTATAGGTGTGTAATGCTTGACTGCTACTAAAATTCAACTTGTACTCCCTAACCACAGTTATGTAATTCTCATGCTACCTTCTATATCCACAAGCACATCACATCATTTTCTTACTCAAATTACAATTATAGTTTTGTTTTTTTCCATTAATTACTTTGAAGCAACCATATTATTCAATAACTTTAACCACATTAACTTAGTGTTTTGCCTGTATTTTATATATAAAATATCTTGATATTCTTTATTTTATGTTTTAAAGATAGTTTTGGATGAAAGATTAAAAAGAGGAAATTGCCAAATTTGACCATCAGTTAATGTTTTATGCATACTTGAGGTATTGATATGGAAATGAAGTGATTCTAAAGTCATTTGAAATCTAACATCCATATTTTTCTGTAAATATATGGGAAGAAAATTAAATAAATAGAGAGAATGAAAATCAGTGCCTTCAAATTCAAATCTTTTATTCTGCCAATGTTAACCTTTGCCCATTCTGACTTCTGTAGTATCCTGAGCTACATATGTCCATTTGATGCAAACTCATGTTTTTTTATTCCTAGAAGTTCAATTAGGCTTGCAAGCTACTAAGTTGAAAGAAAACTTTAGAGACAAAGTTAAGGGATGGCTTTGGTCTTTATGGAAACCGACATTATATATATATAAAAAAGAGAAAAACAACTAAAGAAAAGATACTAAAACTTAAAGTGTACGACGATACGTTAAATATTTTTTATTGGACTTATTCTTAACTTCTAAACAGCCAAGGCTTTTAAAAAAAAAATTGAAACTCAAGTTGTTCATTTCAACCTTCAAGTAATTTCAAAAACCATTAAGAGCTTAAACTACATCATAACAATTGATAATAGTATATGCTCAAATAGGATACTCAAATCTAACATTTCTAATTCATAAGCCATTTAAAGTCAAATTGTGCATATTCAAAGATGTCTAATAAGAGTATGATAACACCAACAAAGGGTAGTTCAAGGTATGATGATGAGAATAGAGAAACATGATAACAAAAGTGATAGATTGTATGAAATAGAATTGATAAAAAAGTACCATGTCAATAGGCATGAAAGATGCATTGATGCTAATTTTGATTAGTATAATGATAATGCAAATGTGAAAGATGGTGATCTTAAAAATGTCCATGGTTCCATGCTTGACATGGGAGTACAAAATAATATTACGAAAACTGAAGTTGTTAGTTTCAACCTACAAGTGATGAAATACCAAGTGATGAGAGAGCACATCTCCTAGAAGTTCAATTAGGCTTGCAAGCTACTAAGATGAAGACAAACATTAGAGATGAATTGATGCGGACCAGCCCAAACACAACAGCAAGGACCCATTACATGTCCCAAATGGACCAATGACGCGATCTAAGACAAAGGCATTGAAAGAGGCAATGAATGCATGGGTTTTGAAAGTTTCAACCAGGTCAGAATTGCAAGGACCATTGGAGTATCAAGAGGAGACCCTAGTACATTTTATCCATGTGCAGGAAGGGTCCAATACAACCTTATTTGGGCCATGAAGTGAGGACAGCAAATGAGCCAAAAGAATCCTATTACAACATGGGATTAATGGGCTTGAGGGAAGACTATAAAAGAAAAGCCTTATGGGCTTTATTTAATTTTGTTAGCTACAGCCCAAGGCTTGTTTGGGCTTAATTAAGACTTTGTTTTCAGCTAGGATCCAAGTCTTGCTTGGATTAAGTCATGGGCTTTCAATTTAGGATTTTTGGGTCAGTTTTGTCTGGACCTCATTTAAGTCCACATAAGGGGTCCATTAGGGTTACTTTTAAGAACTATTTAAACTCATGTAACCCTAATTTCGGCAGGCAATTGATTAAACTTAATTCTGAACTTTTCAGTTTATGTGTGAGAGTGATTCTTGCATTCTTCAGTTCTTGAACGAACTGAATCCGACTTATCGAAGATTAACTGGCTTCGTGGCGTCATTCTACTCATTCCAATAGTGCTGGTGCCTTGGGGCAGGTTTACATTGTGTCACACTCCTATCCGACCTATTTTTGGCTTTCCGCGATCAGATCTCATTCTTGGTTGTGGGTTGCGTGACCACGTGATCACGAGGTTCGCATCAGGTGGTATCAGAGCTAGGCTCCGAAACAAGGTCATATCATTCTGTTATTTTAGTGCTTTTTTTTTTAGTGTTCCTTGAAGTTTCCAGTGTTTGTGTTCATCTTCTTCTTCTTCGTGTCAGCGTCATCTAATCAAAAAAAAAAACAAGAGGTTCCATTACATCGTTTTCTGTCTCTTCATTTCAGTATATTAAGACCAAAAAAAAACGAAAAGAAAAGAAAAGAAAGAGATATAGAGGCATTAGTTGCAATTTGAAGAATCATTGAAATCTTGCCGCAAAAAACACTACTCTGGGGATACATTAGCAAAGCACATCGGAATCCATTGAAAATTCATATTCCGTCTATTGGGATTGATATGAGATCATAGGTCAAATTTGGGCTTATTCTAATATTGATTTCTTGAGGTTGTTTTTCGAGATTCATTTCTGCCGCAGAAACACTACCTTAGTGAACCCTTAGACAAACGCTTCAGAATCTGTTGAAACCTTACATTCAGTGTCCTGGGGTTGATATCGCATGATATATTATATTTGAGCTTATTTCGATATCATATACTAGACTTTTCAATTGGAGGTTCATTTCTGCCGCAAATTGATCACACAAGGGGTTGAGTATCTAGAAGTACGACAACGACCTATAATTTGAGCGTTATTTTTAGTTTGGTATTGAAATACTAAATATTGAATTTGAGGTTATTTCGAGGTCATTTAGTCTGGGTTCCAATTCTGTTACGTAAAAAAAAAAAGTGATCCCTGCTGTTTATTTTTGTCCAATTCATTTTTTTATTCTATTTTGGGAATCTAGGAGTCAAGTAATTGTTGTCGCTAGTATTTTCTTCTGCTTTATTTCGTGTCTTCGTATCGTCAATAGTTCGTACGAATTTGCATTGCTAGTTGCGAAATCGTAATCGTAGTTTTGTTTTGCTTTGTTTTCAGTATTTTTATTGCTTCTTGAGTCTAAAAATCATAATTAGAGTGCACTGCGAATGCTACTGACTTTGATTTGTTGATTTTAGTTAAGAACCAAAAGAAAGCAAGTTGTGAGGTAAAAGGCGTAGTGAGCTTATTAGAGTGAAAAGCCTTGATTTTGTTTGTGTGATACATGAGAGTTGTGAGGTAAAAGGCGTAGTGATCTTATTAGAGTGAAAGCCTAGATTTTGTTGTGTGATACACGAGAGTTGTGAGGATATATATATATATATATATATATATTTTGCTACTAACCAAATTTTGCAGATTCAAAGGATGTCTGAAAACAACGAATCAGACACACAAAACGCTGACGTAGTGTTCCAATTACGAGCCATGGGTCAGCAACTTGAGCTGTTGTCTAGGACATGCAAAGATCTGAAAGATGAGGTGAATTCGATAAAGCAACAGAATAGTGGGGCTGATTGCCGAGGAAATACGATCCGTATGGCTATATGGAATAACAAATCTGATTTTGAAGAGTGTTGATGAAAATGCAGATGTGGACGAAGATGACTATGATTTTGCATTTGTTGGCCAAGGAATCAGGTCTGGACCGAACAGAGCCAGGAGGAATGTGAATTTCCATGGCATGGGGAATTATGAAGATATGGATGGGGACAAAATCAAACTGAAAATTCTTTTGTTTTCCTTGATCTTGCCCCTTTTAGTTTAGATTTTTATTGTTGCTTCTCTCTAAACTCACTCTTTTGTTTTTGATAGGTGTTCTTTTCCGATCAATATCTTGTCACTTCAACAAATTTTTTTCCAATCTCTAGGATGATGATAGATATTGCCTAAACTTCTTGATGTCATGTTCCTCCATTTATTATCTTCTTACTTGATTGATTTTAATTGATTCACATTTAGTCTAAGAGCTCACGTTTTCTTTTCTTTTCTTTTCTTTTCAATCGTCTTTCTCGTCATTTTTTTAGGCTTTAACTCAATGTATTTTCTGCTAATAGTTGCAATTTTTTAGCTTCGTAAGTAAACTTGTCTACAAAAATTTAATTTTTCTACTTTCATAATTGTTGCCTTCTCTTTCATTGGTGCATCTTTACTTGGTCCTTTGTTCATTATCTTTTAGGTTAAAAGTACAGAGTTGTGTTGTTTAATTTGAGTTTTTTTTGTCGTGTTCTGGTTTTTTTCTTTTCTCTATCCCTATATTCTTTTTATGTGTAGTTATGATTTGTTAAACATTATTTACTGTAATTTGTTGGTTTACAAGAGGCTTTTGAGCTTTGATTCATGTTAACTAAGATAAAATGAGTTTTTAGATGTTTTTTGTGAAGCCCGAGAATAAAGAATACAAAGAGGGTGAGGTTTATAATAATTCAAAATGTTGTTATAATACGAAATTTATGCAAAAAAAAAAAAAGAAGAGAAGAAACAAAAGGGGCTGAAATAAGAAGAAGAAAAAAAAGGAGGAAAGATGGGGCCAAAATGGAATTAAGAAGAGATAGGACTATAAATACCCATCCCTTCTCTCACCTATGGCCAACTATTAACATGAAGAAGTAGGGGGGGAGAATTTTAGATTTTTACTTCATGAAACTAGGAGTAAACACCTAAAATTAGTAAACCTATATAAGCCTTGGAGTACTAAAGGGGAGGAGCACAATCGGGTGGAGAATTAACAAGAAGAAAAGTGAAGAATTGGGGAAGAAAAGAGGGGGAAGAGTGGTTGACTATATACAAAGAGAAGAAGGCTAAGATTCTTCTAAAATTTGTGAAGTAAAGTTTAAATTCCATCCAAGTATAGAGTTCTAATTCCAATTTCTATGAAATTAACTTCAATTCGATTTGAAGTTCAATTTTTTTCTTGAATTGGGAATTAGGGTTCTTTAACACAAAATGTTAGGAAAATGCAGAAATGAATGAGATTAAATAGACTAGAATAATCCAAGTACCTGGAAGAAAAGGAAGAAATGAGTGCATAAAAGAGAGGAAGGGAACTCTTGGGCATGTCTTGGTTGAGATACTGCATGGAGGGAATGAGAATTAATGAATTTGCTTAACTAATTACCTTGGTACAAATGACCTTAAGAGGACATAAATGAGACGGGTTGCCATGAATAAAAGGAAGACATGGCTGTGATTGACAAGGAAGCAGGGATTGAAGATGAATTGGAGATACATTCTCCATTAGCAAAACAGGGCAGGTTCATTGTCGTGTTTCCTGGGGCAATTTGGACTTGAAAAACTACATAATCCAGGGAGGGTTCCCTCATAGAAGTTATAACTGGGAGTGTTATCTTTTCAACGAGTCTGACCCCGCCTAATTTGGAGTCTTGTAACTCCACCCCTGTTGGCAGATTCGGCCAAGTTGATAATACAACAAAATTGAGCCATATTAAGGGTAGAATTTGTTATATTGCCCTTCATAAAGTGTGTCTAGATCTTCAAAAAATAAACCGTTATCAAAATTGAACTCATGATGTCCACTTGGACTACTAATGAGCTGAAAAATTCAAGGATAATAATGAAGAATGTAAGTGAGAAAAAAAGATTTGGAAAAGAGAAATGAATACTATTGTCGTTGTTGTTGTTGTTGTTGTTGTGTGTGATATGTGGACTAATATGGAATAATGATGAGAGTTTGTGGTTTCTGGAGGACCACGAGAGGAGTACAACAACAGGGGAACGCAAGTCGAGCGTTTATAGCAGGTAGGTACTTGGTACCTATATATCCTCTAGTTAATAATTATTTTAACTAACTATTGAACACTAAGAACACATTTTGGTGCTTATTGCTGAGGAAAAGAAAAGTGGGAAAGGAAAGGTTAAATGACGGAAACAAAATATAGAAACAAAGGAGTAGATTTAATTTATGGGTTCTTTTGGAGGAAATGAATAGTAACAAAGAATTTTGGTAATGATTGTTTTTTGAATTTGATTTGTCTTTCCCTGGTATGGGAGGCTAATGATGTTAACCAAGCTGGTTAATCTCGACATTACCTGATGCGAACCGGCCCAAAAACACCAGCAAGGACCCATTACATGATTAGGGGCTTGGTTCGTGGTTTTCAAAGTTTCACCCAAGTCATAATTGCGAGGACCATTGAAGTATCTATGTGTAGGAGGGGTCCAGCCCAGCTTTATTTGGGCCATGAAGTGAGCACAGCGAAGGAGCCAAAAGAATCCTACTACAACTTGGAAACATGGATTGATGGGCTGGATGGAAGAGAATAAATAAACCTTATGGGCTTCATTTAAGTTAGTTAGCTATAGCCCAAGGCTTGTTTGGGCTTAATTAAGACTTTGTTTTCAGCTAGGATCCAAGTCATGCTTGGATTAAGTCATGGGCTTTCAATTTAGGATTTTTGGGTCAGTTTTGACTGGACCTCATTTAAGTCCACATAAGGGGTCCATTAGGGTTACTTTTAAGAACTATTTAAACTCATGTAACCCTAATGTCGGCAGCCATTGATTAATTTTAATTCTGAACTTTTCAGTTTACGTGTGAGAGTGATTCTTGCGTTCTTCAGTTCTTGAACGAACTGAATCCGACTTATCGAAGATTAACTGGCTTCGTGGCGTCATTCTACTCATTCCAATAGCGCTGGTGCCTTGAGGCAGGTTTCCATTGTGTCACACTCCTATCAGACCTATTTTGGCTTTTCGGGATCAGATCTCATTCATGGTTATGGGTTGCGTGACCACGTGATCACGAGGTTCGCATTATTACCGGTACATGGGAGGACAAATATAAACTTGATTAACTATTCAAGTACAAAATAGTTAATGATATAGGCAGGTGATGTTGATCACGACAAAATTTATAAACTTGATTAACTATTCACTTTCAGAATAGTTAATGATATCGTCGGGTGATATTGATATCGGTAAAATTTATAAACTTGATTAACTATTCAGGTTCAGAATAGTTAATGATATCGGCGGGTGACGACGATATCCACAAAATTTATAAACTTGATTAACTATTTAATTTTATAATAGTTAATGATATCAGTGGCTGACGTTGATATCGACAAAATTTACAGACTTGATTAGCTTTCCGAGGTGAAAGCTAATGATGTCAAGAATTCTTGACATTGGCATACTTGAGAACCTCCTAAGGTAATATGAAACAGTGATTAACTAATCTAGTTTTAAAACTAATTAATGACACAAACGGTTACGTTTGTGTCAGCATTTTCATGAAACTGAATGGTTGTTACCAGGACGGGCAACTAAAGATACTAATGGAGGTCATTAATGTCGGCAACAGTCTTTTTGATGTGGGGGGGGTAGTAGTCAAAAGAAACAATTTTTTTATAGAACCCTTGAAAGGGGTTTCTGGTTGTATTTAGAATCTCATATGATTTAAGTAGATAGATGTTGTTTACTTTTTCTTCTGTAGATTGTTTTTAATTATATGGAAAATTTATATTTTGCAGGTCCCCCCCATTCACGTCAGGAATATATTTTTAGTTTTTTTATCCCTTTTTGTATAAGTTAGGAACTTAGGGATTTTATCCTTTATAGGGGGAAAGATTAACGGATAAACTAATAGTAAAAATTGGTGTTGTACATTTTTTCTTAAAAAGAAAAGAAAATATTAATTTCCAAGGTTATAAAATCATGATTTTTATGGTTATTCGTGATGAATTGGTAGAGATTAGCTTGAGAGTTCACGTCTAAGGAGTATTGTATGCCATTGTTTTAACGGATAAGCTTGGACTGGATTGGCGAGATGATCCGTTACTTTTCCTTGATCCTGCCTCTTTTAGTTAAGTTTTTTTGTTGTTGCTTCTCTCCAAACTCACTCTTTTTTTTTGGACAGGTGTTCTTTTCAGTTCATTATCTTGTCACTTGCCATCTCTAAAATGACGACATATCTTGCCTAAACTTCTTGGTGTCAGGTGCCTTCATTTATTGTTTCTAGCTTGATTGGTTTTAATTGATTCACATTTAGTCTAAGAAATTTTCTTATCTTTTCATTTGCTTTCTAGACATTTTTCTAGGCTTTGGCTTAATGTATTCTGTGTTAATAGTTGTAATTTTTTAGCTTCCTAGGTAAAGGTTCCTGCACCAATTTTATTTTTCTACTTTCATTATTGTTGCTTTCTCTTTCATTTATGCATCTTTACTATTTGTTTATTATATTAGATATTTGCTCCTTTGTTCATTATGTTATAAGTGGGAAGTGCCGAGATCTGAGTTTGTTTGTTGCTCAGATCTTATTATCTTAATTTGTCTATCTTTGTTATTCATGAAGCTTGCTTCGAGGTTTTAAGTTGTCGTTGGTCAACTCTGTTGTGTTGCTATCTGCTTTTGTTGTTGTAGTTTAGATTGTTACTTCAGATCTTGAACGGATATCTGCTTTAGTTTGTTTAAAGAGTTTTATTTTTTTATTAAATAAAAAAATTCTACCATAGACTTCTTTTTATTAAATAAAAAGCTTGTTTACTTCTTTTTTATGTGTTCTTTGATATAGGTTTTTCCATTATACGTGTTCTCATTTTTTTTCTTTTTACCCTCACACAAAACACTATTTACAGTTGTTGTTATACTCAATTTTCGGGTTGGTTAGGTCGGTTTGCTTTGGTTCGGTCGGTCTCCTTTGTTGTCTTTTTTCAAGGTGTATTAATGAAATTGCCCCTCGAAAAAGACAAAAACATGCGCCTGGGTTGAGGGTTATTGCACATTTTCGGTCCGGTCCGGTCCGGCTAACCGGTTTATTTATTTTTAAATATTTATTTGCACAGTGAAATAACACTTTCGTTCCTCGAAAACGACAAAAACAAGGTCTGGCCTGGAGGGGTGTCTCGGTAATTTACCAATTTTTTTATTTTTTTCGCGTTGATTTACTATTGGCGCGTTGCCGGAGACGCTGTACGTTTTCGCCCTCATGCGTCTTTTGCGCGGCGCGTGCGATGTATTTCGGCATCCAAAAATACCCAACCGGCATCTAGAACAATTTTCATACATGTTCTCTTCCACATGGTGTGGCGCGTGTTAGTCAAAGGTGGCGGAGACGTGTCAATGGTTGTTCAAAATTTTCCCACCCTTTTCTCTCTCCTGCCTGCACATGTTGATGTCAATGTAGCTGTTTTTTGTCATATTTCATTTCAGTCCCTAAACTTTTGATTTGGTTTTTTTTTGTCCTTAATGTTATTATATAGGTTTTGATTTGTTTTAATTTCGTCCTTCAATTGAAATTGCTTATATATTGTAGTTTCATTTAGGTCCTCATTCTTTGAATTTTTGGATTGGTCTGGAATCCTTAATATTTTTGGTATCAAAGTTTTGATTTATTCAAATTTTATCATTCCATGCAAATTTAATATAAATCCTTAATATTTTTAGTATCAAAGTTTGATTTTGTTCAATTTAAAATTGATATTTATTATTTTTTCTCTTTGTTGTTTTTTAGATTCCTTTTATTTATCTTTCAAGTCATATTAAAAAGAAAAATCTACCTATGTTATTTTTATTTTGTCATTTATTTAGGTCTTTTTTCTTATAAATATGTGAGACTAATTATATATTTTAATATTTATTTAATATTAGCACCTGAAAATATATATATAGATAGAAAAAACATGACCTGGGATTTTTGAAAGAACAAAAAAATAATACAAGTGTTCTTAAATATTTTTAATATAATAACATGAGGAATAAATCTTATAAAATAATACAAAAAAATTGCATTTTTAATTCTAATTTTGTCCTCTTTTGTTTAAGCTTATATTTCTTATAAAAATTTGATTGTTGGATTTTATATTGTTTATGTAAAAAAAAAAAATTGTTTTGTATTTCAAATCTGATACTACCAGAGGGAAATGCAACTTACAAACAAAATGGGTAGAAAAATTTACCCAAGTTTCTCTGCGTTTCGATTATACTATTCCTTTTAAGCGGGAAAAAAATATTTCTAGCAGATTTGATCTTTTAAAATTTCATTTATTAAATATTAAAATAACTAATTACAATATCTTTTTAAAAAATTTACCCAAGTTATTTTAAAAAATTAAAATATCTTTTTTAGTATACAATAAATTACAATTGCTATTATCATTATGATTAGTAATGTCACTATTATTAACATGATTCTAACAACTAAAATTATTATTATTATTATTACTGCTATAATAATAAAAATTATTAAATTATACTGGAGAATAAAAAACAAACTCAAAAACTTTAAAAAAAGAGGAAGGAAGAAAAAAAGAGTAAAATTATTATTAATATCACGTAAATAATGGAAATAAAAAATTAACCCAAGGAATAAAAAAATCTAAAAACATTAACAAATGAGTAAACAAAACAATAAATGACAAAAAAATAAATATTATTAGCTTAAAAAATCTTTTGACTCGAGGTCTGATGCGAACCTCGTGATCACGTGGTCACGCAACCCACAACAAAGATTGAATTCTAATCCCGGAAAGCCGAAATAGGTCTGATAGGAGTGTGACACAATGGAAACATGCCCCAAGGCACCAGCACTATTGGAATGAGTAGAATGACGCCACAAAGCCAGTTAATCTTCGATAAGTCGGATTCAGTTCGTTCAAGAACTGAAGAATGCAAGAATCACTCTCACACATAAACTGAAAAGTTCAGAATTAAAATTAATCAATAGCTGCCGAAATTAGGGTTACATGAGTTTAAATAGTTCTTAAAAGTAACTCTAATGGACCCTTTATGTGGACTTAAATGAGGTCCAGTCAAAACTGACCCAAAAATCCTAAATTGAAAGCCCATAACTTAATCCAAGCAAGCCTTGGATCCTAGCTGAAAACAAAGTCTTAATTAAGCCCAAACAAGCCTTGGGCTGTAGCTAACAAAATTAAATAAAGCCCATAAGGCTTTTCTTTTATAGTCTTCCCTCAAGCCCATTAATCCCATGTTGTAGTAGGATTCTTTTGGCTCATTCGCTGTCCTCACTTCATGGCCCAAATAAGGTTGTATTGGACCCTTCCTGCACATGGATAAGATGTACCAGGGTCTCCTCTTGATACTCCAATGGTTCTTGCAATTCTGACCTGGTTGAAACTTTCAAAACCAATGCATTCATTGCCTCTTTTAGTGCCTTTGTCTTAGATCGCGTCATTGGACCATTTGGGACATGTAATGGGTCCTTGCTGTTGTTTTTGGACTGGTCCGCATCATCCCCTCTCTCCTTGAAAGGATTCGACCTTGAATCAATATCTGTGTCAAACAACGTAAGATCAGCAACATTAAAGGTAGCACTAACACTATACTCACCAGGAAGATCAATTTTGTATGCGTTGTCATTTATTCTCTCCAAAACTTGAAATGGACCATCACCACGAGGCTGTAATTTTGATTTCCTTTGGTTAGGAAATCGTTCCTTTCGCATGTGCACCCAAACCCAATCACCGGGGTGGAAGACAACCAATTTACGGCTCTTATTTGCTTTAGAAGCATAAAGTCTGTTCTTTTTCTCTATTTGCAGTCGAACTCCTTCATGCAGTTGTCTCACCATTTTTGCCTTCTGTTAACCATCTAAACTTACCCTTTCTTCACAAGGTAAAGGAATTAAGTCCATAGGAGTTAGTGGATTAAAACCATAAATAATTTCAAAAGGAGAAAAACTAGTGGTCGAATGCACGTGATCACGAGGTTCGCATCATGTTGTACATTGATAGCCTGGTTCCGCCACCTTTAAAACTTGTACTGCTTTAAAAAAGCATCTGCCAAGTCTGTCCACTTTCTAATCCTGATGTTATCCAACCTCATATACCAGCTGAGGGCCGAACCTGTCAAGCTATCCTGGAAGAAATATATTAACAACTTATCGTGTATAACCTCAGCCATCTTGTTGTAGTAGGAACGAAGATGAGATCACAAATGTTAGGCACCAAACATGCTTCGGCTGCTCGGACGGGGTCTGATAGATCATTTCCTTCGACTGCCCTTAACCTCTCTTCTAGTGCGGTCCATTTATCATGCCCCATATGATCAGAGAATCTGACATCTTCTGGATCCTCGGCTGTTAAATCCATGGTGATAGGAATTTGGATAGGCCGGGTAGGGTCATGGTGCTTCTTTGGTGTACTTGTTCCTATATTCTGCGATGCCGCAGGGCTCTGAATTGCCGGTGGTGCTTCATCAGTTTGAGTTGACGTGCCTTCTCCATCTCTTGTTTTTAATGCCTTCTCGAGCAAGCTGGCTAAACGCGCCATGTCACTTCGGACAGCTTCGAGCTCTTTTTGGTATGGGGATTCTGGCTCTGTCCTTTCTTCGTTTTCCATCCTTTTTCTTAGCCAAGTGTTGTGGACTTTAGCAGGGGAACCTATGTTTCGTAGTTGAGCTGTATGTAAATATATAAGAGAATGTATGATATAATGCATATGTTGTAATGAATATGCTTTGTGCAATGTATGGATGCATTTCCCTTGTGAACTATAAATGGCCAACACTTCATAGAATATGGGTTTCTTGTCACGTTGCCGCTAGGAGTACTGCTTTTCAGGTCATTTGCTTAAGTCATATTCACCAAAAGACAGAATTTGCATAAGAGATGGGTCAACGCCCTTTTCATTTATGATGGACAAGCTTACTACATTTTTGGAAATTCAAAGAGGAAAAGCAAATTAATATTCTTCATCCGCCATCTCTTTGGCCAAGGGTAGGAAATCAAATCCGCAGTCTTGATTTTCTCCAAGGCATCGGTCTCAGCTAGACTTCGACGGTAACGGATGATGTCTCTTCCTACATTTCTTGCATTGATTCTAATGACCTGAGCGTGCGCAGCAGCTTCATCCATTTCTTCATCCATCTTGGTCATCTTTTCTATGAGCAATATATTGGTTCTGTTTAACGAAGTATTGTTGGCATCAATTTGATCCTTGTGTTTTTCCATTGCTGCTAGTTTCTCGTCCAGATGCTTCACCTTTTCTCTTTCTTTGCAGAGCTTTATCCTCAGAGTTCTTATCTCATTTTCCTTAACTTTCAACTCTGCTTTAACAACTTGATCTTTTACGAACCCCGTCGAATGACTTTCCAACATTACATATTTCTTATACAAATCTTCATACTTTTCAATTCTATCCATCAACTCACACTGAACTTCTGCAAATTTCTCTTGATAATATTCTATGCTCTCTTGGCATTCATTATGTTCGGTCTTCAATGCACCAAGTTCAGAGCAACTTTGCATCCACTTCAGATTCATCTGTGTTAATTCTTTCTCGATTCCCAACCGAACATTTTCCTCCTCAACCAACTTTAACTCGAGCTTGGCTATCCTAGCATCTTTACATTGTATTTGCTCATCTAAAAAAACTATCCTCTTATCGCCTTCCACTACCATTTCTTCCATTATTGCCTTGTCCTTTCTGCTTTTACTCAATTCCATCTTGAGTTTTTCTGCTTGTCTTCTCAAATCCAAAGAACTATATGCTTCCAATCTTGTTTGATGGCCTTCATGACTTCTTGTGCAACGCGATCCTTAAACAAGCCAAAGAACTGAGCAATTCCCTTGGTCCTCGGAACAAACTGCATGCCCCCATGTTGTCTTACCACGAGAGCAGGAGCATAACTCACATAGCCAGTAATCCCTACCAACGGAACCCAACGTTGCTGCCCACAACTCATTAGGACATTCATTGCCTTGACCCAAGGGGCTCTCCATTTGAAACCACTACTAGGTAAAATTTGTAGCTTCTCTGCCCAACCTTGGTTATCTAGATTTCCCCATTCTTCTTCTTCAACTATCTCCAAAGGTTTTTGGTTAAACCACCAAAAATTATTAAAAACAGGTTTTTTTTGTTTCAATATGGCTAACCATCCAGATATACAACAACTGCGTGCAACATCTCATTGCTCCTCTCCCAGCTCTTCGACAATGGCTAAGTGTTATGATGGTTTCAGCCAAAATAGAGGCCACTAGGTTGATTTGAATATTCTCATATTCTACAGAAGCAGCAACGACTTCTAAGCTTATTATACCTATTTGACTTGGGAACAAAACAAGGTCAAATATGCCTAAGGCAATCAGTCTCTCATTTTCCGCTCCGGACTTCTTTTCTAGTTCAAATTCTAACATCTTCCATTTTAGACACACAACATTCTTCTCTAAAAATCTTTCCAAGTCAGAGATTCTGAGCAACTTTGACAATTCAGGGATGATCTTGTCAGATCTCAAAGGAAAATAAATTCTATACAAATCATTTGGAAATTCGGTCAAAATTCCATATTCCTCCATGGTAGGACATAGGTCTATGCTCCCAAAAGAGAATCGACGGTAGTCTGGGTCCCAAAAGTGAACTAGAGCTCGTACCGCTGGGCTTAAAACTTCTACCTTTGCGATCTCCATCAGGCGTCCGTACTTTTCAAAGAATGCATTCTTATCCACATTTTGAAAATGAGCCGTTAACTTGTTCACCTCGTTCATGCTGCAATTCAGATTCTTGATTGGTAATAGCCTTTCAGCATCGCTCTTAATATAGTCTCCTTCAGACAATTGTGACAACTCAGAATTTCTCCCATATTCCACGACAGAAAGTTTAGTAGTGGTGGCCATTTTGTTCACAGGACCTGTAAGTTAAAATGCTATTTAGACCTTTTTTCTTTATATGTAATAAAATATTATGGAGCATATACCCTAACAATAGGTTCTAGTTCCTTTATGTGAGACATAAGGTAAGTTTACTACTTGGTCTCTAAAGAGGGTCTCTTGTTGTCCCAATGATCACCTTCGTAAAGGCGATATGGTGTTTTAGCAGGTAGCGGGATGGTACGTATACCAATCACTACCAATCTAAACACTCGGCAAAGAGTCGGGGTTTACACAAACTTCAACCTTGACTCAAGTCATAAGTAAGCTGCTAGTCCCCCACTTAACTTAAAGTTTAGTGTGTGCTCTCAAAATAATAAAAGTGATGCATGGCAAGGCATATTATGATGACAGGATGTAAAGATGCATGCTAAAGGCTTTGAACAAAATAAACCATTCATAGCAAAAATAATCAACAATATAAAGCATAAACAAACAAATTGTCAAGCCTAGTCCACAGTCCCCAGTGGAGTCGCCATCCTGTCGCACCCTATCGCGAGAGCGCGGCGTCGCGGCGACCCTCCCTGTGTGCGGGGGAAATCATGTGTTGGGGTCTTATCTTTATTTATGTGGAAAAGGGAGTCACCACCTAGTATTATGGTTACTAGGAAACCTAGACTGGTCTTTCAGAGATTCTAGGGTAAGGGACTGGTTGCGTAAAGGGAAGGTTTTAGCACCCCTAGTACGCCCTACCTAAGGTAAGCTGCTTGGTGTTTTTGTTTGCTTATGATTTGCTATGATTTTGATCTTTCAAAGAATATGTTGGTGAATGATGATGGTGTATTATCCTTACCGAATATTTTGGATATTCACCCCTTAGGATTTATTTATCCAAACACCGAACATTGAATAATAGCATACTATCCCCGCCGAATATTTTGGATACTGACCCCTTAAGATTTATTTATCCAAACACCGAACAGTTAATAATAGCATATTATCCCCCCTGAATATTTTGGATAGTGACCTCTTAGGATTTATTTATCCAAAAACCGAACAGTGAATAATATGAATCACCAAAAAAAAGGTTTTTATATTTTTTGGAATATTGGCCAATACCCTTTGGATTTTACAAACATGTTGTAAAATTCAAAAATGCAAGAAGTGATTTTTCTTTGTGAAATCCATGCTAAAACGTGTTTTTTCTTCAAACTCCAAGATAATATATATGTTTTTAAAAAAGGAATTTTTAAAATATGCTAGTGTATTGGCTGTATGCAAGAAAACCACACATTTTATATTTCTCTAAAAAATATTTTTTTTTTTATTTGCAATTTTCTGTATTTTTTATTTTTTTATTTATTTATTTTATTTATTTATGGGTGGGCTGACAGCCCGCCCCACGCTGGGCCGGGCTCGTGGCCCAAATTGATCCCTATTGGGCTAGAGGCCCACTTAATCTTGGACTTGGCTTCCGGCCCATTTATTATCGTGCCGGGCTCTTGGTCCAATAGTCTCGGGCTGGAAGCCCATCCTCTTTAGTGGTCAGGCCGGGCACAAAGCCCAGCCCAACTAACCGCGCGGGGAGTGAATTAATTCACTCCCCGCGCATGCAAAAATGGAGGAGAGGAACAGTAATATGATAGATTTCGGAGTGTAACGAACGACGTACCTATTAACACCGTTGGGTAGAGGAGGTCGAGGTGGTTCTTATGGTCGTGGTGGCGTCGGAAATGGTGGTCGGAGTGGACGTCGGAAAGTTGACAGGTGACGTTGCTGTCGTTGGGGCTGTCACCGTTTCTTTAACGGAGAAGATGACTGAGCTGCTGGAGTTGAGGGGAGGCTGCCGTTGATGACAAGGTGGTGCTTGGTGGTTGGAGATGCCGCCGGAGTTGTTGGCAAGAGAGAGAGAGAGGGGGGGTGGCTGTCTGTTTGTCACAAACCAAGAGGTGTAGAGAGAGAGAGATAGCTCGACGCCGAGAGAGATGGGGATAATCATGTTATTTCGTGTGTTTTCTCTTGTTTTTCTTCTTTCTTATTTTGCTAAGAATCTCTGTAAATTTTCAAACTTTTCCCCGCCTGTCTTCACTTGTCTTCTTTCTTCTCGGTTTGGCCTTTTATAGGCAGTGCAAAGGTTACCGTTGAAGCAAAGGTCGCCTATCCCCTGCGACAATAGGTCGACTGGCGGCGACGTGCAGTGATATGGCGGTGGTAGGTGCAGGTGGCTTGTCAGCGACGGGTGCAGTGGCTTGTCGGCGGAGCAGGCATGCGTGGTCTGTTACTTTGGGGGTGTAAACGCAATTTGGTCCCTCGATTCATAATTGCTCTAATGGCACCCCCAATTGAATTTAAACTTTATGATTTTGTGCAATTATACCCACCGTCATACTTTCAACACCAGCCTTGACTTCGCGCACCTCTTATATTTTGGTCCTTGATTTCTGACTTGCGTGACTTAACCCTCAATCGATCATTATACTCCTAATTTGTTCAAATTGGTCCCTGATTTCGCATAATTGGCTTGAATAAATTCAAATTGGCCGCTGAAAATTTCATTCTTATCAATTGAGCCTCAATTAAATTTAAAAACATGATTTCTCATTGACTAAGCTTAATAAAATTCATTTGACCAATTTAAAGTAAAATTAAGTCATTGCGTTTAATTAAATCATTCGATTTGACCCTAAATTAATACTCAAATATAACTACATTTTTAATTGGCCAATGATTAAACCAAACGGGCCCATAAAAATATAATTATATCTCTGACTTAATTTTTACGCAGATCTATCCGATAATAATTATTTTAGGCTTGAATTTGCGCTTTCCTTCATTTCTGGGCACAAAAGAGGTGCGATCAAGCTCTTGAAAGAAAAAAAATCCAAAATTTTACCTTGAGTTTTTCTACCGACACCAACTCCTTTTATTTTTATTTTTATTATTTTTTATTTTCAGGTAGTTTTGGGGAATGACCCAAAATTGGGTTATGACAACTGTGATGTTAATTTTTCCCATGGTGGTTGTATTGTGCAGGATCAAGTGCGGGAATGGTGATCGCGAGGGGGCCTACAGTGGGATGTCTGAAAGGTTCATTCGGTTTGAAATTTGGGAAGTTGTTAGGATTTGTGGTGAGTGACAAGGGGATAGAAGAGGATCCTAAAAAGTAAAGGCTATTCAAGCCATGCCAATTCCCAAGATAAAAAAAAAAAAACAGCATAGGATGCACCCAAAGATTTGCCAGTTTCCCTCCTTGCACTTTTATGATAGCAAGTTGATGAACGGAGAGCAAATGTCAAACAAATCAGCATCATTTCATGAGATTGGGGTTCTTGACCTTTATTTATTCTATGACATTACGGGCAGCTAGGAGCTTCGCGGTAAAAAATTCAGGTGCATCGTCTCTTATAATGAACGTGAGGCTGAAGCTGCAGTTGAGCTGCTATGATTTTTCAAAAGGAGGTACTCATCCGAGTTTGTTGGTGGTAGAATTGGCATCATAACTCCAAACAAGTGTCATCTCTCACTTCTACGCTCTCGTTTCTCTAATGCATTTGGATCACCTGTTGTTGCTGATATGGAGTTCAATACTGTTGATGGCTTTCAGGGCTGATAGGTTGATATACTGATACTTTCCACTGTTAGAGCAGCTGATTCAAGTTCATCTATGAATGGATTGAGCTCCAGCAGTATTGGGTTTGTCCCTGATGTAAGACGGATGAATGTTTCCCTGACAAGAGCCAAACTCTCACTTTAGATTTTGGGTAATGCGAGGACCTTGCAGACGAACCGGAACTGGGCAGCTCTAGTAAAGGATGCTAAAGAGAGGAATTTGGTCATCTCAACGAAACAGCCATATGAATCCTTGTTTGAAACAGCTCTTAGAGAGAAAGTATTAATAATCATTCAAGACTGTCTAGGCATGCTGAAAATTCTAGATGGCAGTAGCAAACTAGGCAAACAAAATGAGCAGAAAGTGCACAGGGATAAAAAACTCTATTCGTTCTATGACTCGATGCCATAGTACTGTTGCTAGAGACTGTAAGGATTTTTATATCCAAAGTAGCAAAAGAAAAACCAGAGAGGAACATGATCTTACAGGGAAAATGGATGTCAAGTCTGTAATTACAGGGGAATCTGTTACTGGTGATGAAAGCAAGGGAAAAGAAAGAAGCGAGAAGAAACTTGGCTCCAGGGAACAAAGAAATATATTGAAGGTAAGAGAAACCAGAAGAATTTGAAGAGTTCTACATCCTCAGATGAAGGCAGCCTCAAAAGCAAGGAGGTCAATGATGGTAAAGATCCTAATCCTGTAGGTGCTTGTTTAGATATGATTACGAAGAGGAAACAACAACGTGAAGCTGTTGAGGCCATTCTAAACTCATCGCTCATTTCCTCCAAGAAGTCAGAACCATCAACGAAATCTATGTTTTCCAAAAGGCCTTCTCCAACCTCTGTTGTAAGTGGTGGAATCAAACCTCCTAAGACAAGAAAAGGTCTGTGGTAGCCTCAAAAAGGTTTATTGCAAAATCAGATCCATCAGCACCACAGTAAAAGTGAAAATTTGTGTGATCCCAGTATGGTATGAAGTCGGATTCTGTTTTTGAGATTTTAGCGGAGCCTATCTTATCATCCCTGAAAGCTAATGGAAAGAAGGCCGGCCTGATCTTGAATATCAAGCAAATATTCCATTCAATGTATTGCTCTGATGTCTGATGCAATTAATCGTCTTAAGGAATCCTGGGATTTGGAATGCAGAGTGTGAAAAGGCTTCTGAGAAAATCAAGCAGTACTTGTTAAATCCACCCCTACTTGTCCATCCGAATTGCAAGATGACAAGTTCTACTAGCCGAGTACGACATGATATAGAAGATATTGAGTCATTAGACTTTGACCTTCCTGATGAAGATGTACTTTCAGGCGAAGAAGGGAAACCAGAATGGTGGACTATGTACTTGGATGTTGCTGTAAACATATGCGATAATGGAGCGGGTGCAGTGATAATCTCTCCTGATAAGAAACAATATCCGTTTCCAACTAAGTTATAATTCAGGCACACTAACAACACTGCTGAGTATGAAGCCTGTATTCTTGGTTTAGAAGCTGTATTACGGTTGAACATAAATAGATATGTATGGAGACTCAATGCTAGTTATTTGTCAAGAAAAAGGAGAATGACAAACCAAAGGAAAGAAATACCTTACTAAGAAATCCTGTCTAAGCTAGCTGGAGAATTTGAAGAAATAGAGTTCACCCCTTTAAGAATGGAAGGGAATCAATTTGTCGATGCTTTGGCCACACTAGCTTCCATGGCTAGAGTAGACTTAGGACAAAACTTACAGCCGATACACACTGATATCATAAAATAAATCAGCTCATTACTGCTCAGTTGAAGGAGAAATAGATGGAAACCCTGGGTACTACGATATCAAGAATTTCATCCAAAACCAGGCTTATCCCCTGGGGGCATCCAAAAAGAGAAGAAAACCTTGAGGAGGTTAACGATGGATTTTTACCTTGATGGGGAGGTTTTGTATAAGAAATCATCTGATGGGACTTTGCTAAGCTGCCCAGATAAGCTGCAGCCAAAAACGCGCTTCGGGAAGTCCATGAAGGGATCCACTCATAGGCATATGATGGCTAGAAAAATGCAAAGAACTGGTTATTTCTGGAGGACATTAGAGAAGGATCGCGTCGACTAGGTTCGCAAGTGTCATAAGTATCAAGTTCGTGGTGACAAAATGCATGCCCCTTCAGCTCCTATGTTTAACTTGATATCTCCGTGGCCTTTTGCAATATGGGGAATTGATGTGATTGGGTATATCAACCAAAAGCCAGCAATGATCATAGGTTTATTCTCGTGGCTATTGACTACTTCACAAGATCGGTAAAAGTTGGGTCATTTGCTCATGTAACGCAAAAGGTGTTGAAGAAATTTGTTTGATATGTCGGTACGGACCACCAGAAAAGATCATAACTGATAATGCTCAGAACTTCAACGGAAGAATAATAATAGGACTCTGCGTTAAATGGAAAATCAAGGAAACCCACACTTGGGGGCATGGTCAGATTTGGATAAAAGCAAAGATCATCGCAGATAGCCCATGATAAGCAATACTCTTGCGTTGAATGGATGAATGATTTATGACAAACTTGAATGAGCCATCCAATCAGAGAAGCCTGCAAAGCTTTGGAGATTAGGCAAAGACATCCTGTGATAATGGAACATCAGAGAAAGGCGACCTATGTGTCCAAAAGAGAGAAGCAGAATCTCAAGTGAACAAAACCACGAAAGAAAATATGAATTGAGGACTGGTGCTGTTTCGTTCCTCAAAGTCACTTGTGACAACAAAACCGCCTTCATCTTACACTCGAGCAGGTCACCCGTCATAACGAGACCCGGGTGGATCACCCGTCACTATCATATCTAATTCGGGTCGGTCACCCAGAAAAATGAGACCATGCTAGCCGGGTCGGTCACCCAGAAAAATGAGACCATGCTAGCCGGTCGGTCACCCAGAAAAATGAGACCATGCTAGCCGGGTCGGTCACCCAGAAAAATGAGACCATGCTAGCCGGGTCGGTCACCCAGAAAAATGAGACCTTTCTAACCACGCTAACCGGGTGGGTCACCCAGAAAAATGAGACCCTTTCTAACCACTAACCGGGTTGGTCACCCAGAAAAATGAGACCTTTCTAACCACTAACCGGGTTTGTCACCCAGAAAAATGAGAACTTTCTAACTGCTAACCCGGTTGGTCACCCAGAAAAATGAGACCCTTCATATCTAGCTTGGGTAGGTCACCCAGAACAACGAGACCCATATCCTCCATTCTGTTTTTCTTTACAACACTTACTATTTAAAGTCTTTTACAAGACTTTAGTCGTAAGCACTGTAAAGAGGGGGCATCTGTTGCTACCCAATTTTTGACTCTTTATTTTTCTGAAAAAAAATAAAAAAATAGATTTTTGTTCAAGAGGGCAAAATTGGACGAATTGAGAGTTTAATGGTCGATTGAGGTTAAATCGCGAAAATCAAGAGCCAAGGACCAGATAAGGAGATCGCGCAAAGCTAAGGTTGATATTGAATTTTTGATGGGATAATTGCATAAATTCAAATTTAAATCCAATTGGGTGCAATTATAGAATTTTGAAAGGACCAAATCATATTTTTTTTCCTTCCTAAACAAATTTTGAAATCTGCATTTTTAAAAAAAGGAAACATGCATTGTTCCGTTGCATTGCATTGATTTTTCCACGGCAAGAAAATCATTTTCTTCCCATATCATTTGATTTTTCTTCCCGATTCATCTCAATCACAACATATCAAAATTCTGCCTAGTCAATCGTGATTTTCTTCCCAAATTATCTCCAGCGTGATCTCCTTCCTGATTTTATCGATTTGCTTAGCTGTTTCCTCGACACTGCATTAAATATTATGCATGGCCGAACTTGGGTCTTCTCTGCTATAAATAGCAGCCTGCCCGGAGGAGAGAACGGAAGAGAGAAAGGAAGGGAGAAGAAGAGAGAACAGAGAGAGGGAAATTTACGTGAGAAATATAGTGTTAGCAACGCAGAGAAAGGGAGTAAAAAATTTGGAGTCAATCCCCCCCCCTCTCAGCATTTTTTTTCGTTCCATCTGCCTCTCTCTTTAAAAAACAGACCTCTGTTTTCTTTCTCACTCTCGGCCAGCTAAGCATCACCACTGTCGACCACCATTATTCCTCCTCATCACCATAAGCCGCCCCTCAACCCCAGCAACTCCTCCATCATCTCAGGCAAAGGAGAGGTGACGACAGCCGCGATAACAACAGCCCTTGCAACGTGAGAGCAGACATTCCGACGACTATTCCGGCCACCTCAGGCCATCATCTCCGACGCCACAACGACCAGAAGAATCACCACGACCTCCTCTACCCAACAGTATAAACAGGCACGCCATTCGTCACACTTGAAAAATCACGCATCCACTGTTCATCGTCTTCTCTCCAACGTCTGCATGCACAGGGGAGTGAATTAATTCGCTCCCCTTTAGGCTGGATTGGGCCGGCCTTTGTGCCCGGCCCGATCCATGAACAATAAGACTCCCAGCCAAGGTGACTGGACTGGGAGCCCATGTTCCGAAGCCCAGCCCGAGGGAAAGATGGGCTTCTGGCCCATCTGGATTGAAATCCAGTCCAAGAATAAAATGGGCCAAATCCCATCCACAATGGGCGGGCTGGCAGCCCAGCCCCCATGTAGGCGGGCTGGCAGCCAGCCCACCCATATTAAAGAAAATAATAATTATATATAGAAAAAATATTTTGTTAAAAATAAATGTGTTGTTTTCTTGCATACGGCCAATACACTAGCATATTTTAAAAAAAAATTGTTTTTCTTTTAAAATATATATATTATCTTGGGTTTTGAAGAAAAATGAGTTTTAGCATGGATTTCATAAAAAAAAAATCATTTCTTGCATTTTGAGATTTTACAACATGTTTGTAAAATCCAAAGGGTATTGGCCAATATTTCAAAAAAATATAAAAATCTTATTTTTAGGGAATTTATTATTCACTGTCGGTATTTGGATAAATAAATCCTAAAGGGGTTAATATCCAAAATATTCGGCGGGAATGATATGCTATTATTCACTGTTGGTATTTGGGTAAATAAATCCTAAGGGGTTAATATCCAAAATATTCGGCGGGAATGATATGTTATTATTCACTGTCGGTATTTGGATAAATAAATCCTAAAGGGGGTTAATATCCAAAATATTCGACGGGAATAATATGCTATTATTCACTGTCGGTGTTTGGATAAATAAATCCCAAGGGATTAATACCCAAAATTTTCGGCTGAGTAATATCCCATTTGCCATTTATTTAACATATGTTTTGAGGTCAAAACCGTAACAGGTCATAACCAAACAAAACACCAAGCAGCTTACCTCAGGTAGGGCGTACTAGGGGTGCTAAAACCTTCCCTTTACGCAACCAGTCCCTTACCCTAGAATCTCTGAAAGACCAGTTTAGGTTTCCTAGTAACCATAATACTAGGTAGTGACTCCCTTTTTCACGAAAGTAAAGATTAGACCCCCGACATTTAATCCCCCGCACACGGGGACAGGTCGCCGCGACGCCGCGCTCACATTTTTTGGGGTGCGACAAACGTATGCGCTATTGTTTCCTTCATCAGCACCATAGTTAATGTGCTCAATAACACGATCGATAACATTGTCATAGTCACCTTCAAAATCCCCGTTAAATAGAGCATTAAAATGTGCATCATCCATATCTAGAAAACAAGCACAAACCTGTCGACATTAAAAACTTTGAGTCACGATATACATTTTTAAATTTTTTAATTGACAACTACCATGGTTAAACAATATGATGTTCAGAATATTCGTTACGATATGTTTAAAAACTAGTCCAAACAAATATTCATAACAATGAGCACAATAATTTCACAGTCGTAATAGAAAAACTTGCGCCCAACAAATTACTTGTGACTTTACAATCCAAAATGAAGACAAATATGAAAACCAAATAGTCAAACAAAGTACGAGAATTGCAGTTAAGAATTGTCTGAAGGCGCGATGTTCAGTTGAAGCCAACAGTATTTTTTTTTAATATCATTGATGCTAGCCCACATTTCTCTATTTCCTTGTGGCGAGTAACAGAAAATTATCGTCATCTGTTGAACCAGGTATTGATTGGAGCTCAGCCATAACTTCAGGAATACTACAGCCTGGCAAGTCTTTATTTGCAGAAGTGGAATCACTCCTACTAGACATGCTGTTGAGAAGTTGTTGCTGTATTGATACTAGTTGAGCACCAATTCCATATGACTTTTTCTTTCTAGCTCTTGGCTCCGGAAGCTCTCTTTCTTTTCGTCTACCACTACTTTTGGTGTTGCTACTACTAGATATATGCTCCCCCCCAACGCCTCGAGAATGATAATTTTTAAAATTTATATCCACATTCTCATCCGAGTCCCCGCTTCCTTCCTCCAAATCAGCACCTTGTAGACTGACATTTAATGTCTCCAAATCGTTGTCAGTGCCAGGTACTATGCTCGACGATGGTACCCATGCATGTTGTCCGGTAGCTGTGACTCCAGAGAACATTCTATCAAATGTAAACTCCAATGAAGGCTCGATTCCGGACTGTCTAAATTTTTTCACTCCTCTATTTTCCTACATAAAAAAATTAATGCTCTTGTCATTATCTTCACACAACATAATAACATTTTTGAAAAAGATGGCATGACAAATATTCACCTGAATTTGTAATTTCCACCACTCATCGCAAGAAGCAATTGTTCCTAATTCGTTACTCCAGCCCACACCAGTTTCACCAATCAATTTATTCCACAACCTCTAGTCTTTTTTACAAACATCCCATTTCTTTTTTAGTTGATCTTTCACCAACGGTTGACCCGTTTCTTCTCTAAATGATGTTACAATATATTTCCATCCACTTCTATCAAAATGCGAACCCGATCGCATACTCATATCAATTGCCCTAATGCATATATCACAAAATATATGTAAGGTTTCTTTACTCCAACTAGCTTTCGCAACTGACTCAGAATCGTCCATGATATGTCGTAAACTTTGCAAACAACAACAAATAAACATTACAAACCGGCACTACATACTATGAACGAACGATTACTGTCATGCAAAAAATTCAAGTACTAAATGACATACAACAACAACTTTCCAGCTTTCTAAAACACACAATGTGTAGTACAACAAGAACACCGTAAATACTAAAATTGCAAATACTTCCAATGCACTTCTAATCAAACAATGAAATAAAATCAATCAAATAAAGTAAAAACTAAATGCATATCCTTTGGACCCTTAGGCCATATCACTTTCTGTCTAAATTTCCTTAGTTAATTTTTCCAATCTCTCGACAGTTCCAAAACTGCCTTTAGAAGATTAAATTGAAAGAACAAAATAAGTGGGTCCAAACGAAAAATTATCTCCCTAATATAAGTATTAATAAATAATGATCTTAATTTTGAAAAAGAAAAGGGATGAAAAGGACTACCAAATTTCTATAACCCACTATGAACATACAGAGTCAACAATGTCGGGCCATGAACGGTGGGATTATTTGGACTCAATTATCAATCATATCGGGGCCATCCTTTAAAGTTTTTTATTAAATTTCATTTATTATAAATAATTAAGAAATTTAATTAAAACATAAGAAAGGTTTTCTTACAAGTTTTTATATTGAAAGGTTCTTTTTATATATAGTTTTTTTTACAAAACAGCTATATATAAAATTAACAATGGCTAGGGTCAATTATGTAGAGCATAAATAAGAGATTTACTTATTGTGTGTAAACATAAGAAAGAAATTATATTATTATTTTAGAATTCGCAAGGGTTTGAATTGTTTGTTTGAAGTCAGATTCAATTAAGTTTTAATATAAAATTCGTGTGTGAAAAATACATAAATGCAAGAATAAATTAAAATACGAATTCTCTAAATTGATCTAAGATAAAACTATGACATGTGAACTGAGATGTTATTTTATATTTTAATTTTGAAAAACAAGTTGTATGAAAAGTAAAACAATCATATAAATAGGAAAATATGTATTTGACCCTTAAATAATATACATATATTATTTAAAGATACTTTTAGGAATAGCCAATCAAGTCTCTACTTGATTATTCTAGGACTAGAATTATATTCCCTTTATTAATTATTTTCTAGTCCTTGATTATTGTATTATTTTTATTTTTTATTCTTGCACATCAATATTATTCTGAAGCGGAAAAGGATAATTTATTGAAAAAAAATTCACAATTCAATTCACAAATAATTTCGCTTTCACCTTCATAATAATATCCCACAATCTTCAAAGTCCCCGTAAAATCCTATGTAACTTTGTGCTACAGAACACAACACCGCATTCAAGAACTGGAATTCATAAAAACATGCAATCATAGAGCATTAAGAAACTTCTTAACGTAAGGAAATGCAACTGCTCCACGCTAATCTTAACCAATCAACTTTCAGATGAGAAAGCAGACCTGATCAATCACAGTAATACAAAGATCAAACAAAGAACATTAATTAATTTCTTTAACAACATCAATGATGAAACAAGAAAAGCAAACTAACATCGATAAAAACCAACATCTCCAGGCTTAGAATAAAAGAAAAGAAACAAACCAATCAAGAGACCAAAAGGAAGGCCAATTCCAAAACCAACAAGATTCAAAATCGTATTCAACAATCGCATCTCTCTCTCTCTCTATCTCTCTCGATAAAAACCAACAACACAGACAACACTAAATACTCATGAAGGAGTGATCACTTGTAGAAGCACTGCATTTTCTGGGAAGGACCTCGACAAAATCCATTGTTCTCAACTTATAAAGCCACATTATCACAACACAAGCTACGCAGATCAGTTAGAATTACACGTAGCAGCGAAAATTGCATTAAACCTCTATAGATGCTAAATATCAGTAACAAGAGAAAGATGTGGCTGCAAACATTAAAATTAATCACTTCTGTGCATGAGTAGAGCGCAACAATTAATGTGAAACATACTCTGTTTCTCAGTACACTTTCCCAGCAACACAACAATTGTAGTTGTAATTCACTATAATATCCAGATTTCATGAAAAAACACACGGCAATTTCAACAATTTCAACAATTTGACAGAAAAAACTCACGGCAATTTCATCAAAAAACTCACGGCAATTTCAACAATTTGACAGAAAAAACTCACGGCAATTTCATCAAACAACTCACGGCAATTTCAACAATTTGACAGAAAAAACTCACGGCAATTTCAACAATTTCACAGAAAAAAATCACAGCAATTTCCTCACAAAACTCACGGCAATTCCAACAATTTCACAGAAAAAAATCACAGCAATTTCATCAACAAAATCACGGCAATTCCAACAATTTCAACAGAAAAAACTCACGGCAATTTCATCAAACAACTCACAGAAATTTCCCAGAAAAAACTCATAGCACTTTCATCACAAAAATCACGGCAATTTCAACAATTTCAACAGAAAATATATAGTGCAATTTCATAAAAAAAACACATATATTAATTCAACAATTTGACAGAAACAAGAGCTTACAAGTTTTCGCTGTGCTGGTGAATTGATCTTGCTGCCCTGAAAGTGAAACAGGATTATTGAAACAAATTTCAGTAATTTCAAAAAAACATAAACATGTTTTGGGGAAGACAGCAGAAAAGGGGGCAAATCAACCAGTAAAATGGATTCGGTTTTGAAACACTTAGAAGCTTAGGAAATCTTCACTGTGAGATGGATCCAACAGCCAAACCTTAGCAACCCAAGGTGGTGTTCTGTGAAGGAGAAGGGGAGAAGTAAGGCACGGGAGGCGTTCTGGGGCTGTTGCACAGCAACAGAAGTGAGGGTGTTGCGTGGAGAAGATGGGATCTGTGGGCAGAGGAGAGAAAAGGGAGAGACGGGAGGAGCAGGGTGTGGAGTTGTTTTGTGAAGAGAGGGGAGTTCTGTGGGCGGAGCTGGTTCAGAGGAGAGTTTTTTTGGTTTCTAGAGAGGGTTGCTGTGAGGGTTGCAGAGGAGAAGGGTGTGGCTTTCTGCAGACGAGAAGAGGATAAGGCAGAAGGGAGAAGGGTTTGTGGCTTTGTGCAGACGAGAAGAAGATAAGGGAGAAGGGTTTGTGGCTTTGGGTGCAGATAAGAGAAGATAAGGTTTTAGAAGGGTAGGATTTTTGTGCAGATGTTCGTTGGAATTATTTGGATCGCGAATTGCGACTTTACATATCTGCGTTCAATAAGCATCCTTTGCTTGCTTATTTCCAGACGGCGTTCAGAACACAAATTTGCGTGGGACCCACCATTTGTACCTGTGTTTGGCAATCGTGGATCGCACCACATTGCCAAACGGGTACGAGGAGGAAGGAAGGAATGTGGGGCGGAGAGGCGAGCCATTGAATTGAGTTATGAGAGAAGTGTTTGGAAATGGAGGAGACTTTGATTACTTTTTACTATTATGTAAGAGATGAATGAATCCTTGGAATCATCAATAGACACACACACACACAGGGAGGGACGGAGGGAAGGAGGGTGGAGGTTTCAACTCAGAGATTAGTTACTATCATCGTTTTCGTTTAACCATGTTTGTGTTTTGTTTTAGGCACTGCTGTCTTTCAAAATCATTTTTAATAAAAAATATTTCAAAAAATATTTTTATATTATTTTTTGATATTTTAAATGTTTTTAGATTAATTTTTATATGATGATGTTAAAAATAATTTTTAAGAAATAAAAAAATATATATTATATTAATATATTTATGAACATAAAAGTATTTTTAAAATAATTATAATCACACTCTCAAATTGTCACTTAGTTTGACCACCTCCAAGGGTATATAACTAAAAGAAAAAGACAAAAAATTCTAGTTTTCATTCTTTATTTTCATGGCTCCAAGGGAAGAGCTATATTAAGGAACTAAAATAGCATTTCTAAATTGAAGAGTTATTCCTATATTTTAATCAATAGAGCCAAAAAAATTATTTAATACATTTCTATGCAAAAAAGTGATTTTGATTGTAATTGTATTAGTTAGTTATTATTAATAAATAGTTATATTAATATTTTATATATTAAACTAGAGTTGTTTTTTTCTAAATGGTTTTTTTCATTGGGGTGCAAATATAAAAAATATTATATTAATACTATTTAAAAAACCATATTACAAATTTGGTTTCTTTAAATAACCTCTTAGGTTCCAACTTTAAAAATTATATTGAAATAATATATTTTAAAATTTTTATTATATCATAATGAATTAAATATATATATATATATATATGATAACCCAATTTAATGTTTGATGATCAGCTAAGTTGTATAATTTAAAGCCTTTTTTGCTTTCGGGTGTGTTTGATATTGCAATTGCTGTTGTGGTTGATGTTTAAAAAAAACAGTTTCATGAAAAGCACTTTTAGTTGCGGTTCATAACTGAAATTGAAGTGTTTGGTTAAGTTTGAGGTTGAGTTTGATGTTAATGAAAAATAGTTTTGCGTGTTTGGTTACCATGTTTTTCATATTGCTGACAACTTGTGAAATTACTTTAAAGGACACGTGTGCGCGCGCACACACACATATATTGTTTTGTAAATATTGTAGATTAATAATCATAACAATAAAATGTAATTAATAATTTAAGTAAATTAGACATTTGGTTTTATTCTCCCATCAAACTACTTGCAATTTTATCACAAACTAAATCGATACGTGAATGTCTCTGCGATCTCTTGCTATTTGATTGAGGAGCAATATCTGGTGACAATATCATGAGTAACAACATCTGCGACCCATTTGTAGACATACAATTCCAAGGCCAAATCCAATTTGATGCAACGGGAAATACAAAAGAATACGACAAACACTAATATTCCGTATAATATTATGGGATTTCCAGAAACAAGAGAAACTCTAAAATAATATATCATTTTAAAAAAACGGTCTGGGCCTGACCCAACTACATGGGTCGCCCCACCCAAGTTGGGCCAAAAGGACCAACTATGCTGGACTTGGACTAGGCCGAGAGAGGGTCAACCCAAGTCCAGCATATATATTTGTCGAGTGAAATTGTGCGCTGCACTGTTCACGTCTTCTTAAAACGTGAACACTGCAACAGGCTGTTCACGTGAATTAATTCACGTGAACAGTAGTGGTCAGGCGACGATGACCAGAGGTTGAACTACCGATGCAGACGGGTGGAGGAGGCGGGGGTGGTTCTTCCTTGTGGTGTGACGTAAAAAATGGTGGCCGGGAGAAGCGTCGAAAGGCTGTTGGTGTCGCTGCTGCTTACGCGGGGGCTTGTTGGTGGTGTTGAGGAGGTCACGACGGAGGTATGGTGTGGAGGGGAAACATGCTCATGGTGGTGCTCTTCAGGAATTGCTGCTAGAGGAGAGAGAGGGAGCTACTGGAGGGGAGAGAGGGAGCTGCTAGTGATTGTGGAGAGAGAGAGATAGCAGGCTGACTGTAGGAGAGAGAGTGAGCTGCCAGTGATTCCCTCAAGCTGCTTCTCCAAAAAAAGGTTTAACCTCGTTTTTTAGTGGATCCCATAGTTAAAAAAATTATGGTACACCCTTTTCCAAACACCTAACTACCTGCGTTTGGAGGAATGCAGGTAGAATCTCAATACCACACGGGCACTAAGTTGCCTTGATTTTTTCTTAATATTAGGTTGATTGAAAATTAAGCTTTGTGATATTTTAATATTATGACTTCATTTGCTAGTTTGACAAGGTAACCCAATTTGACTTGAGTAATTTTTTTATTCTTTTTTAATTTAATATTTTTTAATTTTATACGTGTATACTAGGTTAATTAAGAATTAGATTTTTGTAATTTATTTTGATTTGCTTTCATAATCTTACAACTCAAGTCGTCAATTTGACATCATCTCACTATTTTAAAACAAAAATATTAGTTATTATTTTATCATATTAATATTTAAAATAGATATCAACAATGCCTCAATTTATTTATGATAATATCACTTTAGGCACACTCATAAAATCATTATTTATTAGAAGAGTTTTACTTCTTCTTTTTTTATTCTTCAATACTATGTTGTTTTCAGAATTGTGTTTCATAATTTTTTATTTCCTTTATGTTGTGTTATATACTTGTCTCATGGATTATTTTTTTAATTTCAATCTTTAATATTAGATTTATTAGAAGCAATACTTTTTTTATATACTTTTTATGAATTTAATTTTATGACCCGAACATAACTAGTTAATCTTAGTGAATTAATTGTTTTTACAGCCTTTTCTAATAATTGTTTTTAATATTGGTTGGAAAGCAAACTTTATAAATATTTTCTAGTAACTTGATTATATTATTATCTCTTAATATTGAAAAAAAAATAAGAGATTGATTTGAATTAATTTTAGGTAATATGTTCAATTTATGATTAGTAATATAAAATTACGACAGCCTCCTGAAAAAATAAATTATAAGACTTTGTTTTTAATCAATCTAATATTTAAATTTAAAAATAAATAAATAAAAATAATCAATCTAATATTGACATTTAAAAAAATAAAATAAAAATAAAAACCACATATATTACGGGCATCATTTAAGGCTGATTTGTTTTGCCGTAACAAAGTGTTTTTATAAAAAAAGAAATGACTTTTTATATATATATATATTAAATTGTTTTAATATATTAATGTTAATAATAATATAATATTACAAAACACCTAATAGGCGTGGCCTATTACACTGTGGCTTCTCTCTAAAAACACTGTGGATTGCGCAGTGTGCGCCCAATTTTAGACTTCATCTGCGCGGAAAAAGGAGGTGGTCAAACAGGGCCATTTTCGGTTTTTCCTTTTTCCGTCTTTTTTTTAAATAATCAGTTGTGAACAGTGCTTTAACGATTTTGTCCCCGATAATAAGACAAAATAAGGGTTCCGTCTGAGGGGCACCGGTGTAATTGCGCGCGTCCGGACCGGTCCGTTCCGGTCCGCCGCAATTTCTTTTTTTTTAATATTTTATGAAATGGCTAAATACGGTTATAACCCCTAATAAGACAAAAACGATGAATTTGGTACAGGGTTAAAACGATAATTGACCCTATTTTTTCAATTTTAAATTCGGTGTTTGTCAGGGCATGAGGCGCGCGCGCCAGACGGTTTTTCGCCTCACGCCCTGTTTAGGTGGCGCGTGCGGCGTCATACGGTGACCGAAAATTGGCTACCGGAGTCGATATCGAGGCACCGCCGTGTGGGCTTCCTCCCGCGGTGGCGCGTGTCACCTAAAAATGTCTGTGGATGCGGAGAAGTCGGTTATAGCGTCCGGCCACGTTTCTCTCTCCTGCACGTAATGTGCATAAGAGTCCCCCATTGTTTGTTGCTTTTCACTTTGGTCCCTCTACTTTTAATTTGGTTTTTGGTTGTGATTTCTGGTATATAAGTTTTGATTTAGTTCGATTGGGTCCTCCAATTTTAATTAATTGAATGTGAAAGTTTCACTTCGGTCCTGCTACTTTCAATTTCTGGATTGGCTGTATATAACTCAATTAATTCGGTACACAACTTCTGATTTTTGCAATTTTGTCCTCTGATTTCAATTGATAATAAATGTAATTTGCATTTCAGCCCTTTGAATTTTAATTTTTTAATTTAATCCCTTTATATTTCATTTCAGCCCTTATACTTTTATTTTTTTATATTTTTAGAATAATCCCTGCTTTTGTCCATGTATATATAAGTGTATTTAACACAATAATAATTATAATAATAACAACAATAATAATTTAATTATTTTTCGTTCTTACTCTTCTGTTTTTTTCCTTTCTCCCAATAATTTGATAATATTTTTTGTTTTGCTAGTAATAGCAATAATAAAGTTTTTTTTTTGTTTTTTTTAATCTTTTGTTAAAGTTTCTTGGATATTTTTAGTCTTTCATTTATTTTTGTTTCTTTCATTATTAACATAATAGTGATAATAATAATAATAATAATTAAATTGTTTTTCTTGCTTGCTCTTTCTTTAATGTTTTTTTTCCCTCTGGATAATTTGATAATTTTTGTTGTTTTGACAGTAATAGCAATAATAGTGTTTATTTTTTTATTTTGTGTTAAAATTTCTAGGATATTTTTAGTCTTTCAATATATTTGTTTTAAGACCCCTGAAGTTGAATATTTTAACATGTCTATATTTGTTTTAATGCATGCTGTATTATTTTATTTACTTCCTCATATAGGTTTGATTTTTACCGAAAATATTTGAATTAGAGATGTCCTAGCTGATGCGGAGATGAATGATAAAATTGTTAATGTTGTTGTGTTGAGAGGAAGAAATTTCATGTCCATGTTTTGCTAGGATGCACTTTCTGAAATAGAAACGATAAAAGACAAACAATGGATATACTTAATTTCTCCTTGTTATGGTGCGGCATTTCCAAATTGAGAGTTTCTCCACTGGACCAATTCAATAAAATTATAAATTCGGCCTGCTATCTCTCCATTTATCTCTTTGAAACTCCAATGTGCATATACACATCGTGCATGCAATGACTTAGTGAATTTTCCCTTCCCTCTTTATTGATGTGTGGTTGACTTCTGGATATGTTGTATTATTCTGAAAAAAAATTTATACTAATTGAGTTTGATGAAGGGAGGCACCATTATGGAATAAAATTGCGGAGGTGGTGACAGGACCTTCTACTACTACCTGCAGTGCGGGTTTTCACTGGAGAGAATTCACACGCATCCTTAAATGTGAAATCCAGAGCAATTCGTGTTTGTAAGGTGATCTCCATCCGAAGAAGCGATGAAACTATCTCTAGTGGTGGTGCTGTTTTTTTTCCATGCAACATGGATTTCCAAGTAAATATGATGATTTTTTTATTTCTTTGTATAAATCAATGTCCAATTGTGTTTGTTTTAAGAACCCTGAAGTTGAATATTTTAACATGTCTATATTTGTTTTAATACATGCTGTATTATTTTATTTACTTCCTCATATAGGTTAGATTTTTATCGAAAATATTGCATTAGAGATGTACTAGCTGATGCGGAGATGAATGATAAAATTGTTAATGTTGATGTGTTGAGAGGAAGAAATTTCATGTCCATGTTTGGCTAGGATGGACTCTCTTAAAGAGACATGGTAAAAGAGTAACAATGGATATACTTAATTTCTCCTTGTTATGGTGCGGCATTTCCAAATTGAGAGTTTATCCACTGGACCAATTCATTACAATTATAAATTCAGCCTGCTTTCTCTCCATTTATCTCTTTGAAACTCCATTGTGCATATACACATCGTGCATGCAATGACTTAGTGAATTTTCCCTTTCCTCTTTACTGATGTTTGATTGACCTTTTGGATATGTTGTATTATTCTGAAAAAAGATTTATACTAATTGAGTTTGATGAAGGGAGGCACCATTATGGAATAAAATTGCGGAGGTGGTGATGGGACCTTCTACTACTACCTGCAGTGCGGGTTTTCACTGGAGAGAATTCACACGCATCCTTAAGTGTGAAATCCAGAGCAATTCGTGTTTGTAAGGTGATCTCTATCCGAAGAAGCGATGAAACTATCTCTAGTGGTGGTGCTGTTTTTTTCCATGCAACATGGATTTCCAAGTAAATATGATAATTTTTTTATTTCTTTGTATAAATCAATGTCCAACTGTGTTTGTTTTAAGAACCCTGAAGTTGAATATTTTAACATGTCTATTTTTGTTTTAATGCATGCTGTATTATTTTATTTACTTCCTCATATAGGTTAGATTTTTACCAAAAATATATTAATTAGAGATGTACTAGCTGATGCAGAGATGAATGATAAAATTGTTAATGTTGATGTGTTGACACGAAGAAATTTCATGTCCATGTTTTGCTAGGATGGACTTTCTCAAAGAGACATGGTAAAAGCGAAACAATGGATATACTTAATTTCTCCTTGTTATGGTGCGGCATTTCCAAATTGAGAGTTTATCCACTGGACCAATTCATTACAATTATAAATTCGGCCTTCTATCTCTTCATTTATCTCTTTGAAACTCCATTGTGCATATACACATCGTGCATGCAATGACTTCGTGAATTTTCCCTTCCCTCTTTACTGATGTGTGGTTGACTTTTGGATATGTTGTATTATTATGAAAATTTTGTTTATACTAATTGAGTTTGATGAAGGGAGGCACCATTATGGAATAAAATTGCGGAGGTGGAGATGGGACCTTCTACTACTAGCTGCAATGCGGGTTTTCACTGGAGAGAATTCACACGCATCCTTAAATGTGAAATCCAGAGCAATTCGTGATTGTAAGGTGATCTCTATCCGAAGAAGACATGAAACTATCTCTAGTAGTGGTGCTGTTTTTGTTCCATGCATCATGGATGTCCAAGTAAATATGATGATCTTTCAAATTTTTTGGATAAATCAATGTCCAACTGTGCTTTTTTGAGAGCCCTGAAGTTGAATATTTTAATGCATGTCTATATTATGTTTTAATGCATGCTGTTTTATTTTATTTACTTCCTGATATAGGGTATATGTTTAGCTAATACGGAGATGAATGATAAAATTGTTAGTGTTGATAGGCTGGAGTTTTCTGAAATCGATAGTAAGAGACAAACAATGCATATACTTAATTTCTTCTTGTTATTGTGCACATTTTCAATTTGAGATTTTATCCAATGGATCAATTCATTGCAATTATAAATATGGCCTGGGTTGTCTGCCTTTACCTCTCTTAAACTCAATTGTGCATATACACATCATGCATGCAATGACTAAGTGAATTTTCTCTTGTCTCTTTACTGATGTTTGATTGAGCTTTTTGATTTTTTGTATTATTCTGAAAAATTAGGTTATACGAACTGCGTTTTATGAAGGGAAGCACCATTCGCAAATACAATTGCCGATGTGGTGACGGAACCTTCTACTTCTACCAGCACTGCGGGTGCACTGCAGAGACTTCACATGCATCCTTCAATGTGAAATCAAGAACAAATGGTTGGTAAGGTGATTTCTATCCGCAGAAGCTATGAAACTATCTCTAGTGTTGGTGCTGTTTTTGTTCCATGCATCATGGATGTCCAAGTAAATTTGATGATTTTTCTGTTTCTTTAGATAAATCAATGTCCAACCATGTTTGTTTTAAGAGCCTTGAAGTTGAATATTTTAACACATGTCTATATAATGTTTTAATGCATGCTGTTTTATTTTCATTACTTCTCATATAGCGTTGATTTTTTCTGAAAATATGTGCATTAGAGATGCTCTAGGTGGTACAAAGATGAATGATAAAATTGTTAATGTTGATGTGTTGATAGGAAGACATTTCATGTCTATATTTTGGTAGGATGGAGTTTCTGAAAAAGACAGTAAAAGACAAACAATGGATATACTTAATTTCTCCTTGCTATTGTGCGGCATTTCCAAATTGAGACTTCATCCATATGACAATTCACTGCAATTATAATTTCGGCCTGGGTCCTCTCCCTTTATCTCTCTAAAACTCAATTGAGCATATAGACATGATGCATGCTATGACTAAGTGAATTTTCTCCTCCCTCTCTCCTTATGGTTGATTGAGCTTTTGGATATGTTGTATTATTCTGAAAAATTAGTTTATACTAATTGAGTTATATGAAGGGAGGCACCATTCTCACATAAAATTGCCGAGGTGGTGATAGGACCTTCTACTTCTATCAGCAGTGCGAGTTTTCACTGGAGAGACTTCACATGCATTGTTCAATGTGAAATCAAGTGAGGACAGCGAATGAGCCAAAAGAATCCTACTACAACATGGGATTAATGGGCTTGAGGGAAGACTATAAAAGAAAAGCCTTATGGGCTTTATTTAATTTTGTAAGCTACAGCCCAAGGCTTGTTTGGGCTTAATTAAGACTTTGTTTTCAGCTAGGATCCAAGGCTTGCTTGGATTAAGTTATGGGCTTTCAATTTAGGATTTTTGGGTCAGTTTTGACTGGACCTCATTTAAGTCCACATAAGGGGTCCATTAGGGTTACTTTTAAGAACTCTTTAAACTCATGTAACCCTAATTTTGGCAGCCATTGATTAAAACTTAATTCTGAACTTTTCAGTTTATGTGTGAGAGTGATTCTTGCATTCTTCAGTTCTTGAACGAACTGAATCCGACTTATCGAAGATTAACTGGCTTCGTGGCGTCATTCTACTCATTCCAATAGTGCTGGTGCCTTGGGGCAGGTTTCCATTGTGTCACACTCCTATCAGACCTATTTCGGCTTTCCGAGATCAGATTTCAGTCTTTGTTGTGGGTTGCGTGACCACGTGATCACGAGGTTCGCATCACGATTAATGGGCTTGAGGGAAGACTATAAAAGAAAAGCCTTATGGGCTTTATTTAATTTTGTTAGGTACAGCCCAAGGCTTGTTTAGGCTTAATTAAGACTTTGTTTTCAGCTAGGATCCAAGGCTTGCTTGGATTAAGTTATGGGCTTTCAATTTAGGATTTTTGGGTCAGTTTTGACTGGACCTCATTTAAGTCCACATAAAGGGTCCATTAGGGTTACTTTTAAGAACTATTTAAACTCATGTAACCGTAATTTCGGCAACTATTGATTAATTTTAATTCTGAACTTTTCAGTTTATGTGTGAGAGTGATTCTTGCATTCTTCAGTTCTTGAACGAACTGAATCCGACTTATCGAAGATTAACTGGCTTCGTGGCGTCATTCTACTCATTCCAATAGTGCTGGTGCCTTGGGGCAGGTTTCCATTGTGTCACACTCCTATCAGACCTATTTCGGCTTTCCGAGATCAGATTTCAGTCTTTGTTGTGGGTTGCGTGACCACGTGATCACGAGGTTCGCATCAGACCTCTTCAAAGCATACAATCTATAAAACACATGGAAATGAATAAAAAATGTTGTGGCTAAAATTTAGCATCCCATGAAGTAGATGAATCAGGCTTCTCTTACGCACTTATCAAATTGACTAGGGTTTGATCATTACATGTTACAGTTAAGCATCTTTGAGCTTTAAATAAGCCTATTGAATGCATCATGAAGTTTTTTTTGCCTTTGATCTTGTAATTAGCTCATTTAGAACTTCTAATTAATCATTTGGTGAAGTTTGGATTTCTTTAATAATACTAGGTAATGACTCATTTGTATAAGTTTTAGACCTTTCTCAATATAAAAAAAAATCCTTTTCCTATTATGAAAAAATGGGTCATCACGTGTTAGGTACGACAACAAGCATTGTTTCTTAAACAAAAAACTTTTTGTGATCCTGAAAGCAAGTTTCAATTATAAAAAATAATAAAAATGAAGCAATCATTTTAAATGTAGTTAAGTTATTATTATTATTATTATTATTATTATTTCTTTTTCTTTTTGCATAAGTTTGGGGTCTCTCCAATGTTTTATACAATTGCACTTCTCATCTTCTCTCCTCTTTTTTTTCAACAAGGTTTTGAGAAGTTATTTTATTTCCAATTTTGTTTCAAAAAAGAAAATATTAAAAAGAAAAAAATATATAAATTGTGACCATTGGTGATATTACATGGTGTCTATTTTTTTTTAAAAAAAAAAACTCTTCCACTAAAAAAAAGTTATGTCCATTTTTTATCTGTCATCCAATTTGGTTCCTTATTGAAAAAAAATGGTGATATTGTTCTTTCTTTGATGGAAAAAAAAATTGGTTCCTTATTGAAAAACAATGGTGATATTGTTCTTTCATTGATGAAAAGTAATTGAGTTTTGAGATGTATCATGATCATTTAATAAAATGGCTTTCCATTGTTTCAAATGAACATCTTTGGTTGTAACAAATGACTATAGAGTTGATCTTCCAAACCCTTTAACTCATAGATATGGATCTTGGATTTCCCGAAACCCTCAAGAAAAATAGGGAGTTGGACAAAGAGAGAAGAAAAGGGAAAAAATGTAGCCCTAATCGACACTGGAAATACCCATAATTTCCTCCACCCTAGGGTGGCCCGTATATGTACTCTTATTTTTGGTTTTTAATTTTTATTATTTTCTCTTTTGTTGAGGTTATGTTTTTATTCAATTTAGTACTTAAATTTTAATTCGTGTTGGTGATCATTTAAAAATTGATTTTTTTCTCCCTTTGTTCTTTTTTACTTATTTATTCTTCGAGTCAAAAGATTTTTTAAGCTAATAATATTTATTTTTTTGTCATTTATTGTTTTGTTTACTCATTTGTTAATGTTTTTAGATTTTTTTATTCCTTGGGTTAATTTTTTATTTCCATTATTTACGTGATATTAATAATAATTTTACTCTTTTTTTCTTCCTTCCTCTTTTTTTAAAGTTTTTGAGTTTGTTTTTTATTCTCCAGTATAATTTAATAATTTTTATTATTATAGCATTAATAATAATAATAATAATTTTAGTTGTTAGAATCATGTTAATAATAGTGACATTACTAATCATAATGATAATAGCAATTGTAATTTATTGTAATGGTTATAGTGCTTATAGTATTATTAATTATGACTTTAATGATAATAATAACAATAACTCATAAATTAATATGAAGAATATCAATAATGACAAAAATAATTATAATAATGATATTAATAATTATAATAATACTAATTATAATTTAAATGATATTAATAAAAATTTTAAAGAAGTTAAACATAGGCAAAATGGTGTTAGCACTTTAAAAAAAAGAGTTAATGGTGCTAGAGTTTTTTTTGTGATGCTATACATTTGAGTAAAATAATCAATCTAGGCAAAATTGTTATTAGGTAATGTAAAAAAAACAAATTATAAGATAATTTATGTGTTTAGTACTAATGTTAAATAATATAATTTAAAAGAAATAAGCTAAAAAATTAAAGTCAACATTGAGTTACAAGATTTTTAATAAATACAACATCGAATAATAAATTATTAAATTTGATCCATTATATATAGAGAAGATGTAAGAAATAACTCTTAATAAATATAACATCAGATGATAAATTATTTCAATTGTTATTCTCATTGTTATTCTTATGATGGAAAGCAAAAAAATATATTATAGGTATTAAAAAAATATTATTTGATTCAAAGAACAAATGAAAAAAGTTAAAGGATAAATTAAAAGACAGAAATAAAATTTGTACGATTACCATTATAATATAATTATTATTATCGTTTGGATTATAATACAATTGTGTTAAACTGTAAAAAAAATAAAAAATTGTAAAAAACATTGAAGAACAAATGTAAAATTGTGTTAAAGGAAAGCGAAAAAAATATTATCAGTATTAAAAAAATATTATTTGATTTGAAGAACAAATAAAAAAAGTTAAAGGTTAAAATTAAAAGACAGAAACAAAATTTTTACTATTACCATTATAAATATAATTATTATTATCGTTTGGATTATAATAAAATTTATTGTTTAATATATTTTTGTTTAATACTAATGTTAAGTCATACAATTTTAAAAACATTAGAAACAATATTGAACCATATTTTTTTCAAATATTAATTTGGGATATAAGATTTGAATAATTCTTAATAAATACAAAAACGAATGACAAATGAGTTGAATTATTATTTTCATTGTTATTATTATGATTAAAAGTAAAACCAAACACAATATTAGCACCATTGATTTATATATATATATATATAAAGACTAAATAAAAAAAATTAAAGAACAAAGGTAAAATTAATATTATTATCATTATAAGACATTACCAGACTATCAAACATAATCTAAGCTAATTTATTATTTTCTTTCCTGTTTGCCTAAAATAATTTTGATTATTTAGTTTTTTTTATATACTCATTTTATTATGGATAAGGTGTTGAAAATAATGACTAAAATTATTTTAAAAAAATCTTAAAAATATGTTAGACTAATTCTATATTTTGGTATTTGTTTAATATTAACATATTAAAATATAAAACACACTGAACTAATTTTTTTTTTGAAATCTCATATTAAATCTCAATGTTCTAAAATACTTATAATATAATAATAACAAGAATAAATCTTAAAAAATAAAAAAGATATTTTAATTTTTTAAAATAAAAATCACTTTAGACTAAAAATATATCAATTCACACATAGATAAAACAAAACAAAAAACACAAAGACAACAAATCACTAACAACAAAACATTCACTATACGTGTATATGAGAAAATTTCACACCACTAAAGCTAAACTTACTTTATTTTGTAACGCAACATGCATTTAAAAATTAAAAATCAAAATTAAGAGTGTAGATACATAAATATAAACAAAAAATAAACTATCCCAGAAAGATTAAAAAAATTAAAGGGATCAAAACTAAACTAAAAAATAAAAAAATACCAAAATTCAAAACAAAAAATTATATATATTAAAACGAGATAAAAATATATCTTCTTGAGACAGAGAACAAGGCAAATGACTCATATATCAGATAATGTGTTGTACACGTAAGCACATTATATGTTATAATATCAAAACCCATATCTTCAACACAAAAACCATTAATATACATGATACTAATTTTGTTTATACAAAAACATTTATTATTCATAAAAAAAAATTAATATATTTTTGTTGCATTGAAAAGGCATGTTTATCTCTAAATACTTGTTTAAGAGTGTGATTCAAGTTGTTTTTTAAAATAATTTTTATTTAGAAATAAACCAAAATAATAATTTTTTTATTTTTTAAAAATTAATTTTGGCAGTAGCACATCAAAATCATATAAAATATTTTTTTTCAAAAACACTTTTAAAACACAATGATAAACATACATCAAGTGTCAACCATTAGACTTGGGGATGCCAAGTGTCACCACCGTTCGACCACAAGAGACCAGTGTGATTTTACCCGAGGGAATAAAAAAGAATAGAAAAGCTCTAAATGTTTACCAAGTAAATGGAGGTGAAGGCAACGATCTGCTTTTACCATTCAAAGAAACACTAAACGTCTAACAAGTGATCCGGAGGTGAACGCAAGAGTCTGCTTTTTTCCATTCATGACATCAATATTATCTTCAAGTAGAATACACGAGTTGATTTGTCCGTGCGTTGCGTTGTATTTTTTTTATATAAAAAATTAATTGATTTTTTATATATTGTAATTAGTTATTTTAATATTTAATAAATGAAATTTTAAAAGATCAAATCTGCTAGAAATATTTTTTTCCCGCTTAAAAGGAATAGTATAATCAAAACGCAGAGAAAGTGATCCGTATATTTTTTAATTGTAAATAACTTGGGTAAATTTTTCTACCCATTTTGTTTGTAAGTTGCATTTCCCTCCGATAATATCAGATTTGAAATACAAAACAATTTTTTTTTTTACATAAACAATATAAAATCCAACAATCAAATTTTTATAAGAAATATAAGCTTAAACAAAAAAGGACAAAATTAGAATTAAAATGCAATTTTTTTGTATTATTTTATAAGATTTATTCCTCATGTTATTATATTAAAAATATTTAAGAACACTTGTATTATTTTTTTGTTCTTTCAAAAATCCTAGGTCATGTTTTTTCTATCTATATATATATTTTCAGGTGCTAATATTAAATAAATATTAAAATATATAATTAGTCTCACATATTTATAAGAAAAAAGACCTAAATAAATGACAAAATAAAAATAACATAGGTAGATTTTTCTTTTTAATATGACTTGAAAGATAAATAAAAGGAATCTAAAAAACAACAAAGAGAAAAAATAATAAATATCAATTTTAAAATGATCATCAACACAAATTAAAATGTAAATATTAAAAAAAAATCTAACAACAGTAAAAATAATAATAATTGGTGAGACCATAATTATTGTCAGAAAAAAATATTTCATAATTTTATATTTCATAAGATTTATTACTCAGTATTATATTAAAATTATTTTAGAGCAATGACAATAATTTTTTCTCCCAAAAAACCTAGGTTATATATATATTAAGGTGCTAATATTAAATAAATATAAAAAAAATATAATTAATCTAACATATTTAACAGAAAACAAAATTAACAAATAATCATTATAATTTTTTTGAATGTCTTATTTATAATAATTAGAAAATCCAAAACCTAACAATAATAACAAAAAAGAAATTAAAAACAAAATAAATAACAAAATAAAAATAAATATTATCAGATTTTAAGAAATTATTTGACTTGGGAAAAAAAAAGAAATTATAATAATTATTAATTCTCAAATGATCACCAACACATATTAAAATTTGAACATTAAATAAAAAAACTTCATAACATTGGAAATAACAAAAAATTGAAAACAAATACTAAAAGCATGTACATATAAACATGAACAGAAATAGTAACTATGTAAGAAATATGTATAAAAAAATAAAGGTACTAAAAGAAAATCCAAGATTAAAAGTCTAAGGGATAAAAAAAAAAAACATGTAATAAATTTAATTCGAAGAAAAAAATTGAAATAAATACAAACATTGATACTGATAAAAATAAATAATTTAAAACAAAACTGAAAATTAAAAGAATTATAACCAAAATGAAACTTAAATCTACAATTAATTTGCATGGAAAGATAAAATTGAACAAAATCAAACTTTGATACTAAAAATATTAAGGATTTATATTAAATTTGCATGGAATGATAAAATTTGAATAAATCAAAACTTTGATACCAAAAATATTAAGAATTCCAGACCAATCCAAAAATTCAAAGAATGAGGACCTAAATGAAACTACAATATATAAGCAATTTCAATTGAAGGACGAAATTAAAACAAATCAAAACCTATATAATAACATTAAGGACAAAAAAAACCAAATCAAAAGTTTAGGGACTGAAATGAAATATGACAAAAAACAGCTACATTGACATCAGCATGTGCAGGCAGGAGAGAGAAAAGGGTGGGAAAATTTTGAACAACCATTGACACGTCTCCGGCCACCTTTGACTAACACGCGCCACACCATGTGGAAGAGAACATGTATGAAAATTGTTCTAGACGCTGGTTGGGTATTTTTGGATGCCGAAATACATCGCACGCGCCGCGCAAAAGACGCATGAGGGCGAAAACACACAGCGTGTCCAGCAACGCGCCAATAGTAAATCAACGCGAAAAAAATAAAAAATTGGTAAATTACCGAGACACCCCTCCAGGCCAGACCTTGTTTTTGTCGTTTTCGAGGAACGAAAGTGTTATTTCACTGTGCAAAGAAATATTTAAAAATAAATAAACCGGTTAGCCGGACCGGACCAAAAATGTGCAATAACCCTCAACCCAGGCGCATGTTTTTGTCTTTTTCGAGGGGCAATTTCATTAATACACCTTGAAAAAAGACAACAAAGCAGACCGACCGAACCAAAACAAACCAACCTAACGAACCCGAAAATTGAGCATAACAACAACTGTGAATAGTGTTTTGTGTGAGGGTGAATAGTGGATCGGCCGTGAGCTGTCTTAGCTGTAGTATAATGATGCACAAATAGAGTTTATTGCACAGAAACTTGGTCCCATACTATGGAGGAAAATTTTATTCAATGCCACAAAATACATAATAAGGGTTATGGTTGAGTATGCAACGAGAAGAATGAATAGATTTCAACTGGAAAGCTACAATTCCTGAAAATGAAATGCTTGTGGTCATTTAATGAATGAAATCAACAGGTCACAAACTTAAAATCTCTCAGGGTATTTCATTGCTAGCCACCAATCTCCCAGAAGCAATATCGAAGGACTAACCGGCAATCTTATAGCTAGGATTAACCAAATTATTTAGGCCAGAAACCACTTGAATAGACTCTATGACATCACCAACCTTGAGATCTGCTAAATAATCCTCATTTTCTGTAATATAACCAAAGACAGTATATCGACCATCCAATATATTTGCATTGCTGGGCGTTAGCTCACTTTCTTTTAGTAGCCAAAATACTTGGCTTGAAGCAGAGTTGCTCTCAAACTCCTGACAAAAATAAAATTAAAAATTAAAAACATGGCAACTTCCAGAATAAGTGGGGCATCGCCAGATACATCAAACACATGTGAGGTTTAAAGTTCAAGTTCTCACTTCTCTGGCCATGGCCATTGTTCCAAAAGCATTGAATGGAAGCCTTGTTTGAGCCTTGTATAAACCAAGATCCTGTCAACAAACAAAGAAATAATATCAGCAAATCTTACAAAATCAAATATTTTCTGAAACAACAAGAGAGAACAATGAAATAAGATATGAAATAAACATGCAAGATATGCCTTCAGGTAAAACAATGAAAAATTGACCAAATACCCCAAAAATAATGAAATTTTTAACGCACAATGTTGCAATTTCAATGTTATATTAAAGCTTTGACTGAGATAGTGAAACTAAAAGAATTTGAACATTGTGGTACTACACAAATTAAGGCCCCTAAATGAAAAATCCATCACTTGAACAAGGAATACTTATTTTTCATTAGATGCAATGGGCACTATGAATTTAAATCTACCACATTTTTCTAATGACTAACTGATTAATCAAACTCACATATTTGTTTAGTTATTTAAAGGCCCACATGGTAAAAGGCAAAAAAATCTTACCAGAAAAGGAAGGCACGACCCTTTCCATGTGAGGGGTTATAATTTTCTTAAAACTGCTGACTCAAGTGAGATGAACACAAAGTAGTGTGCTCATTCAACTGAACCTCAAGGGAGCCGAAATTACACAATAGATTTAGCACAATTCTAACATGGACCTAGATAAAGTATACACCATAGAAGAGACAAAAATGCAACGAAACTAAGAAATGTTTGTCTAAGATCTTGTATTCTTATTCAAAATACATATGAGTGTGTTATTACCTCCAAAGTTGCCCCATAGAAAGGTGATTTCTCTCCATTCACCATGATTTCCAATGGTATAGTCCGAGTTTTCTCCGTACTAGGATCAATAAAACCCTCTGCAGGACCTTCAGGATCTCCAGTTTGAACAACAAAGCCATCCGCTGCAAAAAGTCCAAGGAAATTAATATAAACAAAATCTCAGACTAATGGAAACGTTCCAATTTATGTTAGATATTTGTATTACATTCAAGTTATAAAGCAGTACAAGGCAATTTTAGCACCATTTTGAGAGAAATGATGAACATGCATCCACCATTCAGCTTTATTCTTATGTAGCTCCTTGAGATATTTTACCTCTTTGAATTTCCATTCCATCATAGAAGTGCCGTTCCACCAAGTCTAAAAAGTTCCCAGCTGTTACTGGAGCATTGTAACCATCTAGAATAATCCTGAAAACACACTCATCTATATTGGGATTTTCTTTAACCTTCACCTTCATATCCACAGTTGCTCTTCCCTTCAAGACAGGCATGCTCTGATATTCCTCAGGCACTTCGAATGGGAAGCCCTCCACCATATCCTCTTCAACACTGCAGAAATGCAATGCCCCAGGAAGATCTCAGCTGCATGTCAATTACAAGGGTATATAAGAGAATAGCTTTTATCTTAAGAAGATTAACCTTTTCAAGTCCTCAATTTTTTAAGTAATATGCAGGAGGCAGTTATAAAAGAGGTACCATACATGGACACATTGTCGTCGGTGATCCATAGCATCTTGGGAGTGGGAAAAACAGTAGCAATGGTAAGAACTTCAGCCATGTGGAGTATTATTGCATACCATATGTCATGAAGGAGGTCATTCTAAGTTCAATTTAAATACATGTGGCTGTGATGGAGACCAAATCAATGTTGGTGCCCCAAGACGTAAAATGCAAGAAAATGATGGTTTGCAAATAATACAGAGAAGGGAAGATGCTAAGCAAAATTTCAGGGAGGTATGTTTTGTGAATTTATTGCCCTTTGACCTCAAATCATGCTTTTCATATTTCCCCAATCTTTAACCATTGTGGCATATTCAATATTGATGCCCATATCTTGAACAATTGTGGCAAAGGCTAATATTGAAGCGGGCAACAAAAGAATAAGATTTAGTATTTTATTTTATTAATCCTTTGTTTGCTTTTGGTATGGGGTTAAAAATCTGAAGGGGAATGGTTAAGGGATTAAGATTTAAAGGGATTAAGTATTAAGGGTCTAAAAAGTGTTTGGGGTCCTAATATAATCAAATCAATGTTTAAATTACATAAACTTGTAAAATATTAAATAATATTATACTTGAGGTCTAAAATGAGAAGAGTAAGAGAAGAAAAGGTATAAATTAATATTAGATTCAAAAATGGAGGAAAGACAAGAAATTCAATTTTTTTCCCCGCTTAAAATTCCTTGACCCCTCCCATTATAAGGTTAGAGTTTATCTCCCTTCTGGGGTTAAATGTTGTCCGCCTTGAAAACTTATCTCCTCCCTCACAAATTGTGCCAAACACAAGTATAGGGGGTGAAAAGCTACCCTTGTAACCCCCTCTCCTCCCCCTTATTAGGTTTTCCAATTCTAAATAGGAATAGTTACATTGGAGGTTTAGGAATCCATTGGACTACTAAAACTCTATATGTAAGCATGTAGCCTTTCAATACATTGAATGCAATGATATCAAATAATTTCTAGGAATTTGCGTTGATTGGGGGACTCAATCTCCTCTTAGATGTGACTCTTAACCCCTGGTGTGATGCTTGTTTTTTTTACCCTAGGTGCAACTCCTAGAAACCTATCCTGCATCTTTTCTCACATTCCAGCAGAAATCTATATTATTAATGAAGCCCTAAACAGCCTCAGAAGTAAGATCCACAACAGTCCCCCAAGCTGTCCAGTCCTACACAATATCAGCTTGTAAACACCCCATGGAGAAACATCAAACGTTCAAAAACCTATATTTAGTATTCTTCCAGGCTGTTAATAAAAACCAGACTCAGTGACATTAATTGATTTTGTTATTACCAAGTTACAAACTTCACAAAGTTTCTCCATTTCTATAACTTGACATTAGATTCAACATGATATGATGAACCAAAATCACTCCTGCGACATAAAATTGACAGTATTTTATAGTTTATAACTTCATCACAGTTTCAACATCCCGCACTTCTAAAGTGGCATCCATTAGATGCAATCACACTACCATCATATCGCAGCAGAAACAAAATAAAATATTGTATGTACTAATAGAGAAAAACATGTCATTGAAGTGCAACAGGAGAAAAGTTGGGTCCTCATGCACTTCACACATTTTGATGAAATCAAGAAGCTCAATCCTCAGCAAAATGATTCAACTACAAAACTCACCTGCCAACATAATTAAGCAGCTCTTTCTGCTTAGTTGCAACTGCATCTCTGTTCCGACCCTCCACAATCTGTTGAAGTTCATCCATTCCAATTTGAAGTTTATCAAGCAGCTCCATTCCATGATCCTTGTTTGATTCAGCTAAGCCTGAGATAATCAAACTCTTTCCCTGCTCAAGGGCTCGAGATGCTTGCCTGACATTCTATATTACTCAAAAAGAAAATTTATGACTACTATCATATATCCAAAATAAGAAAAGGGGGGGGGGGGGATATTAAAAAGGAGGGGGGCGGGGAACATATGGTTTCTTACTCTCTCCACAGAATCAAGTGCCTTGACTCCAGCAACCTTGAGACTATCTGTGATATCTTCAAGTGGCTTCTGTACTTCCCTTATAGCTTTATTGTCAATTGGCAGAGCATATCTTAATAATGCACCCGGGTCCTTGATTGGTGGTCCAGATATTAACACTGAGAGATCAGGCATTGCTGGATTAGCTGCATAAGCATTTGGAGACCAATCTACCAAAGGCATTCCTGTTACCAATCCAACCGCCAAAGCTATAGAGATTGCACATTCCTTCAAGGGAAATAACTTTTCATCCTGCACAAAAAAGATAAAATAAACTCTTATCATTATTCCTTTCAAGGCAATCTGCTGCAAAAGGAACAGGCTGGAGGCTTGCGGTGGGAAAGGGAAATTCTTTGGCCGCCTGATAAATCTTGGATTGCAACAAGCACAACAAAAAGTTGATGCCCAAGTGGTTTACCGAGTTAGCCACATTGTGGGTTTTGTAGGTGCTCAGTTGAAAATTCTTTTATACGGAAGTTCGATAAGATATTCAAATCTGAATTAAATTGTTAAACGTGATATCCTAAATTTGTAAAAAAAATGACCAGATCAAATATATTCACTTAAAGGGAACCTCACTCCAAACAAAAACAACAAATACCAGTTTATTATGAAGCTGGGCCTTCTGGGAGCTTTTGAAAGAACATTTGAGAGAGAGCTGCCTACCCCACCAAGCAGCATTGACATGGCTAATGTTTCCCCAAGGAATATGGCTTCTGGGTCGTTTGGAGATAGACAGGGAAGAACAATAGTGACAAGGGATTATGGCTGCCATGGTATCTTGTATTTCAATCCAATAGAGATAGCCAAGACATATAACAACGGGGTAAAATGAGAGCAAAATTGATGTCTTGTTTACGAGAGTCCAGGAGATAAGGTTTGGGGTTAGCTTGGAATATAACAATGTAGAAGTCATCCTCACGATTTGGATAAGTTGCCTGTACTTTCACATATTTTTCTTTTTCTTTTTTAAATTGTTGTTATATAAAAAAAATAATTAACAAATAAAAATATAGACATTAAAATATAAACAAAAGAGACAAGAGAAAAATATTTTTTTAAATTGATTTTTTTTTCTTCCCAAAGTGTACTAAAAATACAAGATAAGTAATTTGTTTATAAAAAAATGAAATAAACTCAATGATCATGGAAATCCAAGAGACTAAACTCAAGGGTCATGGAAATCCAAGAAATAAGAACTTTCAATACATCTAATTATGAATTTATGGAATCTTAAAATACAATTCTCAAATAATACAAGACAACAAACAGTATTACCAGTAAATCAACTTTATTTATATTTATATAATATTGGATAAAAAAAATACTTAAGTATCTATATCAATATTCATACCTACCGATTATTTTTATTATTCAATATAAACTTACAATTTATATACAAGGTTATTAAGTTTTTACACCACATAAAAAATATAATATAAACTGAAAAATAAATCATAAATTATATAAAAAAAACTTAAAAAATTGATGACAAGAAATTAAAAATCAATGAACATCATCAATCTTAACAACTTGATTGTTTGTTTAAAAAAATACCAATTTGTTTTTTTAACATAAAAATATATTTAATTCTAACTCCTAAGCAATAATAAGATGTTTTGACATGAAAAAACATGAAACAAAGATTCATTTTCTATATAAATGTATTATGTAAGAAGTTTAACAAACAATATTAAATTAAAAGAGTCGATTCATATCTAACCAATCATAATTCTATACTAAAATTGGTAACACAGACTCATTATTTAAATGCACACAGTATTATATAAATACAAAATCAAGAAGAAGAAAAAGAGTAAATGATATATACTCAACTTCATGTATTCTAGCAAGATTAATATACTTATCAGCATTCACTTTGCCTATGATTATATGTTTTTTCAATTCATCAAGAATGGAAGTGGTCACATCCAACGTAACAAAAAATAATAATTAAAAGAAAAGAAACCCCAAGTTTAAAGCAATAAAAATTGTGAATGAGCAAAATCTAATGTATAAAAAAGTGAGATCAAATCAAAATGATATCTAATAAGGCTTTGTTGATGATGAAGAAGAAAAATAGAGAAGAAAAAAAATATTTTTCATCCATATTCTTATAGGACCAAAAAAGAAGAACATAAGGATTTATTAGAAAATGAAAGTCGATAGATCGATTAGAACAACACATACCATTGTAGAAAACTAAGGTTTGACCACCATGTTGTTTTATGCCTATAACACCTTGATAGTATGAGTATGAGGGAGATTATGATATGATATATTAATGTCCACTTTCACCATGCCTAGGATTTTGCTTGGTTTAACAAGGGGAAAATTGAGTTAATTGAGGTAATATTTATATTTCACATAAAATCAATTGTCAAATCATGATTTCACTTGATTTTACAAATCAAATTGTAATTTTGACAATTTTGTATGTGTTTCTATATACATTAAATGATAAACTTATAAATGATATACATGTCAACATTTAGATATTATAATGAATTTTAAAATATAAATATTCTATATATGATAATGATCAACCTAAACACCACTCTGATGCGAAGCTCATGATCACGTGGTCACGTAACACATAACCAAGAATGAGATCTGATCCCGGAAAGCCAAAATAGGTCTGATAGGAGTGTGACACAATGGAAACCTGCCCTAAGGCACTAGCACTATTGGAATGAATAGAATGATGCCACGAAACGAGTTAATCTTCGATAAGTAGGATTCAGTTTGTTCAAGAACTAAAGATTGCAAGAATCACTCTCACACATAAAACTAAAAAGTTTAGAATTAAGAATCATCAATAGCTGCCAAAATTTAGGTTACATGAGTTTAAATAATTCTTGAAAAAGTAACCTTAATTGTCCTCTTATGTAGACTTAAAAGAAGTCCACTGAAAACTGACCCGAAACCCTAAGTTGGAAAGTCTATGACTAATCCAAAGAAGCATTGGATCCTAGCTGGAAAAAAAATATTATTAAAACCAAACAAGCCTTGGGCTGTAGCTAACAAAATTAAATGAAACCCATAAGACTTATTTACAGCCTTCCATCCAACCCCTTAATCCTAGAAACAAAAGGAAAAGGTAGCCACACATGTTGTTTCCAAGTTGTACTAGGATTCATTTATCTCCTTTGATGTCCTCACTTCATGGCCCAAATAAAGTTGTATTGAACCCCTCCTGCACATGAATAAGATGTATTAGGGTCTCCTCTTGATACTCCAATGGTCCTTGCAATTCTGACTTGGTTGAAACCTTCAAAACCAATGCATTCATTGTCTCTTTCAATGCTTTTGTCTTAGACAGCGTCATTAAACCATTTGGAACATGTAATGAGTCCTTTCTGGTGTTTCTGGGTTAGACCGCATCACACTCCTAGACATGTTAATGACCCATTGGTAGATGGACTAAGAGGAACAAATAAAGGTTATAGAGCTTAAAGAGAAGCCTCTAATTCATCTCATCCAAGTCCAGAATGGTCTCATTAAAATTCTAAAGAGGGTTGATGTGTTAGGCCTCAAATTAGTCTTGATTTGGGCTTGTTTTTCCTAGTATTATATAAAGTCCAAGTAGAATATTATCCTCCCAAGAAAACAAGAAAATTCTTTTAGATTACTTCCTAAAGAAGGGAGGATTTTTTAGCATTTTTAAAAAGAAGTTTTGTAGTTTATAAAGGAAACTAATGAGTTGTTAGATTTATTTTCTAAGTTAAAGGGATTATTTAATTATTCTCCTAGTTTAGTAAGGAAATCTAAAAGTTATCAATATTCAAGATCAATTCAGACTTCTTTTATTTTATTTATATGTGGCAACATCTTAAAGTTGTTATTATAAATTCATATTTTATATTTATTGTTAATAAACATCAATTAGGCTTAGATGCTTAGGGATTTAGGTCTGATTGTAAGTGGGCTTTATTCAAGTTCATATCTTCGGGTATTTTAGGGTTTAGCTTAGGTTAAAAGCATATATGTAACCTAAGTCTGAGATGATGTTTTTGTTTAATGATATTCAGATTACTGCTGCAACTTTATGTGCTAATGAGGATTAGAATTATTTCTTTATTAATTCTCTAAAGGATTGAAAATGACCTATCGAGATTCAACTGATGTCATGGAGTTAATCCATACTTCTCATTCACAAATTGTTATTCATTAGGTAGGCGTTCGAAACCAATAATGGTGGTGCCTAGATACAAGTTATATTTGTGTCACACCCCTATTAAACCTGATTTACTTGGCCTCTAGGAAATGATGTTTTTGTGTGTAGGTTGTTTGACCGCATGTTCAAGAAGTTCGCATCATTTGGTATCGAAGCTTGACTCCATTAATCAGGTTAAATCCTTCTCAAAATTTTGTTTCTTGTTGATTCCACAAAAATTCCTTAGTGTCCATTTCTTCTTCTCCTTGAATTCGCAACATATAAAAAAATTATTATTTGGTATAAATTAAAGTTTAATTATGTTTAGGAATTCATTTAGAGTACAATTAAAGGATTTAATTAAATATGAGGACTTAATTATATTTTAAATTGGTCAAATTATTTTTATTAAGAGCTTAACTGGTAAAAAAAAAAATTTAGGAATCCAATTTGAATTCAATTGAGAAGATTGGAGTTTTTGAAGACCAAATTTATTTTTATCAAGTCAATTGGATGAAATCAGAGGTGAAATTGAAGAAAGTTGAGAGTTTAATGGTGAATTGAGGGTCAAACTATATAAATACAAGACCAAGGACCAAAGTGAAAAGACATGTAATTTTGAGGTTGTTATTGAATTTTCGCGGGAGATAAAATTGCATAAAATTAAAAGTTTAAAGCCAATTAAGAGCGTAATTACAACAATTATAAACTGAGAGATCAAATTAGAGTTCTCAAAAATGACATCATTCTGCAAATTCGAAGGCAACCTATGTGAGGTTTTATGGCCTCCGTCGCTAATGCAGGCACGCCATCATCTTCATCATTGCAAAAGTGGAAGAAACAACCTACAAAAACCATCGATGCATGCAACAAGTAGCTGAATAGCCACCTTCATCAAAATTTTAGGAGTCACCACCTAGTATTAAGGTCACTAAGAAATTTATTGGTCTGCGAGAGTATGAGTAAGGGGACTAGTTGTAGATGGGGAAGACGCATCACCCTCAGTGCACCCTACCTAAACAAGTTGCATTGTTGTTATTTGTTTTTTTATAAGTCAACTTTTTATTTGTTGGTGTTTCCTAAAGCTCGAGAGCTCCATTTTATTTAGATCCTTAGTTTCAACAATGGCGTCACCTTGGCTCCCATGATTGTAGCAAACATCTAAGTACTTTTTCACTATTTCAACATTAGAAAGATCTTTTTCTAATTACTTGAATTTTTCATTTGTAAAGCATGTCATTATATCTGCAGTGTGTCTATGTTCTTTAGTTTTAACCATAATTTTACCTTCCACTATCTTGAGGGACATGTGGACCATTTACAACTACTATCTGCAACTCATAAAATCTACAAGAAGCATGTTCTTATTCAAGCCTTGCAATAGCTATAGGTCATTCCATCAAAAAAAGATGGCCTCTTTAAGGATTGTTCTTTCATTCAATTAATAAGAAGAGAAAAGAGTAGAAAATGCACACATGAATTTTATAGTGGTTCCCCACAAAACCAAAAGTAATTCAATCCTAGGGATGGCCTTGAGATTTTTAATGCATGCTTTATTTATCTTAGAAACTGTATTCCTTCAAATCATGAAAGATCAACTTTTGATGTGATCTATTCTTTTTATCCTTTAATGGGCTTTGCACGAGTTTTTCATTGAAGGCCCAATTGTTCTTCATTAAACAATTTCACCTGCACATCACGTAGATTTATTGGCCCAAGCATTAAAATTTTCATGCTTCTTTGAAAACGCTATCATCGCTTATGTATTTAACTAGCTAATTGCCCCGCGCGTTGCCGCGGGTGTTCTTGTATATATAATTTAACATAATTAAATCTATAATGATAAATTTCTATGATATAAGAAAATAAAAGTTATAGATTAGAAGAATCAATGTAAAAAATTTTGAGTTCAGTTTGTTACGCAAGCATAGATTACATCTTTTAGAATATAGGTATTGCGTCATAAACGATCACAAAAGAGCGTGAACTAACATTAGAAAAAGTTCAAAATATTTTTATCAGGGGAAAAAAGTAATTACTGAAATCATTATTGTGCAAATAATTAAATTATTATTATTATTATTATTATTATTATTATTATTATTATTATTATCATTATCATTATCATTTATTTTTTTATTTTTTGTTAATCATGAAAGGGAAAAAATGGAAGAGAAAAAAATATCCTAAAAACTGCAATAAAAGATTAAACAGAAGAATAAAACAAAAACAAAAACTATCGTTGCTATCACTGCCAAAACAATAAAAATTATCAAATTATCCCGAGGAAAAAATCTTCAAAAACATTAACAAAAAAGTAAGCAAGAAAAACCAATGGAAAATTATAATTTATGATAAAAAAAAATAGAAATTATTAGCTGCAAAAAAAAATCTAACTTGAAAATATTAAAAAAAACCAATAAAAAACTAAAAGATAGAGCAAATAAAAAAATATTATAGACGATAAAACAAAAATAAAAATTAATAGCTGAAAAAGATCATTTAATCTGAAAATTTAAAAAAATATATGTTCTACGTTGCGGGTTGAGCGAACAATTTTTATAGGATTTGCTCGATCAAAATTAAAATATAATATTTATATATGCAAAATTTAATATAATAAAATAGCTCAGCGCACCCTATTATCACAATAGCAAAATCAAAGCCTTAAAATCTAAAATTATCATTGCTTTTACCATTAAAACAATAAAAATTATTAATTATCCTGAAAAAAACATTCAAAAACATTAACAAAAGAGTAAGTAAGAGAAACATTTAAATTATTATTATTATTATTATTATTATTATTATTAATGAAAAAAACAAAAATAAATGAAAGACTGAAAATATCCAAGAAACTTTAACAAAAGATTAAAAAAAGAAAAACTATCATTGCTATTACTGTCAAAACAATAAAACTTATCAAATTATCCAGAGGGAAAAAAATATTAACAAAAGAGTAAGCAAGAAAAACAATTAAATTATTATTATTGTTGTTGTTGTTGTTGTTATGTTAATAATGAAAGAAACAAAAATAAATGAAAGACTAAAAATATTCCAGAAACTTTAACAACAAATAAAAAAAAATATCATTGTTATTACTGAAAAAACAATTATCAAATTATCGGGAGAAAAAAAATAATAAAAGAGTAAGAAAGAGAAATTATTATTATTATTATTATTATTATATTATTATTGTGTTAAATACACTTATATATACATGGACAAAAGTAGGGATCATTCTAGAAAAACAAAAAAACTAAAAGTATAAGGGCTGAAATAAAAATCAAATATAAAGGGATTAAATTAAAAAATTAAAAGTCAAATGGCTGAAATGGAAATTACATTTATTATCAATTTAAATTGAAGGATGAAATTGAACAATTCAAAACTTGTGTACCGAATTCATTGAGTTATTTACAGCCAATCCGGAAATCAAAAGTAGCAGGACCGAAGTGAAACTTTGACATTCAATTAATTAAAATCGGAGGACTCAATCGAACTAAATCAAAACTTATATAACAGAAATCAGGAACAAAAAACAAATTAAAAGTCGAGGGACTGAAGTGCAAAGTCACACACAATGGGGGACTCTCCTGCACATTTACGTGCAGGAGAGAGAGAAACGTGGCCGGCGGCTTTAACCGGCCTCCGCCGCGTCCACGGCCATATTTAGGTTACACGCGCCACCGCGGGAGGAAGACTACGCGGCGGCACATCGAGGAGGACTCCGGTAGCCAATTTCCGGCCACCGTATGACGACGCACACGCCACCTAAATAGGACGTGAGGCTGAGAACCATATGGCGCGTGCGCCTCACACCCTGACAGACACCGCATTACAAAATTAAAAAATAGAGTCAATTACCGTTCTAACCCTGCATCCAATTCAGTGTTTTTGTCTTATTAGGGGCTATAACCGTATTTAGCCATTTAAAAAATATTAAAAAATTCAAAAGTTGCGGCGGACCGGACCGGACCGTACGCTCGCAATTACGCCGGCAATTACCCCGGTGCCCCTCATCCGGAGCTGTTATTTTGTCTTATTATCGGGGACAAAATCGTTAATGCATTGTTCACAACTGATTATTTAAAAAAAGAGGGAAAGAGGAAAACATGAAAATACCCCCATTCAACCCCCACATTTGGCCGCGCGGACGAAAGCCAAAATCACCTCCACACTGTCGCAATCCATAGTGATTTGTGAGAGAAGCTACAGTGCAACACCCTACGCGGTTTATGTGTTTTGTAATTTTTATGTTAGGAAATATTTTATGTAACATAAGCCACCAATCTAGGTTTAGAGTTGTTTTTTTAAATGAGTATTACTTTAATTTTTCATGCCCTTAATTGCGAAATTCATAGATTAATTATGATTGACCGGATCACTTCAATATATCATTTCAATATTTTATTTAAAAAATATCATATAATATGTCACCATATCACTATTTTAAAAATATTTTGTTCAAATATGCATCGAGTTTTTAACTTTTTGAGGTCTTCATATTTTTTTAATCAAAAAAATTGATCCACAGCATAGCAGAAGTCAAGAATTCTAGAAATTATCTAAACAGAATCCGGGCCATCCTGAATTACAGAAACAATCATATAAAATTCCCAGGATCAACAGATCCAGTAATTCAAACTGAATGGTCATGTGATTAACCATTTAATTAATTACAACAGAATTTTAAATTTTAATCCCTTAGCCCCTAAACAGTATAAGCCTAAAGACAGCACAATTTGCCAGTTGCTATTAATCAATCACTATCCAAGGTGGCATAAAAATCACAAAATTCCTTCTTTTTTTCTTTTTACATGCCATGCATGAAGTAACATTATTGAAAAATCAAATGTTGGACACAGCTGATGCGGGACTGCTGAAAATTAGGATTCAAAATGTTGAACATTTTACCTCACTGTACAAATCTATCAATCAACCCATCATCACCAGAAATGCCTTTGGGGATCTCTTTCTCTGATGTTGCAGTTTGACTAGGGTCCTTTTTTGTCAACTCTTTCTCAGGAGAAATTGATGTTAGACTAGGCTCACATTTCGCTGACTCTGCCTCACCTAATATTGAGGCTGAATGGCACTGGAGAACTTCATGCAACTCTACAAGGCCAGTACCATTATTTATCTCTGAATTTTCAGGTTCTCCCTTTCCTGATGCAGAAGCTTCCTGGGAATCTGTACGAGCTGGTGTTTCAGCAGACTGATCAGTATCTACAAGACTCTTGGGAGCAGATGAATGTTGTCCATTTCCCGGCTCATTGCTAGAAGTGCTAGAAGTCAGCCACACAAACTTTAAATTCTTGCCTTGCCAACATTTACCATTTAAGAAAGCCCTCTCAGCTGATCTGCGACTAGTGAAAGTCACACAAGCTGAACAATTTTTCTGTGTCTCAGATCCAACACCACTGTAATCACTAGGTTCTTCTTCTAATTCCACAGCAGAAAGATCACCATATGATAAGAAGTATTCCTTTAAAGTAGCAACCTGCAAAAAAACAAGACATAAGTTTACTTGTTATCACTCGGAATAGCAGGGTAAATGGAACCTTAATTTTATCATCACATGAATGAGATGACAAACACAAAACAAAATTTACTTGGAAAGATATACATCCACTACTGTAGTACTGCCATAAAAGGGCTGGTAGCAACACATAAGCATGGTGTGTGTCTGTCTATATATATATATATATAGAGAGAGAGAGAGAGAGAGAGAGTTACATTTGCCAAACCAACAGGTAAAGGTGAAGTAATTTTGAATGCTGTAGATCGGTTGTCCAACTTGTATTTATTCATCAAAAAAGGAGGCCCAACAGGTGATAAAGGATGAATTGATTGCTTGGAGCCTGCTGACTCCTGCATAATTACACGTGTTTTACTGCTAGATGACACAACATTCTCCACTTTTTTGTTCTTATCCACCATCTCAGCATGTGGGGACACAACACCAGAACCTGGATCAGCAGACCTTGGAGTAGTAGCTTTGACAATATCAGATGCTGTTATTCTGGTTTTGTGTCTCTTGGAAGCAGGCTCTGCTGTTACCTCACCCTTGACTCCTGTAGCCTGCAGTGACCAAAATTTGAGAACAAGAGACTGAAGCATGCTGGCAATTCGATATGTTATATTGTTTTGTTAGTGTGTGCACGCACACAGAAAAGAAATCTACATTATCATGTTTCTCCCTAGTTGGAAAGTAGACCTGCATTTTCTACGTCATTCATTCTCTTCCATTCCACCTTCTATTGTTCCATAAATAATAACTAACACAAAACAAGGACAGGTTCAAGATTAATATACAGATTATATGAACTAAGAAGTGCACAAGTATTGTGCAAGTTTGGCTTATGATTCAGGATTTTCAATAATTGAGATTTGGTACCATCATACAATTTTGGCTCCAAAAGTAAAAGCCTAATTATTATGCATCTCACATCAAAATAACAGGCCTAAACTCGTAATGATTGGTAAATAATATTCAGAAGTAAAGACACTAGGCATTACTTGTTTCTCAAGCTTGTCCAACTGACGCCGAAAGTCATTCCTCTTCTGATCCAGCAGCTCCTGCTTCTTGCGCAGCTCCTCCTTCAATTGTTCTAAACTCTCTTGATTCTGCGTAGGAGGTGGAATCTTTGGAACATTTGTCATGATGACCTTAGAGTGATCGATGGCAGGGACAGAAGCAACAGTGAGAGGGACAGCAGTAGCCTTTGAAACAGACAACTGAAGATTATCTTTTCCACTGTTACCAGTAGGCAGATGGGGTGGAAATGAAGTAGAGGTCACACCCTGGGGTGTCACAGATACACTATTGCTACTGCCTGCGCCATCATCAGGAATGCTATCACGATTAGCCCACCACAGCCTGATAAAACGGTTGCCCATTACAGCATCAGGTGCCTTTAGAGCAGCTTCTGCCTCTTCCCTTTTTGAGAATTGAACAAATGCTCGCTCGGTGTTCAATGGAATATAAATGTCAATAACCTCTCCAAATTTTTGAAAATGAGAAAGCAGAGCCTCTCTTCTGTTGCTTTTCGGTGGAATGCCATTGACAAATAATGTACGCAGCGCCTTTTGCGAAGGTTTTTGCGTGTGATGCATGGTGTTGCTTTGTGTCTTGGAAGGTGAATCTATGGTTTTTGCGCCAGAATCCTCAAAATTAATTTGTTTTCCTTGACGGGAATTGCCACGAACATTGACACCCTGATTTTCCTTGGACTCGTTCTCCATATTATTTAGCATACTTACAGTCAAATTGGTTTTATCTTTCACATATAATCTATTGTTCAAAACCCTGACTTTACCCCAAACAGAAGAATTCAAACTCGGTGAATGCACAGCAATCCCAGTGCTTCTAATTGGGCATTCATTATCAGCACCTCCACATAAACTGACATGATTGTGATCAAAAGAATCAATACTTACCATGGATTCAATTTTAGGTGAATGTGGTGCTATGAGTGCACTTGAAGTTTCAGGAACATCGTCATTCCACAGGGGCTGATCTGGATCATACAAGTCTCCACCACTCACACTAGCAGAACCAGTATGTGCACCATTGAAGCCCAATCCAACATTGACTATTCCAGGCTTGTTGCATTTGCTATGCATTCCTTTGCTATTTATCAATGTGGCTGAAGGGGCACCAACACTCGGTAGAGCCCCCCGTCTAACAGTTGTTCCACCTAGTTGGGCACGTGGAAGTGAAACAGGGAGATTAAACTGTGAAAGGCTCTGCAAGAGGTGAAAATACATTACTTGCTGTAAATTAAAGATATTCCCAATAATCATGATAGTAAAAACAAGGTTGCATCATATAGAAGCAGTAATGCAATATCAAATCCCAGAAGGAAACCCAGTATGCAATTCTACCAGGACAAATCTGAGCTTTAATTCCCCAATATGTACTTGTGTAAACCATCTTTAATTATAATAGTTCGGTAATAAAAAAAGAAAAAACTCTGAAATATGAATCCTCCATGGAGCAGCTCACTGAAGACTTTGATCATCTAGCAAAGGTCAAAAAGGTTAAATACAATTACTGGCTGACCATGGAGTACATAAAAATTAATGTCAAATCCATTGTTTCAGCTCATTTGAAGGCGACAACAAAATTGATTCATGTGCACAAGGATATTGGTGGCATAAAAAAGTAGCTTTGCACTCAAATCCAAGGGCTTCTCTAAGTTAGACAGCTAAAAATAACTAGAACCAAACAAAAATAATTGGTAGGTATCATTCACGGAAATGAAAGATAAATTAGTCATAAGACAAGGTACGAGAATGTCTCAACATGAATTTATGATCAGTCATGGATGGGCAAAACAAGTTGTAATAAATACAGAACACATTAATAAAGCGATCTGGATCGGGTATCCAGCAGAAATCATACATTCAAGTTTTCCCACAACCAATCATCCATTGCATCTTAGAAAATAGTCAAAGTAAAAAAACAAATAGCACATAATCTATTAAATGGTTTCATATATAATAATACATGGCAAACCACATTAACCTCTGCAATCAGCATCTTGTAGTTCTTGAAAATCAAGGTCAGAGATATCATTTCATTGATCCCATATTTCAACAGTAGCAAACACATATGACAAGTAGATAAAGGGGGTGTTTGGGAATGCGTTTGCAAAGCGCTTTTGAAAAAAATTGAAATTTTATTTTATTTTATTTTTTACTTTAAATTAAAAAAATTGGTGTTTTTAGATTATTTATGTGCTGAAGTCAAAATGATTTTTAAAAAATAAAAAAACATTATTCTGATGTATTTTTGAATGAAAAGCACTTTCAAAAGCAACTTCAACCACACTCCCAAACTGGCTCAAAGAAAAAACATAAAATGATTGCAACATACAATCAGCACAATTTAGTGCACAGATGGTCCTTTTCCTGACTCAGATGTAATGTTGGAAAAGCAATGGATATCCATGATCTGTGATGTAATCTGCATATTCAAAACACATACCTGAACATCTTCAACAACAATACGATTGACACCATGCTCCATTGGACACATGTCCCCTCTTAGACAAAATCCACGCTCCTCAAAGTCTCTACACCTTTGGTGAGCAATGCCCATGTTGAATGAAGAAGTTATTGCTGGTCTAAGAGTTCCTTGAAAACCAATGGGACGGAGTTTATCCAGGCCACCATTTGGTATTCCTGGCAATAAACCAAATCCATTCCAGGATGCACTCTGCCCATTTGAAGCATTTGCCAAATCCCTCCCAGCAAAGAGGCTCTGCCCCTGGTGAACCATTTGAGAAGCAATGTCAACTGAGCTGAACCTAGAATCATGCTGGCTCCAAGAAACAGACCCCCTTCCTCTTCCCCTGCCAATACCAGCATCTCCAGAAAATGTTTGGTTTGACATGATTCTTTGATTCCAATCCACAGGCATTTGAGGTAATGACAGCAAGCCAGGTCGTGTTCTTTCAAACTTTGTGGCAAAGCCTTTCTCAAGAGGAACAAAGTTATAGTCATTTTCCTGGTAAAATTGCCCATTTTCGAATGGTTTGTTACGCTTCCTGTATGGCCTTGTGAAAACTGGTTCCAGAGAATCTCTCTCCATTGATTGAGAACATGTCTCCCGTCTACGATGTTTATGGTTGCGATCATCATCATCCTCATCACTAACTTCCTTCTCCTCGGGAACGCTAATGCACTCAGCAGGAGAAAGACCACCTGTCTTTAGTGTTGAAACTTTCAGCTCCATTTACAATACTTGTGGAAATAGTTTGATGCCTTGTGGCATCAAAATTTTCAAACTCTCTCAGGATATGATATGGTGATCCAAACAGTTTGATCGCTTGGCTTTCTTCAACAATTGAATGACAACCTGGAATCAAGATGAGGCAAGCAACAGAAAGAATAAGAACAAAACACAGATGAGTCATTGATTACAGAAAGAAACAACAATTAGCAGTTGCGATGAACTCATTCGCATCAACATATTTGTGTGAGGAAAGCGGTAGCTTGTATTCATAATTCCTATCCAGTAAAGTGTTGGACAGAATCAATTAGTTAACATTAAGTCATATTGTGAGAGGGGAAAAAACTATGGTTCCTAAAGTATAGGTTCCAGGGGTCACATTATTCTGCCAGTCCAAGCGTCAGAAGCTGCTTCCAACACAAATTTTATAATTTCTGATTGATTTTTTCTGCTTAAGGTCTATGTACGCTTAGGTTTCATTTCATATAGTGGTTAAGCATCTTACAGTCATAATATGCCAAAATCTCCTTTGTGCAAGTCTTAAAAAATTATTGAGAACATATCCAGTGCGCAGCAACATATAATATTTTTTTTACAAGTCAAACCTTACCTTTCAATCTAATATATCACTCCTATTCTCCTCAATTAATTTATGAATATCAAAACTTCTAAGAGAAGCAAAATGCACATGGGAAAAAAATCATTCACACTCAAGTTGAAGCTCGCCTATATAAAATTAGGTGCCCTGCTAAACAATTTGATTCAACAAAGGAAAATTTTACCTTATTTTTCCTTGTCAGCAATACAAGAAGTATGATCACAAATGATATGATTGAAATGATTCCATCAAGTTTGTGATTTCCCTCAATAAAAAAATTACATACACTCTCATCAAACAAATCCAGAAAGAAAATAGATATGAACTTTCTATTACATGAGCAAGTTAGAATATGATGCTTCTAATTATAAAAAACAGTTGTGAAAACATATCTTCACAAAACTGAAGGTGATTGCCAAAGAACTCAAATAAAAAAAATAAGTCTTCCTTAAGAAGTGATCATACAACCCTAATGTCAGCCTTCAGTTTCAAAGACAAAATTGAACTTAAATGGGCATATCACAAACAGAGGCACAGATAGAGATTAAATAGAGGCATCAGCAATTATTTTGGAATTATGTATCATAAAGCAGACAACAAAAACTCATAAGCAAATAGTTTACAGCTTATTCAAAGTGTTAAAAATTCAATTATGCAACCCATGATTTAATTGCATGTCTACACTAAGGTCAACAGCTGATACAATTAAAGCCAGTAGTAATATATGGGATTAGCTATGCAGGAATTGGCCAATTATTTTTCTCTACATGGAGCCTTTTACCACATTGTATCTTAAGTCTAGTGCAAAGTAATTGTACCTCAAGTTGCAGCAATGAGATGAGGAAGGAAACTACGCAAAATCAAAAGGCAGCGTTGAAGCAGAAAGAAAGACATGATGGTTGGGTCCTTTGGGCCTCCTTTGATAAAAGGAAACAATAGAGTAGGCATAAAGAATAAAAGGTCAATTTTCATAATGGATGTTTGTTCAAACATCAATATGCATGAATGATCTTTTGTCTACAGCCAATATATTCCAATTCTAAACTAGTCAGGTCTACTCTCCACCACAAAATAAAATTAATTGTATAACATTGAAAGGCATCAATAGCTCAAGAATCCAAAAGGCCAAACTTGGAATGAAGGAGCCATGCAACTTCTTTTGCCAGAGAGACCAGGAAATGGAGAAGTACAAATAACTTGGATTAAAACCATAAAAAACACAAATCTGATGCCTAACAGAAGGACTCCTTTCCATTTGAATTACATAATATTTACAAACAGGTTGCCTTTACAAAACCACCCAATAAAAAACCATTCAACCCACTAAAGCTTTCCTAGATTCTAACACAGAAACAACTTTAAAACCTCATGCCTCCATGAAACAGGATTGAAATACAGCTCCGCCTAATTTTATCCCACTCACATTAAACAAATACTCCCTTTTTGCCAAGAATCCCTCTCATGCTCTCATTTCATATGGTTAGTGCATGTATTTGAACAAATGGTGTGTGTCTTCAGACAAATGTGTTCATTAATAGATAAGAAAAGGGCTTTTCTAAAAGTTCCCTATGGACACAAACTACAGCAAACAAATAGGGAATTTTAATTTCCACTGGAAGGAAAATTCTTATCGACAGAGTATATTTATTACTGATTATTGCAGCTAGAACCCCTTCATTGTTACAGTGGGCTCTTAGGCATGCGTTAGAAAAAACCTTTTATTGATAGTTTACATCTTCTATGGCGTTTGATATGTAGATGGTAATTTTGAAAATAGACAGGATCGTCAGAAACTACTTCTCGTAAATCAAACTACAGAACTACTGGAACTAAGTAGTTCTTTTTAAGAAAAAAAAAGGGTTAAACAGATATAATGTAAATTATACGCCACTACAAAGAGATTATAAAATCGGATTTGAGCGCACAAAAACTCTTCATGTATGAATACACACGGCATAAATTCGTACCAGAAGCACAAAACCCGCGCAGCACTACGAAAAAACTACACAGTGGAGTCAAAAACCAATCTCTAAGAACTGAAATAAATCAAGGTCAAGGTCTAACACCAAAATTGACACATTTATCCCAGCAAAATAAAAAAACAAATTATGCCTAATAAATAATGTTTAAAAGATAAATAATACAATCAACAAAAAGAAAGAAGAAGTAAGCAAAAGCACACAATTAAACATAAACGAAAACAAATAAATAGATATAGCATGGCAATCACAATAAGCTAATACAATTGAAAAATAAAAAATATTTAATTCCAGACAAAAATAAATAAAAAGCGATGAATATATTGTCTTACGGATATTCTAGAAGAAACTGGGCGAAGAAATGAAAACCCGTTTCCCAGATTAGAAACCAGTCATTCCATCTTGTTGGCTGTTACAGGAAAAGAAGTCAAACGCATGGAAGGGCAATTTCGGAAGATTGAGAAGTTGGAGAGCGGAGGGGTAGGGTCGCAATTAAGTGACAATCGAGAGCCGGGTTGCTGAGAGCTTTGCAGCGTGCGTGGGAGGGAGGGAGGGAGGGGGAGGGGGGTTTTGTTAGTTTGTGAGAGTGAGTTATTATTTATTTATTTATTATTATTTATTTATTATTATTTATTTATTTATTATTATTTATTTTTGAAGCTGAGAGAGGGGGAGGGGAACAAGATTTTTTGAGAGCGAGACCAGTATTGAATATTGATATGTACCTAAAAGAAATACAGACAATGATGTGAGGACGGAAACGACAACGCGGATTTGTGTTTCGTTCCCATACAATTTCCTGATAATACTAATTAATAAACATGTATATATATACACACACATTAATATTTTATCAATAATCGTTTGATGCAATAAAAATCTCATAATTATAATAGTTTTATTATTTTTTTGTAAAAAAAATATGCCCATGGATTTCATTTTTACTTTAAACTCATAAACTAAATATTAAATTAATTAATTCAATATATATGAATATTAAATATAACTTAAACCTTTAATAACCATGAACATATACTTACATTGATATAATAATATCTCGTGTAATCAATCAATTAACTAAAGTACATTAAACCCACACTATATTCATGTTATGTATTCTAGTGCTTGTCAACTTGGCATACGAAGTTTATCAAGCAACTTCTTGTCTTCGAGAGTGAATAAAACTTTCTCCTTCAGTGTTGTTTTGTATCTATTTATTTCCAGTTATGATTGTTGTTTTACTTTTCACCACATAAAAACCTCACTTGTGTCAATGTCATCCTGAGTTTGCTCGCCAACATAAAATCACTAATATATATGTGAATTAAGATCCATAATTTGTTTGTTGATTTTTCTTATAGAAACAAACACATATATATAGAATATTAATGCGTCGATGTTTGTCTCTTTTAAAAAATAAATTGATATGTGTATGTATATGTATATGTATATGTATATGTATGTGGATTATATAGGATAATGATGTTATATTAACCCATGCTTATAGAAAATTTCATTTATTCAAAGGAGTATTGAATTTAGTGGAGCAGTAGGAGGAGTGGAGCTTACTAACACATGGCTGCCAACAATTGCATATCAGAAGCTGAAAGATTTAAAAGTGAAGAATTATTTGTTCCAAGTCATTGATCACACAATTATGGAGATCATATGGGATTCTATGAAGCAGAATTACCAAGGTTCTACAAGAGTCAAAAGAGTATAAATACAAGCTCTTAGAAAGGAGTTTAAAGTTCTTCAAATGAAAAAAGGTGAGTGTTGATGAGTACTTTGCTCACACACTCACTATAGCAAACAAGATGTAGATTCATGGTGAAAACATGCAACATGCAATGATCATTGAAAAAAAAATTGAGATCAATGACCAAGATTCGACTATGTTATGTGTTCAGTTGAAAAGTCTAATAACCTAGACATTTAATTATTAAAAAAAAATGCATAGCAGCTTATTAGTACATGAGCAGCGAATGAATGGGCATAGTAAAGATGAGTAGGCAGTAAAGGTGACCTATAATACTAGGTTTATCTGAAAGAAGAGTTATGCGAACCTCGTGGTCACACAACCTACAACCAAAAATGAGATATGATCCCGGAAAGCCAAAATAGGTCTGATAAGAGTAAGACACAATGAAAACATGTCCCAAGACACTAACACTATTGGAATGAGTAGAATAACACCACGAAGCCAGTTAATCTTCAATAAGTCGGATTCAGTTCGTTCAAGAACTAAAAAATACAAGAATCACGTTCACACATAAAACTGAAAAATTCAAAAGTAATATTCATCAATGGCTGTCGAAATTTAGTGGACCTCTAATGGACCTAATGGACCTCTTATCTGGACTTAAAAAGTCCACTCAAAACAACCCAAAACCCTAAGTTAGAAAGCCTATGACTTAATCCAAAGAAGCCTTGGATCCTAGCTGAAAACAAAGTATTAATTAAGCCCAAACAAGCCTTGAGGTGTAGATAACAAAATTAAACAAATCTCATAAGTCTTATTTATAGTCTTTCATTCAATCCCTTAATCCTAAAAACAAAAGAAAAAGACAACCCTTTTGCACATGGATAAGATATACTAGGGTCTCTTGATACTCCAATAGCCCTTGCAATTCTAACTCGGTTGAAACCTTCAAAACTACGAATCAATGCCCTAAACATATAATGGATCCTTACTGGTGTTTCTGAGCCGGTTCGCATCAAAGAGATAGTCCATAAACTTTTCAGGGAAGAGCTAGAGGAAAAGGCAAACAAACATTCAAAAAATAGAGCATGGGTGTTGCCTCACGTGAAGGGGACGAATCAGAGGTTTTCCTCTTACTCGACTCAACTTTATGTGTGCAAGCTCACTCTACTTTATTTGTTAGTTACTATCTCATCTCAAGTTTTATTATATAAACACTTCATGGAAGTCTTCTTTTCCAATGTGAGATGGTAAGTCATATATATACTCTTTATACTAAAAAATGTTAGTTGTGTTTTCCAATATAGGATAGACTTTTGAAATAGCTTTTACTATAACTTTTACAACACATATTGGCACCAAATCTAACCTTTTGTTTTCAGACTTTAGCCACACAATCACTTTTTGTTCTTCTATATTGTTTTTCAATGACTCTTTCTTTCCTCTCTTAATTTTAGTGATTTAAATGTGAATGAAATAAAAATTTATATCAAAATGTAGAGTTTCAAACTAAAGGGTACAAATATTAAAATATAAAAAAATGTGATAAATATTTTTTTTAAAGACTCGCAATGAACAATGTAACAAAAAAATATAAAAATATATAAAAAAATGTGATAAATATTTTTTTTAAAAGGCTCCTAACAAACAAGGTAACAAAAAAATAACATTTCTACCTCACTATCAATTTTAGAGTTCGTGTTATTTATTTTTCTCAAGCAATAAAATTGATTTTTTATTTGCAAGATTAAGCATCAACCCAATACCAATACTATTTCTCGACACTTTAATAACCTTGAAGAAAGCTAGTGGAAATAGATTATCAAGTTAAATTTTCAATCAACTTAATATAAAAAGATAAAATTAAAAAACAAAAAGATAAAACACTTAAAAAAAGAAAAAAAAACAATAGTCTAATACAAAATGATTTGTAAGGGTAGCTTCAATATTGTATCTAGCTTTTTTGGGATTCTTTTAATGTTATTAATTTTTTCCCTTGACTCTCTTGGAATTATATTTTGATACTGAGTATATAATATCCATCTCTCATGAACATGAATAATGAAATTAATTAATAAAAAAGATTAAATAGATAAGTAGATTAGTAGTTAGCTTGGATCGGAAAAATAGTATATGTATATGTACCTAGAAGCAAGTAATGGATGTCCAGGACCTTCAGCTAATGGATTATCAATCAATGGTAATTTATTTTCGTGGGAAATTCCAAAAAAAAAAACCATAAATTTATTTAAGTGCCCATGAATATATTATCCTTGGTTAGTAATTTAGTAGTCACATTTGCATAATTGAATATTTTGGTCCTTAACTTGTTTTATTTCGCCTTATTAACACAATTTCCCTTTTGATATGGTGTGAGTTGGCTTGCTTGGAGGTGCTTTCATATGACTCTAGACTTGAAGGATTGATTTAAATATCTTATTTTAAATTTGCAGGCTTGTTTAATTATGGTTTGCAATAAAAAAAATTTAAGGTGAGATTGGCTATTCTTTGTATGATATCATTTATAGTATGGTAATATGGATAATATTAATTAGGTTGTAGAATACTAAGATAAATAATTGTTATATTTATTATTTGGTATGTATTAGACTAAAATGAATAATTTTATTTATTTTGTGTTTAGTATACAATAAACAAGACCTTGTTAACCTAGAGCCTAGACCAATTTAGATTTACGAAAAAAATAGAAGAATGATTTATCTTACCTCACACGATCAAAATCCAAAGTCTACTTGCAATTCGATCACCCCAAGATAAAACATAGGTCAGAAGTTCATTGACAATTTTTTTTTTATTTCTTTAGTCCAAACAAGATTTCTTTGATTTTTTCTATCAACTACGGTTGACATTCTCAACCAATGACCTATGATGACCCAACTTTATGTTTTAAAACTATGATAGTAATTACTTTTATTCATTGATTATTCTCTAAGTTAAGTTTTAAAACTATAATGATAATTATTTTATCCTTACATCAACTTTGTTCAACTCGGGTTGACCCTCTCGACCCGTAAATGAGGTTTTGCTCCATGTTAATATTGAGTAAGGTTTTAAAACTATAGTAATAACTATTTTTATTTATTTATTCTCTCGTGTCAACCCAATTCAACCATCATGACTAGTGACATGGGTTTTGTCCCAGGTTAACTCTACAGTTGGTTTTAAAAACTATAATAATAATTATTTTATTTTTATGTTGACTCAAGTCAATGGTCAACTTTGACCCATGACTCAGGTTTTGCCCTAGTTTGATCCCCAAATTGAGTTTTTTTTTTAAATGATAATAAATATTTTTATCCTTATATTGATATTGGTAAATAGTAAACCTGACCTGGGCCTTGCCCAATTTGACCTCTTAGTTAGGTTCTCCAACTATGATAATAACTGTATTTATCCTTATGATGACCGAGGTAAATGGTTAGCCTAATTCATGACCCAAATCTTGTTTTGGGTCAATCATCTAGTTTGGTTTAAAAGCTATTATAACTATCACTTTTATTTTTATATTGTCCTGGGTTAACTTTTGTTCAAAAAAACAAATTTTCCTACCCTTTTTAGTGACATGGATTTATATACTAGAATAGCCTTGAACAAAACATAAAATATTTTTTGTACTATACAAATATGCTTCAAAAACCTTCACAAAAAGATTGTCTTGTATTGTATATATTTATCCAATGTATATCATATCAACCACCATGAAAAATGTTGCTCTTCACAATTATTTATTATACAATGAAAGCTTAAGGGCAAGGGGTATAATTGGGTCAGGTATTAATTATTATTATTTTGATCCAAGTAGGTTGAATATATCAAGTTGAACTAATTGTTTTGTGGATATTACTTGTATTCACAAGTTAAGTTTATATTGTTAATAGAAACTAGGATTTGGGTTAATTAGAAGAAGAAAAGTCATAAGCATTAGGAGAATTGAAAAACAAAGATTACCCTGGCATGATATGCAACTTGCTGACATTATTTTTTAGCCTTACATTATTTTGAGCCTTGATTTGGCATCAAGCTTATTATGTAGAGGAAAGAGTATGAAATTCACATACTTTCGTTATGTATGCTCCTTTAATCTAGCATATTTAAAAAAAAAAAAAATGAGAAAAGAAGCAATGAATGATGAATATAAAGCAAAACCACAAAGAGCTTAGCTTAAAAACTAGATATTGTGTTAAAATAAAAATATTTATATATATTATGCTAAAATAAAATAAAATAAAAAATTGATCTAAGAGAGGATTTTCTATAAGGGTTGCTCGATATAGAGTGGAGGGACATTTGGTTTCAAGTATGAGAGAAAGGGATTGATGGTTTTAGTTTGTTAAAATAGTGACCGAAGAAGGTTGTTCCTTAGGTCCAGAGTACTAATCTATACCAAATGGACTGTAAGGGTATACACATTGGATGCTTAAACAATTATGACACGTGATATTTATTTTTAAATTTTTTTATTATATTAACTTATTTTAAAGGTTTGATTGAATCAAGGAGGGTTACTCTCTAGTAGCCTTATGTATATATAAAACGAACATTACAAGCTAGCGGCACAGTAAATGGGCAACATAAATATTTTAAACATGATATAAATAAATATATAATACTTGAAGCTTTCAAGATGGGGTTGCTCATGTTTCTTCCATATTAATTCAAGAGCGGGGGGGCAATGAAGCAATTTATAACTAAGTAGATCATTCTAAATACTTATATCTTTTTGCTTGGAATTGAGTCACCATTTACCATTCCATATATTTTTATTTTTCATTCCACCATTCAATTTTGAAGCACAATCAAATTACTTAAATGTGTCTATGACATGAGCGTAAAAAAGATTTTCACCAGGAAAGGTGATTTTTCTCATTTTATTAGATAGTCATCGAGTTATTTATTAGTTGGTGGAGAATATGAAAGTTTAAAATGTCTTGTTGCAGCTATTCTCGGTGGATTACACGTGGTATTATTATATTTATATAAATACATATTTATTATTAATAAAAACTCAGTTTATCTTTAATATTTATATAATATTATAGTAATCAACTTAATATTTGATTTATGAATTTAGAAGTCAGAATAAAATCTCTAGGACAAAATGCGTGGCCAAAACAATTATTATAATCACAAGATTCTTATTGTATCAAAGCATTATTCCTAAAATGTTCATGGTTAAAGCTTTTTTTAAACATTAGACATTTATTAAAACCATAGAGACTAGTACATATCATGTTCTTTCCTTTATGAAAAGAAGATGTTATTTTTATAAGCTAAGGTATAAATAATATCTTGAACTAATATATAAGTGTTTCTTATAATATATGAATACTAAACTGACCTGCATAAGAATTCCATAACGAGAGATCATTTATGTCCATAAAAACAAATAGCCCTTCCTAAACAAAAACAATATTTACAAGCATCCTAATGCAATTTCGGCGATGGGAATTTGAGATTCGCCACACCAAATGTTTCCCTAATTCAAAGCTGATCCAAGCATGGAATTCCATCAAGTCATGCAGCATTAGGCTTGAATTCCATGAATTTATTCATTATTGGCCAACATTCATTCGAATGTATTACAAAAACAAAGTACAGATTCACAAAAGATTCAGTAAGCAATAAGATATAATCCATGAAAATAAGTTTCCAATTCCAGGAAGGAAAAGGAGTCTCTGAGTGGAATTCAAAATGATTCAATTTGAAAGTAGAAACTATTGAGTTCATCATAGACAACCAACACTTGGAAGTGTCTAATAGCATTTCTGATTTTGCTCACCGAAGACCTTGGAGTTTAAAATAGTCAAACTGACATGTGTGTTTATTTGAGAACTTCATATTGAAAATTTGTTTGTATATCATTATTCCAATGGAAAAGCAGTCAACATAAACATTAATTCTAATAATGCATAAGAATGGCAAGCAAATTGCTATCATGCTTCTAAAGTTCACGAAATAATCAAAGTAGTGAAGGGGCATCATAATAATTTATGCACGTATACTACTCCAAATCGCAAAGTGTACTTGAAATTCATGAAAAATCAAATTTAAACTCACAGCCAGAACACCAACAACCACAACGAATATTTTTTATTTGATTTAAGCCTCCAGACAAAAAAATTCAAGACAAAAAGCGTACCAATCTTTGATCAATGGCTAATGAGTAGACAAGAAAATACCTTAAGAATTAGCATCCTAAAAGAGAAAGTGCCTTTCATTTTCCCTGTGTTTCATCCATCCAAGGTAAATCCACGTTAAATGATGAGGTTATACCCATTGGTGAATCTGATGAGCTTGAAAATTTGCCCTTCTGGCGCCAAAGCCAAATTTTGGATACAGAGAAACTCTCACCCTTGGTCAAGCTACTATTCTTGTTGTCCTCCAAATCCCTGTCAACTGAAAGATTCACATTCTGTTCCGCACCTCTGGAATGCATGATATCATGATGGTGCGGCTCATTGCCTAAGGCAACCCTGAGGTCCGTATCAACAAGCACATACTGATAAGAACCCATTGAAAAACATCTTCTGACATCTAAATTACTACTACTAGTTTCCCCTCCTGCATCCCCAGCCTCGCCATTTAGCTTCCTGAATTTACCAAGTCTTACCGGCAAAACCCCCTTTTCAACAACTATTTCGTCAATTTCCAGGGTCTTTTGAGTGGGAACGAACCCATTACCTCCATTACCGGGACACCCATCATCCCCTCTCAAGTCATCAATATCAAACATTGGGTTCTCCATTGAAAACCCAGCTGGAGAGAAAAGGGTTCCCCTGCAAAGAGGGCATGTAGAGTTGGATAGCAGCCAAGTATCTATACAGTTTATATGGAAAGCATGGCTGCACATAGGAAGCAATCTCAACTTGTCTTTATCAGAAAATTCACATAGACAAACAGCACAATCAAATGGCTCTTTTAGACCCACTATCTCTTTGTACTGAAAAACAGGAAGAGCATCTATAAAAGCTTGATCCAAACCAGAATCATGGAGATGGAAGAGCTGCTGTAACTGTCGTTGAAGGGCATCTGAGCCAGATATTTCAGGGTGTCTATTAGATTGAGAGGAAGCTGAAGAAGTCGGATGTTTTACGAGGAATCTAACAAGCAAATGGAGCAAACCAGATATGAAAAATAGTACAGCAAGAATCACTATAACGAAAAGAACAGCAGGGCTAATTCTAGAACCAGAAGATGAAGGGCTTGAATCTTTAGTGAAAGAAGCAGTATTGGTGGAATATGGTGAAGACATTGAGGAAGGAGGAAGTGGTGGTGGGTAATCGTTCTGAACCCATGACGACGACATCTTCAAATGGGTATGTTCTAACATCAACCATCGATTATTTTTTATTTCACATCCCTCACACAGATCAGCATATCATATACTCTCTTTCACCAATATCGATACCTACAGGGAAGCTTTTTTTTGTTGGTTTTAAGAAAAGGAAAAGAACAAATGTTACTTGCAGCACCCAACTCCTCCTACCTGCTACAATTATCTTCTAGTGAGTGAAGCGAAAGTGGAAAATTTGAGCAAAGCGAAAGGAGATAGGAACACCTTTCTGCCTTGATCTGAAAAATGAGTTGGGTTTGTGTTTGAATGTTTAGAAATCAGCAAGAACATTATTAACAGAGAGAAAAAAGCATGAAAACTTACCGACCTGATGCTCAATGGCAGCAGCAGATGGTTTAAAACCCTAAAAGACACAACACAAACAGGTTGTTTGGTCTGGTGGTGGTACTGGGAAAGGAGAGCGAAAAGAAACACCCTGCTTCTCTCACCCTCTCTTTCTCAAAAATCACTCTGCCAACAATAACCAAAAGAACAGCGAGGGTCGTGGCAGCGGCACTACTTTCCAAAGTGCGAGAGGTGAAGGATGCCAAAAAGAAGAACTGGTTGTGGTCCCCAGGCGCGTGGGATCATAGTTGGTCAACCAGATGCGACTATTAAAGCCACCTAATAGACAGTTTGTTCTTTATGGGCCTTTTCGTGGGCCTAGTAACTGGGCTTCAAAATCTCCACTTGTGGACTTGGAGGGAGTGCTTCGTGGATATAGAATAGACTTTCCAGTGTTAACGAGGACCAATTTTTAGGTCTTCTGATGTGGCTGTCCTCGACTCCTCTTGTAAAAGGAGGATCCATCACCATAACTTTTTTTTTTTTTTTGTCGGTGAGGACCACTGTTTATATGTGTACTCATGGTTGTCAAAATTGCGAGTTGACTCGCAAAATCGTACAATTTTGCGAGTTGACTCATCAAACTTTGTTAATTTAGGTATAAAATCGGTTTGGGTCAAACTCGGTCAAAATCCGATCCGATTTTACGATCCTGCTCAAAATTTTCAAATGTTCAAAATTAAAAGAACGGTTACAAATTGAAAGAACGAAAAAATAGAGAGTGAAGAAATACTCTAGGTTTTCTGCGAGAGTGAGACACGGAGAAGATGTTGATCATAGGCTTTAAAAGAGGAGTTATCTCCTCTGAGGCTAGGACAACACCATTGCCACTGATTTCGTCGGGAACCAGTTCTGATGCTAAAGCGTCACACACGATCAGCTCCACAGCATCGTGATCTCCATCGCTAATCTCCGCAGACGCCGCCATCAATTTTAAACCCTAGCTAGAAATCGAGGAGCCAGTGAAAGCGAGAAGGAGAAAATGGTTTTTCTTCTTCTTCCAGTTGCTTGAAATGAAAGTTGAAAATGACGCCTAACCGGTCAAGGTGTTGTTGCATCGTTGACGTGTCCCTTGGAAACTTTTGTATTGGAATTTATAAACTTTATAAATAATTTTATTTATTTATTATTAATATTAACACACCAAACTAAATAGACAAATATAAAAAAAATTAACTTAAAATAAAATAAAAATTGTTTGAAACTTTGATTTCACTGTTTCCATCATAAGTGTGTTTAGTATGTTAGTTGGAAAAAAATAGAAAAAAATAATATATTTTTTTTAGATTATTTTGATATATTGATGTCAAAAATAATTTTTAAAAATATATTTTAAATATTTTTAAACAAAAAACATAAAAAAAACAACATAAATCATTCTAATAAAAAAAACATTTATTTGGTCCTATTCCCTTCAAGTTATTTTAACTAACAAAAAATATTGTGTGAAACATTAATTTCTCTGCTTTCGACATAAATGTCTGTTTAGTATGATATTTCAAAAAATATAGAGAAAAAATTAAAATTTTATTTTAAGTTTTTTTATAATTTTATATTATTTTAATATGTTGATGTAAAAAATAATTTACATATTCTCTCTCTCTCTCTCTCTCTCTCTCTCTCTCTCTCTATATATATATATATATATATATATATATATATCATGGAATCACTCTTGAAAATCAGTAATATTAACTTTAAAATTTATACTTAAAATTTTTGAAAAAAATAATATTTTTATTTTTTACTTTAAATTAAAAAAATTGGATGTTTTTAAATCATTTTCATGTCCTGGTGTCGAAATAATTTATTGGAGTTGGAGCTAATACTAGCAATATCGGTGTTGGTAATAGTATTAGTATTGATAATCCTTTCAATAGTAATGTTTTTGATGAATGTATTAAAAATAACAAGGAAAATGATGGTCATGAGACTGATTTTAATTTATATAACACATCAGTAAAATATTTATTTTAAATTTGTTAGTTTTTACCTAATGAAATTCTATGGACATAATTATTTTGTAATGTATTTTTAAGTTATTTTGAATCATATATGAACCTTAACTAATGAAGTTTTATGGACATAATTATGTTGTATTGTATTCAGAAATATTTTACTTATGATTTTATTATTTTTCTACCTACATGATTTTAGCTGTGATTTTACGATTTTTGTACGGAAAAATTCTGGTACAATTTTACGATTCGATCTTACAATCTGAGTTTCAGAAGTGTCTTCCGTGTTGTGTCAAAATCATGATTTTGACAACCATGCGTGTACTTAATAATTTTTTTTATTAAATAATCAATTGATAAAAAAAATTATCAAATAGTAAATTGATTTTGAAATACATCGTGATTGACACCAAAAAAACATAGATAAGAATTAACATAATAAAAAACAATAATCGACTCTTCTGTTCAATATTAAAATATAAAAAATAAAGATATATATATATATATATATAAAATAATTTATTGTATGTAACAATGTTTAAGAATTTATTTAAGTATGGTTGTAATCCCTCAATAACCTTGAGGTGATTGATTGTCATTATACAATGTATATACAGTTGGCAAATTATATATAATAGGAAGTAAATAAACATAATAAATATATATCCTACAAGATAACAACAAATCAACTAAAAATAAGAAATAGAATTGGATTCCTTATCACCCCCCGTTAAGTTGAGCATGAAGAAGGAACCAAGTGAAGCTTGATACGGAAAAGGAGGAACCGAGGCTTGGAGACTTCTTTTGTAAAGGAATCTGCTAGCTGAAGATGAGACGGAATGAAAGCGACTTTTAAAGAACCATTGACAATGAGTTCACGAACAAAATGATAGTCAATTGCAATATGCTTAGATCGAGGCCAATTGATTGCCATAAATATAGCAGTTTTATTGTTGCATAGCATCTTCGGAGGTGAAGGCAAGTTGAGATGGAGATCACGAAGTAGTTGAACAATCCAAGCTACTTCAACAATGGCTACAACTAAAGATCGATATTTTGCTTCGGCATTGGAGCGGGAAATAGTGGATTGTTTCTTGGAGCACCAAGAGACAAGATTGGGGCCGAAGAAAATAAGATAGCCCGTGGTGGATCGATGGGTATCAGGACAACTAGCCCAGTCAACATCAGAGTAAGCAAACAAGTCACGCGAATGGGTTCGATGAAGTTGAAGGCCATGATGGACTGTCCTTTTAACATAACACAAGATGCGTTTCAGTGCGCAAAAGTGATCTTTAGTCGAAGCATGCATATATTGGCAAATGGAATTGACATTGAATGAGAGATCAGGGCGAGTAATGGTCAAATATTGCAGAGCACCAGCAAGAGACCGAAAAAAGTAGGATTTGAAAATAGCTTCCCTTTAGTGGAGAGATGTTGACCCACCACATAAAGAGTGGTAATGGGTTTGGCCTCAATCATGTCAGCATGGTGGAGGAGATCAAGAGCATACTTGGTTTGGCAAGAAATAAGCCATCTGAGTTATGTTGGACCTCGACACCAAGGAAATAGTGTAGAGACCCCAAGCCTTTCATGGCAAATTCGTTGGACAATTGTGTTATAAGAGTCTTGATCAAGCATGGATTACTACTAGTAAGCACCATATCATCTACATATAGCAAGAGATAAATAGTGTCAGTTGTGGAATGATGGACAAATATAAAGGAATTTGCCTTGCTGGGAAGAAACCAAGTTGGAGTAAAAACGAGCTAAAGCGTTGGAACCAAGCACGAGGGGCTTGTTTGAGGCCATAAAGAGCACGCTTTAGTCGACATACATGGTGAGGGAATTGGGGGTTGGTGTTGCCAGTGCTTGATCCATATAGACTAATTTAAAGAGATGACCATGAAAAAAGGCATTTTGAACATCGAATTGATGTAAGGGCCATCCAGAAGAGAGTGCAATGGATAGAATAATCTGAACGGTAGTAGGGCGTACCACAGGACTGAATGTGTCTTCAAAATCAAGGCCCTAAATATGAGAGAAGCCTTTGGCCATAAGACGGGCCTTATGACGTTCAATGGATCCATTAGAACGGAGCTTGGTTTTATAGATCCAGCGACAACGAACCACATTATGATTCACAGGACGCGAGACAAGGTCTCATGTATCATTTGTCTTCAAGGCTTGTATTTTAGCATCCATAGTCGAAAGCCATGTAGGGTGTATAACAACAGATTTGAAACCTCGAGACTCGTGGAGCAAGAAGGACCTGAAAAAACTGAGAAGAGGGTGAAATGTTTAATACATGGTATGTCTTAGGTTTAAATATACCAGCTTTCTTTCTAGTAACCATGGGGTGAAGGTTGGTAGAAGTCGCCATGAGAGAAATCAGAAGAGATAGAGAGGATGAACTAGTGCATGGTATATTAGACGCAATAAAAGGTGTCTATGAACATGAGTTTATATATGATTATCACTACATGACAAACAAGTAGGAGTCAAAATAGGAGAAGACAACAACGAATTTAGTGAGACAAGAGTCATAATATTCTGAGAGTCCAAAAAATCAAAGAAAGTGATATAGGGTGTGGAATTATGATGTTTGTTGAACATTATCACCCACATAAGGAAATGAAGTTTCATAAAATTGGACATGTCGTGAGACATAAAGACATTTTGTCTTGCGATCAAAACAACAAAAACCCTTGTGAAGGGGCTATAACCTAAAAAACACAAGGACTAGATTTGGGAGACTATTTATTAGGAGCATAATCTCGTAAATAAGTAAAGCATAAACATTCAAAAGTGTGAAGCATAGTGTAGTCAGGATATTTAACAAACAGGAGCTCATATGGGTTTTGCCAGCAAGAGTTTGTGAGGGGAGTCGGTTGATGAGATAAACAGCTGTCGAGAAGGCCTCAACCCCAAAAGGCAATGGTACACATGCATGAAACATAAGAGTGAGGCCTGTTTTGGTGACATGGTTGTGTTTACATTCAACAACTCCATTTTCACTTGGTGTATAAGGACAAACAATTCTCAACACAATACCACAAGATGTGAGGTGAGAGCGAAATTTATTATTAGTAAATTTGGTGCCACCATCACATTGGAAAGACTTAATTTGAGTTGAAAATTGAGTCTTAATATACTTTTGAAATCGACAAATGTATCAAAAAAACTTAGATTTATGTTTTAGTGGAAAGAACCAACTGAATCCGGTACAATCATCAATTAACACTACATAATATTGAAAGCCACTAGTGGAACAAATAGGCGAAGGACCCCATAAATCATAGTGTATGCGATCAAAAGGCAAATCACAATGAGTATTATTAAGTGAAAAGGGTAAACAATGGCTTTTACCAAGGTTACATTCAACACATAAGCTAGAGTCCAAACCATTTATTTTATCACTATAGGAAATAAAACCTGAAAAGGGTAAACGATGGTTTTTTCTAAGGTTACATCAAATACATAAGCTAGAGTCCAGACCATTTATTTTATCACTATAGGAAATAAAACCTGACTTTATGAGAGAGTCCACAATACAAAAACTAGGAAAACCTAGACGAGCATGCCACAAATGAGAAGACGCACGCATTTTATTGGAAAGGATTATGGAAGCAAAGGCATGATGATGTTGTTAGAGCACATATAAGCCATTTTCACATCTGTCGACCCTCAATATTACTCTTGTGACCCGATCCTGTATGATAAAACTAGAGTAAAAAAAGATGACTTTACAATTATTATCCTTTGTAAGTTGATTGATGGAGATAAGCTTTTTGGTAATACCAGAAACAACTAAGACATTAGATAAAAGTAATGGATTGTTTAGAATAAGAGAGGAAATGGAGCCAATGTGAGAGATTGAAAGAGACTGACCATTACCAACCATCACCCTTTCATTACCAGAATAAAGTGAAGGAGTATCAACACCCTCAGGATCATTTGTCATGTGAGAGGTGGCGCCAGAGTCAGGATACCAAGCAAAGCCGGTGGAGACCGGAGAGAACAAGTAGTGAAAGCTTCAGCAAGGTCGACAGACTGCTTTTTATTTAGGTTAAGGTACGTCCAACAACGTTTAGCCAAGTGTCCTTCTTTGTCGCAGAGTTGGTAATAGATTAGCGAAAAATTGGATTTTGAGGTAGAGGTAGAGGGAGATTTGGGCTTTCCTATGTGAATGGTTTTTATGTTGTTCTAGCTCTCTGATTGGAAGAATGATGTTGGGCATAAAACGTTGTGGGATTAGATTATTGATACACAGATCTTTCATAGATCTCATGACTCAAGGCTTTTAGGATGATATCTACAAAAGAAGGTAACGAAAACAGGGAAAATATTGTTGTTGATCTTATAAAATAAGAAGTAAATAAACGTAACAAATATATATCCTACAAGATAATAACAAATCAGCTAAAATTAAGGAATAGAATCAGATTCCTTATTAGTATGTATAATACATTATTTTATTATTTTATATTATGTTAGGTTATTATCACGAGACAAAAAATATAAAACAAAGAAAAGAAATTTGTTTGGTAGTTGTGTACAAACACATCATGTTTGATTAATAGTATATATATATATATATATATATATATATATATATTAAGGATAAAACATTATATATATATATATATAATGTTTTATCCTTAATATAAATTACAATCAAACTTATATATTTAAAAAAATAATTGGGTATAATTTAATTTAATTTTAGTGGGTATTTTATGATTTTTGGTGAAATGACTTGCAATTTCACATATTAGTGTTTCTCTTAATACCAAAATCTTATGTTATAACTCATTTAACCTAAAATCTCAATCTAATGATCCTGTTGTTTGTTTTAGACAACTTGTTAAATGAATATTATAATGATTAGTCTAAACACAAATTATACTAGCAAGTGCACAAGGTCAATCATAATTAAGTATGGCAAATACAAGGTCATTCCCACAAGGATGGAATTCAACTTCCAATTAGCCTAACCCAATTTACTTCACAAAATACTTTAATTGCTCTAATTATATAAACAGGAAATTAAACAGGTGGCATACTCACATAAACACAAAAGATGGTTTTGAGAGAATGTTTTAATAAACTAACACAATAAAATTAAATGACAAAACAAGTAGAAGGTCACGTAACACGAGGATGAGAAATTCAATTTGATAAAAGCATCTGGACAATGAATTCACCACTAGTAATCCGATCCAACCTCTTATTCACCAACCTATTACTTATCCAATTGGTGTCGTTGCTTAGTTTTCCTTTTCTATGAACTATGGTATTTAGGCTAACTCGTATATTCCTATATGCAATTTGCTTATGGTATTTAACTCAAATATCAACATATAAAAACTTATTAAGATTCATGAAAATCTCAAATAAGCATGTAAACCCTCGGAATATGGTATTTACCCTAGATTAAATACAAATATTAATCACAAGAAGCAACCCTCAAATTAAGTATGATATTTACTCTAATATGCATCCAATTAACTTAATTAAAGTCTAGATGATGGTCAAACATCAAGATTATTAATCAAGTTTTTTAGCATAGTGATTAAGAATCCAACATCGAATAAAAATAAATAGATAGGGAAAATAAAAAAAAAACTAGATTATCATATTAGGGCCACATCATGCCCTAGTAAAGGAAAATTAGTTACACATAGTCAGAGTATTCTGGATGAACAAAAATACAAGGAAGAAATAATACAGTTTTTTGCAGTATTCTTCTGGCGTCTCCAATAATCTCCCAATTTGTCGTCCTCATTTGAGTTTATTTTCTCATCCTTAAATACAACACCACAACCTTATTCCTACCCTAATTAGACTTTTATAGCAACCCAACAATAAAGACAAGCCAAAATAAAACATAACTCCATAGTGGGTAAATAATTGTCTCTTCTTTTTACTTTGACTAGGATAACACACCAGTTTTTTTGCACACACATTTAGGGTCGTTCCTCTTTCCAGAAAAATTGGGAAAAATATTAGGCTTTTAGATCTTTGTCTTATTCAAACCATATATCGCAGGAGTTGAGGAAAAATTGGAAAGTCCTTCAAATTCATAATTTGACAATTTTCTTTAACCAGAACCAAAGCACCTTACTGAACCCGAGATCCCATCTTGCAATCTCTTTTAACTAGAACCAAAATATAAAAAATGGCTTAGTCAACCTGAAAATCCAATTTGATGATTTTCTTTAACTAGAACAAAACAAACTTGGTCAACCTAAAATCCTATCTAATGATAATCTTTAACTATAACCAACATTTAAAAAATGGTTTGCCAACCTATAATCCTAATATAGAGATTTCCTTTAACCAGAACTAAAACATCTTGATCAACTTGAGATCCTATCTAGCGATCACCTTTGACCAAAATCAAAATATGAAAAACAACTCAACTAATATGAAATCTCAATCTAGCGATTTCTTTTAACCATAACCAAAACATCCTGGTCAACCTAAGATCTCATCTAATGAATTGGTTAAAGGTAAAACATCTTGTCAAACCTATGAATTAGCATGCCAAAACCATGAACTGGATTATAATTTGTTCTTTTAAAACTATTTTCTATTTAACTATATGACAATGAAAATAAACAATCACATAATTGAACACCAAACCAATATCAAGATATTTTTCTAACACCACACCAATTATGAAACTAAATTTCTAATTAACACAATATCTATAGATGAAAACAAAAACAAAAAATAAACTCATTAGACTCGCAAACCATGCAACTAGCCAAATTTATGGATAGTTCTATGAACTTTACAGAGTTTAATAACATGACTTATTTTCAAATTGTTTTTAACTATATGAGAAAAAGAAATGATAACAAAAAATAAGTTCAATTAAAGAAAACATCCTATCAAATATGTAAACTGGGACAACTTGGCCATAGCAAACGCGCAAACCACTTTAAACCCATAAAAAGGCAAAAAAATAAAAATAAAAATAAAAATACAAAGTCCAATTCTTAATCACCATAATATTAATATATAAAATAAAAAAAAGTTTATAATAAAGAAGATAACAACAATACAAGAAGAGAAAGAAAAAAAAGAAAAAGAAAAATCAATACACTATGGACTATTAGTTATCCATAGTGAAATGAGTGTGAGTGTATAGTAATTTACCCATATCCATTCACTTTTCTGTTAATTACTATTACTAATTACTAAAAATACTAAAATGCTTATAGTTCAATAAGTACAACTTTTTTTATCCATATTTTTTTATGGAATCCTTTTATGCCTAAATTGAAAAATTCAATTTGTCAGCTTTTGTTTATGATGAGAAACATTAAAACAAAAAAGTCTAAAATATAAAACACATATAATATATCATCATCAATCTAAAATTTAGGAGAAAAAAACTTATTTTAATCTTTTTATTTCCATTTTCCCTTTAAAGTCCTTATACTTTATGAATTCAATTTTAGTTCAAAAGTTTATTTTTCTTATTTTTCAATTCTTGAATTTGAGAAAAGAGAGAGAAAGTAATTGGTTAGCACTGATTTTGATTATCAAAAGACTTATTTTAGTGTTAATAAGTTTAATTCAACGAGAAGAGTTTGATAATAGTTGTTTTGAACCCCAAAATTGCCTAGAAAAACATATCAAATTTGAGAAAAGTTTTTTACCCGATTTGCATTTTTAGACTTTTTTTAGGGTTTCCAAGGTTGATAAATCGATTTTATTATATTTTATAAGGGTGTTTATTAGGCTAAAAATAAATGTACATTGATTTTTTCACCATCACTACCGTGGCTAGATTTTAGATAAACAAATGAGTCATTGTCTACTTTTACAAAATCATAAACAATCAACTTATGGTGTGGGTTTAAATTGAGAGGCCAATACATTTATGCTTTTTTTATAGGACCAAATATGGTGGGCTACCAATCTAGATCCATGTGTTTGTCGAGTCTTTTTGTTCCCCCATTTTGTAGATTTTTATTTCCTTTTCTTTTAATTTCATTATTTAACTTTTGATTAAAATATTTTTGTTATCATATATTTGTGTCATGAGTTTGACAACTTAAATTGTGAAGCATAAATTGATACAATATTCTATTTTCTTAATATTTTTTTTTTGAGATACACCACATTAAGTTAATTTTAAAGCAAATAGTTTATTTTAAAATGATTTTCATGAAATGTATCATTTTGGTTTATGTACAACTGCTTAGTTTTAATTTGCTTAATATTGCATTATAAATCTAATTTGAGTTAATTTAATATATCATCGTTTTAATATTTTAGTCTGGAACTATTTTTTTTGGTCATTTATATTTTTTTTCTTTTGATTTTTCTTATGTTAAAACTTTTTTTCTTTTATCTAATTCACAACATAGTATGCTATAGTAACCTAGTTAAGTAACTTTTAATTTATAGTGTGTATTTGGTTATGTCCTATAAGGTGTTTTTATAAATGAAAATGCATTACAATCATAAACACACACACACTTTTTAATATTAGTATATTATAAGTGTGAAAATATTTTTTTTAAATTATGAATTTAATATTTTTAAATAAAAGTAATTTATTTTAAAAAAATAATAATTAATTTTTAATTTATAGTGTGTATTGGTTATGTCCTGTAAAGTGTTTTATAAGTTTTAATTTAATTGAAAATGCATTACAATCACACACACACACACACACTTACCCGTGCTTTGCCATAGTCAGAACCATATTTTTTAAAATATAAAAAATATTAAGAGTGTATTTTTTTATAATGCTATAAATTTGGAAAAAATAATAAATTTGAGCAAAATTTTTGTGAACCACGAGTTTTCAATAAAATATAGAAAATTTAAATCGATATGAATTTATTTGTTTACCATATTTCAATGAAATTATTGGTATAAAATTATCATTGTCATTAAAAAAGCAAGAAGATTAGGACACCAGAATAATTGAATTCACTGTATTAGGATAAGTTCATTTAATAATTTAATTTACATTAAATAAAAAAATAAAATATAAATTGTATAAACACCTGCAATAATTAAACAAAAAAATAAATCATTGATTTTATACCTATAAAAAGAGAAAAATATTTGAAAACCCATTCTAAAGTTACTATTATTATCATAACTATAACATCTAAAATTACTATTATTATTACTGTCTAAATAATAAAAATTATTAAATCATCTTGAACAATAAAAAAAGAAAAAAAATCACTATTATTGCATAAACAATGAAAACCATAAAGTTATGTTGAAGAATAAAAAAAACCAAAAACTTTAACAAAAGAGCAACAAAAACAAAATAAAAAAAGAGACAACCAAATTAAATATCATTAGCAAACAAAAAATCATCTGACCTGAAGAACAAATAAAAATAACAAAAAAACTAAAAAAAACAAAGGAAAAAAAAGAAGAAATATCAATTTTAAATTGATAATCAACATAAATTAAATTTTTAGGACCAAACTGAATAAAAATAAAATGCCAACAAAAAGACAAAAATAAAAAAATCAACACTAAGAGCATAGATACATAAATACAGATAAAAATAAGGACTATCCTAGAAGGACTGAAAAAATTAAAGGAATGAAAACCAAATAAAAAATTAAGAGAATAAAGGCCAAAATAAAAAAAAAATGATCAATTTAATTGGAGGATAAAACTACAACAAATCAAAATCTTGAGACTGAAAATATTAAAGGAATTAAAAGCAAATAAAAATCAGAAGAATAAGGGCTGAAATGAAAAATAACATATACCATGAATTTCAATTGAAGGGGAAAATTGAAAAAAACCAAAATTTCTATAGAAAAAATTCGGAAGAAAAAAGAAATTATAAGTCCAAGGATTGAAATGAAATAACCATAAACAAAAAGGACTTGTGTGTATTTTCGGCTGCAATAGAGAAAAAAGAAGGAATAAAAGAATAGTCGACCAGCATCAAGCCTCCGCCAACCATGAGTTGAGAGGTGCACCACCACGTGAAAGATGACATGTCGACTTGTCCATAGTGATGACAATTGGATATTTTATACTGCCGCATGACAACACACGCGTCGCCTTACTAGGGTGGGCGAAGAAAACTGCCGCGTGTTAGGTAGATGCGCCGATTGTTATTTAAAAAAAAAATTTAGTTAAACACTCTCTAGAGCCTGGGATTATAGTGAAAAAACCACATGAAAATTAGTTAAACACTCATGCCCCTGCGCCAACTCTCTGTTTTTGTCATTTCTAAGGGCCTATTAGTATGTTTATTGTTCATAAAACGTGAAAAAATCAACAATACCATCATCGACAACTTTTTTTTTGTCTCATCCGAGGGTAAAATTGTTATTTAACTATTAATGGTCAAACACGAATATATAAAATATTCTTGATCAACCTTCACTTTTTTGTGTGCTTCCAAGAGTAAATCTGTAGTTTTACTGCTTTAATAAAACCAACAAAGACACAAACACTCCTAAACAATTTGTTAATGACACATAAATATAGTGAAAAGGTCAAAAGTACCTTCAAGATTATCAGTTATTTTTTATGCATTGAAGGACAAATTGATAATTACACTATTAAAATTCACAATAATATATGTTTAGAGACATAGTGAAACATAGTTCGTTTTATATATTTTTTCTTTGTAATATTTACCTTTTAATATTAGTATATTATAACTGTAAAAATATTTTTTAAAATATGAATTTAATATTTTTAAATAAAAATAATTTAAAAGATCAAAAGACATCGATGCCCAACAGCGTTCCTGTTCGCCCACTCTCGAGTCTTCACCGAATACCATACATATTTTGTTAGTAGCATGTTACCGTCTCTCTCTCAAAAACCAAACAAAACGACAACCCAGACGAACAATGCTTATTACTAGTAGTATGTTGCTTTTGCAACTCGGATAATGAAACTCACAACCGATTCAAGCGATATAACGAGTCGCTCCCCTCTAGGCATCGATCTCAATGAGATCCCCTCCACTTCGACCTCTTCTCCTCCAGAAAATTCGTTGGATGTGGTGCTGTCCTTTCACGAGAACCCAGACCCGGCGCCAGGAATGGCTGCTGGGTTGCGGGCCGACGGATCGATGTGCGGGGCATGCGGAAAGCCTGAGGTGCGGGACCACGTGGTTGTTTGTGACGGGTGCGAGCGTGGTTTCCACCTTGGTTGCGCTGGAAGGCAAGCTGTTAATTCGGCGGAATGGCTATGTGGAGAGTGTCTTAGTGGCGGCGTTAAGAGCAAACGTTGGCCATTAGGTGTTAAACGGATTTTGGACATCAACGCTTCGCCTCCAAGCGATGGCGATGATGACTTGCTTTCAAATTTGAGGTGAAACTGATATCTATCTATGTAATTAATTAACTGCATAGATTGTTGTCGTTAATCATTCTTTCAATAAATTCATGCCGAATGCACTCTCGGGTTTTTGTAATTCCATATTTATTTCATTTTGAAGATGCCTCATATACGATTACTGTTTCCATATACATTTGTTTTAGGAAGCACACTCAGAGTCAGGGTGATAATTCTCTTGGTGCTCCCCCTCTCACATATTCAAATCTTTTCTACACCGGGAATGGATTGTGTTCTGGGCCTCTGATGCACTCTTTCTCAGACGTAATGCGTCCTATGCAAACTGCAGATACAAGTGCTGAGGGGGTAGGGATGAGTTTCCCTCAAGGAAGCCTTAGAAGTAGGAATAATACAACCATTAGATTATTGTCTCGCAATCCTAGTGAGATTTCCTTGCAGGGTCTTAGAGAATTCATTTCTGAAAGGCACGGTGTTCTGGAAGAAGGTTGGAGCGTTGAATTTAAACAAACTACCAGTAATTATGACCTCTATGCTGTTTATTGCTCTCCAGATGGAAAGGCCTTTCACTCGATGTCTGAGGTTGCTTGCCATCTTGGCTTGATGCCCAATCGTAATTCAACTGACATGGACTCTACAAGTTACGCGTCTCCCTCTCTGCAGGAAACATTGCATCTACCCACAAAGAGCAAATCCAAAAGATGTTCAAATACCAATGTCTTTTCTGAACATAAAAGAACTTTGGTGAGCAGCTACTGCAGGGAGCTTACTTCTAATGGTCAAAGTATTGAAATTAACGATGCGAACTTTGGTGAAGTTAGAGAATTTGAAATGCAAGAAGATGGCTTATCTGATTTCCAATCATCTAATGTAAGTACACATTCAATTTACACTTAACCTTGTCTCTTCATTTATACAGTTGTAATTCTCCAGTGCTGCCATGGTGATAAAATTACAGTCCGACTTGTGCTCATCAAAATATTGCATTTTCTTTGTTTGCCTGATTCTCGTGCATGTTACTGTGCCTTATGTTTCTTTCAGGAAGGACTTCCTGTCCAGTTCGAAGACTTCTTTGTTCTTTCTTTGGGAAAAATCGATGTGAGACCTACATATCATAATGCTAGCCTGATTTGGCCTGTAGGTTATAGATCCTGTTGGCACGATAAGATTACTGGATCCATTTTTTTGTGTGAAGTGTCAGATGGCGGTGATTCTGGACCTGTTTTCAAGGTTAGGAGGGTTTCATGCTCATTGTTGCCTGTTCCTCAGGGGTTAACTGTTCTATTTAGGACAAACCCTGGCCAGTATAGTAGTCACAGTGACCAAGAGTGTCATCATATGATTTTCCACAATATTGATTGTGAAAGTGATGACAATATCGAGTTGATTCTTGCAGACCCTGTCCCACCATCTTATGATGATGTTCAAACCTGTCTTCAGGGCAGTTCAAATAGAACATCAGACATTATGCAAACTAGTTCCTTTGATAGCAGGTCTGGAAAAGTTTTGTCCAGTGATATAATATTAGGAGAGGAGATTGGTGAGATTTCAGTGGAAGATCGTTCCTCAACGTCAGCATGGACAGCGGTATCTCAAAAATTAGTGGATGCTTACTCTGAAATACATAGACAACGAGGTTCTCTTAAGGTCTCCTGCAACCATGCAGATAACAAAATGGGTTCACCAGGCTTTTACACCAAGAATGAAAATAGCAATGTAAGCTCTGCCTCATTGGCCAAATTTTGCAGCTGTCCCAACTTTGCTGGAATCCCATTGGAATGCCAGGGTGAGCTTGAGGCTTTCTCTTCTGCATTATCAGAATGGCTGGACCAGGATAGATTTGGGTTGGACACAGAATTCGTTCAAGAAATGGTAGAACAGCTCCCTGGTGCAAAAGCCTGTTCGAAGTATGAATTTCTGATTAATAGGGGTCATCTTTCTGTGTCTCCAACTGTTGGAAATGGATTCTTGATGGCTAAAAGAAAAAGTAGAGCAGAATCAGATGCTTTATCTCAAAGATCCAAAAAAGCCAGGTTGGCTAAAGAGAATTTGGGGGATTATCAATATCCTCCTGGGAGGCTGTTGAGCTCCAGGCTCCCTCCTATACTCGTTGGTGACTTTTATCAGGTGTGTGTGTATGCGAATTGCTTGTATTGTGTAGAGTTTTGAAAGAATCGATGTGTTCTTTCTAGACAAAGCGCTTAGTTGCTTCAATCATTAGGACTCACACTTTTGGGTCTGTGCAGGTATTGGAGTTATTACAGCGCTTCCATGAAATATTGGGTTTGAAAAAGCCTTTTCCATTAGAGGAACTTGAAGAAGAACTTATCAATCCATGGTCTAATCTTTCTCATCTTCTAAAGAATCTTGAGAACAAAGTCCATGGTAGTGAAACCATAGATTTTTATGAAGCAAATAGTATGAGTGGACTAAGCTCATTTTTACCTGACAAATCTGGTATGGCTGTTTGTGAGGGTAAGTCACATGCATGTGTTAATGATGAAGGATGTAGGATGGGAGTGAATGATGGAGGCCAAGCTACAGTTGCATCTGTTACCCACATTAGTCGCAGTGGTGTAGCTTTGACTAATGCGCATTGCTCGTTGTTAGGTATGTTAATAAGTGAGCTACAATGCAAGATTGCTCCACTAGTAGATCCAAATTTTGATTATGGGGAGACAAAATCAAAACGGGGAAGGAAGAAAGACACAGATAGCTCAGCTCCAACAAGAAGAAATAACCTCAATATGCTCCCTATTAATGAATTGACTTGGCCAGAATTAGCCAGGAGATACATTTTAGCAGTCTTAACTATGGATGGTAATCTTGAATCTTCTGAGAGTATTGGTCGTGAAATGGGCAGAGTGTTTCGCTGCATACAAGGTGATGGTGGGGTGCTTTGCGGTGGTCTTACTGGAGTTGCAGGCATGGAAGCAGATGCACTTGTAAGATTGACTCTCAATCCTCTTATCAACTCAAAACATTATATTGAAAGATCTTTTTTTTCAGAATTATTAGTAGCATGAGAAACAATTTGTTATTTATCTTTAGCCTTATTCAATAGGTAATCAAGAGTTAGGATCTGCAACATGATGCATCTACTTGAGCTTAGTGTTGCTGATTTGTGCATATGCTTTAATGTGTGCATGCTTGTTATCTGCTTCCAGATGCAGTGAAAGTTACTAAAAAGAACAATAACTTACACTAATTTCTTAATCTTTGCCTTCAGTTTCTTGCAGAGGCTACAAAAAACGTTTTTGGTTCTTTGAGCAGAAAAACTGATTTTCTTTGCATTGAGGATGAAACAGCTGATACAAGTTGTGATTGTGAGAATAATAACATAACAGATGGTAACATCCCAGAGTGGGCACGGGTGCTGGAACCTGTTAGAAAGCTACCCACAAATGTGGGAGCTAGAATCAGAAAGTGTGTTTATGATGCTCTGGAGAAATGTCCACCAGAATGGGCAAAAACAAGGTTGGAACATTCAATTAGTAAGGAAGTGTACAAGGGCAATGCATCAGGACCTACAAAGGTTACAAAAATCCATTTCCTTCTTTGAATCTCTTCTGTAACATTTTTTTTTTCTTTTCTTATTGTTATTGATTTATGTTTGTTACTGTAACCTTAAAGTTACTTTTTTTTATCTTTTATTTAAGCTCTGTTTAAAAGTGCTGTTAATTCAGTGGGTAAAATAGGGATGCATTTTAAATAATTAGAGCTTGAGAACATGATTGGCTTTTCAAACATAAAATGAAGTTAAAATCTACTTTATTTCCCATTTCCTCACAATTCATGCTGAGCAGAAATCTTCTGTTGTACTCAAAAAGTTACTGAGTGCCTATAGTACTTGGCTGAGAATTTTTAAAACATGGTTGCTCTGGCCCTTTTTGAAAGACTTTAATACTTTGATATTCAAAACAAACTATGTAAACCAAAGAACATGGAGTTTTGAAGCTCAGTGCTATTCAAACCCTAGCAGAAACAGTTGATGTTGATTTTACTTGAAACTTGAAGGTGCTGTTGCCTAAGTGTTTTTCTTAAACAACAAAAAGAGTGGGGTTGAAAAGTAAATTCTAGGAACCAAAAATCTTACCTGATTGGAATTTTTAAGTGAAATTAATAATGACACTTGATTGCAACCTCCAATTGTGCTCATAACAGAAGCTTTGAGACATTTATGTCCAAATTTTTAAAAGCCCTAATGCATATGAATAGTCTGTTAAAAAAATGAAATTGATGAACATTACTTGGATTTTTAATTGTATTGTTAAAGACAATATGATGTGGAAACAATATTTACCCTCACAAAAGCCTTTTATCTTAATTTTAGTCTCCCGTGGAACTTAATTGTGCTCATTTTTTTGAAGTACCCATTACAAATTTTAATTGATGGTGATGGTTTTAGTGCAAATTTGCTGCCAGGATTTAATACCATTGGAGAAACAGAAATGGTGATAAGATCCAAAATGATGTGAATAACGTCCTATACCTTCATGCTTTTTATCTTTGAAATTTGAGAGCTGCAGGTCCCTGCTTGAACATGTGTGTCCAAACTATCTTTTGTTGCAGCAATTCTTTATTTCAGTATAGTAATTTGGTGAATTGCATGTAACCTTATTGTTGATGAAAGTGATCTCTTTCAATTGTTTGTTTTTCCCTTACTCCTGTCTTGCACAGCCTTCACCTATAATTTACTTGTCAAAAATGATTTATGAAAGAGTATGCTTCATTCAACCTGGTATTATTTCTTGTTATGAGAATTTGATTAAGGCTTTGATTCTGAATTCACTGCTGTTTGTTGATCAAACACAGAAAGCTGTGCTTTCAGTGCTAGCAGATGTATTAACTGGAGTCCAGCAAAAAGCGGTCAAGACAAATAAAAAGAAAATATCGATACCTATTTCTGACATTATAATGAAACAATGTCGGATTGTATTGCGGGAAGCTGCTGCTGCGGATGATGCAAAAGTTTTTTGCACCTTGCTGGGAAGAAATCTCAGAAATCCTTGTGACACTGATGATGAGGGCCTTCTTGGATCTCCAGCTATGGTTTCTCGGCCTCTGGATTTTAGGACTATTGATTTGAGATTAGCAGCTGGAGCCTATGGTGGTTCACATGAATCTTTTCTTGAAGATGTTCGAGAGGTTTGTATACTAATTATGAGTTGGCTTGACATGAAAATCCTTTGCCGATTCTAGCTTTGCATTTTTTTTTCTAACATGGAAAGTTTTTCCTTTGTATGTTGCAATTGTGAAGAAATTTTGTATGCTATTCATTCATTCAACTCTGATGTCTGTTGTGTTGAATTAATGCTCATATTGCATATATATGTGGATATGGTAGTGAACTTTGTTCTGCCCTGTGATTAAGTTGTGGTAAAAATTCAATATCAGTATTTATTTTCTACCACTGCCGAAACTTTTGGAGGTGCTACGTCTCTTATTGTCAAGGTGGGTTATAGATTTCCTGTGATCCTGTGAAGACATGATTGCTGTAATGTTTAGCACTTGTAAAGTATTAAGGATCTCACAAAACTTGAGTCGTGAGCTTCTGTTTATTGGTGGAGAATTTTCCAGCTCCAAATTTTCTTTCAGAAAATTGAATGCTGTGGAGAACATGTTTTCGAATTGAAAATAATAAGTGTTTCCTGCTTGCTAGTGGGAGATACTACTAGCAGCTGTTTGCCCAAATTGTTCACCTTAGGAAACAAGTTTGGTTCATGTGTTATTTCATCTAATTCAATAGCATTACATTAATGGAAATTCAGTCCCCTTGGTTCTGGATATTTGGTTGGTAAATATATTTATTGGTTTTTCTATGGAGAATTAATTCTAGAATTGGGATGTAATCTAGACAATTGCTTTCTGTATCTCCATTTGCTTATGGTGTTTTCCTAATTCTGAAGAGTTAGGTTTTAGAAGGTTTGAACATTTTTTCAAGTACAGTATGAAAAGTTGCAAAGTCCATTGAATGTTATGTGTGATTGAATGTTTGAATTAAACCTGTATTGCAGTTTCATGGCTGATTATCTTTATAGCTTCAGTGTCCTTGAGAAATTAGTGTTTAAGTATTTCTGTCATCTTTATTATATATATAATTTTTTCACAGTTACATCACCTTCATGTTTTATTAAAATGGTCTAGTAAGTATTCTGCTCCTATGGGAAAAAAATAAATTTCAACCTTCTTTATGCTTGCTTTTCAAATTATCCCAACCAATTCTGCTGAATTCAGTTAGTGGTATTTTTCTTACTTGGTAAATTGCTATGGATGATATCATGTTTTACGACTGTTACTCTTGGATTAGTAGTAAAATCTACTTGCTGTTACTCTTACCTGGCAGTTATGGAGCCATGTATGCATGGCATTCAGGGAACAGAGTGATTTGGTTGAATTGGCTGAGACACTTTCCCAAACCTTTGAATCATTGTTTGAAAAGGAGGTAATAACTTCTGCTCCCTCCTCCCTCCTCCCTCCACCGCTTACTGAAGTTGCTTCATTTTAGCAATCATGTACAAGGACATAATAACATCCACATTGTTTTCTCTCAATAGCTTGCTAAACTTGTTCTGTAATTGCTATGTACATGTATTTAATGCATCAATCATAGGTAGACATGAATGAAGATCTCAGTAACATATGATGTCTTCACATTTAGAAATTTGTCCATATATTAAAATTTATCATGTATTCATGTCTTGACACTGCCGGGAATTTTCATTTTTAGCATCAAGGGGGTGTTTGGCCCTGCTTTTCAACCGGAGTTTTTAAAAATTTTGATTTTGTTTTTCTTCAATTTAGTATTTGTTTAGTGTTTTTGGATCATTCTGATGTGCTGATGTCGAAAATGAATTTTAAAAAATAAAAAAAATAATATTTTGATGCATTTCTAAGCAAAAAATGCTTTGAAAAACAACCTTTGCCACTGTTTCAAACACCCTCTAAATTAAAGTTTTAGCTGAATGATCATGTTATTAAGTATTTGGCTGATCATCTTGGGAGAATTGAAGTTTTTCAGGACAGTCATATTGGAATAAATTATGAAAATAAATTCGTGATATAAAAAAAATGTTTGAGAATAAAAAATCCTCTATTGCAGTTTTCTTATCCAGTCAAATTATGCATTTTTGTTAATCAAGTCCAAAAGTAGATTTCTGCTAGATGAATGATGGCATGGCTTTTAACTGCTGATATCATTGAAAGCATGGTATGTACCACATAAAAGCATATAATCATAAATCGCATGCCAAGTTATGGTCTTTCTTTAAATTTCTCTGATTTTTGCCTTTACCTTTTGCTCAACCCACTGACAAAACACCTTCACTCTATCATTTTCACGCTTCCATCATACAAAAGTATCCCATTAACAATCGGGGCCAGTTAATTAAAAAAATAATTACATATGTTTATTGTACCTCACCAATCTAGTTAATTCATTCCCTTTGCCTTTTATTCTTGTTTGGTTTTATTGGATCCTTAAACTCCACTGTCACTTATTTGGTCAATGCTGTGCCAATTGACTTAAAATAAGTGGTGCACTTGGCTGTTGTATATAGCAAATTGTAACTAAATCGAATTACTTAAAATAAAGAAAATATTCAGAAAAAAATAAAATAAAATAGAAATACAACGAAGAAAAACACAACTCTCTCTCTCTCTCTCATTCAATGTTTCTCTCTGGGTGAAGTTCATTGCTACGAAGATTCACTGCTTCAAGCTGCTCTATGATTTGGTTATATTTATTTCCTCAAGTCTAGGAATTTCTTTGGTGTTGGATAGTATGGTGTTTTTTCTTGGGTGTATTTTGATAGCTATGATTTAGCTGTGTTCGGGATGGTTATATCCGTTACTTGGTTGAGGTACAACTTATATGGGTTCTTTCATCCCCTCTTTTTTGTGTTTTGATTGCATTTTGTCTGATGAATTGCATAAAATATTTTTGTTGTTTGCACTGCCAGGAGGGATGGGGTTTATATACAAAACTATGTACCATAGACTGAATCATAGATGGATGAGAATCATGCAATTCAGTTATAATTTAATTCAACTTGGTATGGTTTGTTGCATGGCAGAGTCAACTTGAATAAAAAAAAAAAACATTAGTGGAAAAATGCATAATTTGGAAGAGATGGTAACATCAAAGATGCTCCAAATATAGAAGTCTTGAATGACAAAATATAAAGAAACTGAAATTTAGAAATCAAAATTCCTGTAAAGAAAGAGAAAGGAGTGGGTGAAACAGAGCTAGAATACTGATTATGGTGATATCAATATTAGACAGGATTACTACTTTTTATTAAAATTGTCAGGTTTAGTATTTTGACAAGTTAGAGATTAGCTTTTAGATATCTTTTAAGTAATTTATTCTTAGGATAACCATGTACCATGGAACAACTTCTCTAATCTTTTGGTTTTTGAGATTTTAGAGTCTTCAATAACTTGAAACTAATTAAATGAAATGAATTGATATACCTTCTGTTCAATAAATGTTCTTTTCTTATTTGTTAGAAACAAGGTTATTAAAATTGGGATTCTAATTAGGATATTGGAGGGTTCAAAAAATTGGATCGGAAGTTTGGAATGTAATATCATAAGACCTTGTGAATTATTAAAACCCTACAAAATAAGAATATTCGTAGGACCTAAACAGTTAGTACAAAAATCATATGGGCAGCATCTAATTCATACAAAGTGAAGTACACATACACACATAAAGTAAAACAAGGAAATTATTATTTTTCGGACAAAAGAAGCTCATTCACATAGAGTTAAGAAGTAACAATAATTCTTATGAGGAGAAACAAGAAATGAAAAGAATCAGTAATGGGCTGTTTTTAGGTGAAAACAATAATTAATAAATATATACAATGTTTTGAAAACTCATCTCCAATTATTCTTATTTAACTGGAATCAAAGCATTCGAGATGAAGATCAAATTATGTTCTACATTGGTTTTTATAGTCAACAAAACAATTGTCACCTCATTTTTTTTAGATGTATCTTTTAACAATGGGAAACCTTCAGTTAGGTTAGGGATGTTTGATCCACCCAGTCCAGAAAACAAAAGTAAATGCTTGGGCATTAATTTTTTTTAGTATTTTGGATATTTAATATTAAATATCAAATCCACTATTGAAGTATTCATTAAATTACCAGTGAAGAAAAAAGATCTACCTTCACAAATTAAAAAAGAAAAAACAAAGTACTAAAACTAAACAGTGGCTCCAAGATTAAAATAAAGAATGAACTAATACAACAGAAACAAAAAGGAAACCCGACTACAAGGAAGTAGCCCAAAAGTTTGAGCTGATATAAAGTCCTATAAAATCCCATAAGATCTCAATTTTATGATTTTAGCTACTAAAATTTTGATTTTATTCTTATCTTACACAAAAATGAATTTTAAGATTTGAATCCGAGATTTTAATAAACATGGTTAGAAATTTGGTGTGGTATTTATCTTTTGCAATATATTTTTCTTTGTTTCCAAATCTTAAAATCCACAATTTGATGTGATTTAAAATAGACTTTCTAGCATGAATTGAATCTTGATTTGATAACCATAGGTTCCACTATGACATTTTTAATAGCGGATGCCAAAATCATTCACTGCATGCAGCTGGATGGATGGTTGGGTTAATGATGGAACAAAGATAGTGAACCCAAGTATCCAAAAATAAATAAATGAATTGTAGAAGCTGACTGATTTAACCAAGCTGGCACAATGTAAGGATGTGTCTTTTGAATCCATCAACTAAAACATGGACAATAGACAATCCAAATTTCTGAAGAATATGAAGTGATGATGATGATATACCCTAGGTGAGTAAAATGGATCTTCTTTCTTACCTCTTTGATGGAGTTGCTATTATCATTTTTAGAGAATAATCCTCCTCCTTTGGAAACCCAAGGCTAGACTAATTGGTTTGTCATCAATCCAAACATCTTTCTGGTCAAAGAATATGGATCAATGCTAGATTTCTTGTTTTGAGGTTTAAAGTTTCTGAATTATCTGTGAATATGTAAGCAAAGTTATCATTGCTATTTCTGTATATTCCTTCTGTTCTGTGGTAAATTTTAAATGTGATGTCCCCATCACCTTCTTCCTTCCCATCCTCCCTTTCTCCCCCCTTGTGCATTATTGTGGCTGATGTCACTCATCACTCCTTATCTCATCATTTATTGATGCCTGTATGAAGATATAATATATGTATTTGTTTTTTCATGTAGGTGGTCACTCTTGTTCAGAAATTTGAGGGTTATGCTAAATTGGATCACATAAGTGCAGAAATAAAGAAAGAATTAGATGATTTTCTTGCTTCAATGAATGAGGTTCCAAAAGCTCCTTGGGATGAAGGGGTCTGCAAAGTATGTGGTGTTGATAAAGATGATAACAGTGTGTTGTTATGTGACACTTGTGATGCTGAGTATCATACTTATTGCTTGAATCCTCCACTTGCAAGGATTCCTGAAGGGAACTGGTATTGTCCATCTTGTGTTGTCAGCAAACATGTGGGTCAGGAGGCATCAGGAATTTCACAGGTTATTGGGATAGTCCACTGTAAAAAGTATCAGGGAGAAATTTCCCGTGTTTACTTGGAGAAACTCTCACATTTATGCGTTGCAATGAAAGAAAAAGAGTATTGGGAGTTTAGCGTTGATGAGGTTTGTGCACAGACCTATTGCTCTGTACCTCTCTTGCTCCAATATGCCTTGCTAGGTCTTGATTCATAATATCTTTGCGAGACATATGTGCCTCACTATATCTTTGAATTCAAAGGCGGAAGAATTATGCATGATGAAAGTGCACAAACTCAGATTTACCTGCCACTGCTCCCTAAGTGAAGAAACTTGTTGCAAAACTCTGCAATGAATTGTGATCTAAAAGAGTGGAAAAAATAAATCAAATTTGACTTCAAGATCCCCTTGAAAAATTATCACATGCATTTGTTGAATGGTTTGATGAATATCTATTTTTAAAATGTCAGGTGTAAATTGTTTCAAGTTACTTTTCTGCTGATTAGAGAACACTGAATTGAAAGATTCGTTTATGGAGATGCAAGCATGTGATTCATACATGATTTTTTCTTTCTTGTCACATGGGAGATATTCCTTACGAGTGAAAAGGTTGTTGTGCTTTTCTGATAAAACTCCCTTAAATTTTGGTACAGGGAATGGTGTTTGTTTAAATGTAATTGATCTGAACAATACAACAGTGATGACAATAAAATCTGTGAACATTATTGTCTGCTTAAGTTTTTAGTTTTAAGATTTCTTATTTATTTTTTTCACCTTTTGTTTTCATTTTCTCTTAACAAGCTCACTCTTTATTGGCAGAGAATCTTCCTGCTAAAGTTTCTATGTGATGAGCTGCTAAACTCAGGTCTTATTCGTCAACACCTTGAACAGTGTGCAGAAACAACAAATGAGTTGCAGCAGAAATTGCGTGCATTCTCCACGGAATGGAAAACCATGAAATCCAAAGAAGAATTTGTGGCTTCCAGAGCTGCAGATATGGATGCTAGTGCAGTTGGTGAAGTTGGTTTAAAGGAAGCCCTTGCTTCTGCAATTCCAAACCAGTCCAAGCATGCGGGACAACAACCTGATTTGAGTGATGGACCTAGCCACTGTAGCTCCTTTGGTCATGATGTGTCAGCACTAAATGGTGCCCTAGATGGGACTAGGATTAATGGATTCGATAAATACCCTTCTGTATCAAGTTCTGGGAAAAATCATAGTTGTAACAGCCAAACTGTGAATCGTACAGATACTAAAGAGCAAGCAAATGATCCCCTTGCTGTTGCGGATGGCAGTAAATTACCTCGAGAAAATGAAAAATCATGCGGACCAAATAATTTGTCTCAAATAATTAGTGACATGGATGAAATTCAATTTCAGAGTAACCTGCAAGGATATGCTGGAAGAGGCACTTCTCTTCTGCCACCATCTGATGTAGGATCCTGCACCGCATTAGAAGAGAACAGTCACGTTACTCAGCATGTGCCTCCTGTTGCTATCAATGAATCAGAAGGCTTCCATCTTGAGTTGAGTGCTATTAAGAATGATCTTCTCAATCTGCAGAACTCAATTAGCAGGATACAATCACAACTTTTGAAACTATCTGTGCGGAAGGAGTTCTTGGGTTCTGATTCCAGAGGTCGCTTGTACTGGGTTTCAACTGGACGAGGTAGTGATCAAAGAGTTATTGTTGATGGAAGTTTGACACTGCAGCAGAGGAATTCAGATCAGCTTGACACTCGTTTAAATCTGGAAGAGCAAAAAGCCTGCTTTCCATTCCAATGTACTTCAAATAATGTTCTGGCAATGTGCTCACCATGTGTTTCTTATGAAACTGAGGAAGAAATTGAACAACTCATTAGTTGGTTGAAGGATGATGTACAAAAGGAACGTGAGCTGAAAGAGTCCATTTCACAGTGTCTGAAGCAAAGATTTCAAGATACTCGGCAAACTAGAGACTTGGTTCAAGAAGAGCATCAAGCTTTGTCACTGATCATAAACAACAACAATACTGCATTTTCTAATTATCTTGTCACCAAGGCTGCCATGTTTCTGGAGATGAAGTATGGTCCCATGGTGGAGTTACACACCAGTGACAAGCTGGAAGAAAGGGCAAGAGTGACTGGCGAGGGGAAAATGTATCGTTGTGATTGCTTAGAGCCCATTTTACCTTCCAGCCACCACTGCCTCTCTTGCCACAGAACTTTCTCTGATGATATTGAATTCAATGAGCATAATGACGGTAGGTGCAATTTAATCACACCAGCCAATGCAAAGAGTGAATATATCAGTGATTTTGTAAAAGTAAAGGGCAATATGAAATCCCAGACCACCCAAAAGGTGCCTATCAGTGAAATGGCCGTGGTAGAAACTTCTAGAAGTGGTTCCTCTGGGCTTGGGTCAAGGTTAATTAAATTTCAAAATGAAGGGTTATGCCCCTATGACTTGAGTGATATCAGCACCAAATTTGTGACAGAAGACTCCAACAAGGAATTGGTACGTAAAATAGGTCTTATTGGCTCAAATGGGATCCCTTCATTTATCACATCTCTTATACCTTACCTCAATCATTCCATGTCAATGCTGATTTATCATGAAGAAAATAATGGTGTTGTTGGTGATGAGTTGAGTATTGACGGAAGGATGGTTGTTTCTGAAGGAAACAAAAGCGAAAGTGGCACAGCCCTTGATAATATTTATGATAATTCTTCACGGAAATCTCTTACAAATGAAATTAGCAAAGTATCAAAAACTGATAAGCTGCCTTCAGGATACATGGAACATAGAAAAAAGAAATCTTCTTCAAATAAACATTTTCCTGAGAGAGGGGCTGGTTTCTGCTGTGTAGTTCCTCGATCATCCTTGAGGCCCTTAGCTGGAAAAGTTTCGCATATTTCAAGGCTACTAAAGATCATTTTGCTTGATATGGAAGCGGCCCTTCCTGAAGAAGCACTTAAACCCTCAAAAGTGCATTTGGATAGAAGATTGGCTTGGCGTGTGTATGTTAAATCTGCAGGATCAATCTATGAGGTTTGTCTCACTGCTTTCGTTCTTCTTTGGGTGCTAATTTCATTACCCCATTAGAATGCATTTTGCATGCCTTTCAAAGCATTGGTGCTGCTATGAATGTTTTGATGTGCTAATGAATTTGTTTTTGGCTGGACTTATTTTTGTGCTTTTTTGTTATCATTTCAAGTTCTGGGAGCTAGGGGGTGGAGGAGCAATTGCATTTCTACCTCAATGACTTCATAAAGTAGCAGGAGTCCTGAAATAGTAATAAAAACAGGGGGAATATGAAAACCACATGCATGTGTGCATGCCTGTTTGTTTTACTAATCAATAAGCCATAGCGCAGTTGGCTAGCATTTATTAACCCATAAACCACACTTAGCGCAGTTGGCTAGCATTTATTAACCCATAAACCACACTTTTAGAATATCGTTATGAACTTAGTAAAGATCATGATTCATATATTGAAGAATTTAATGATAATTATTTAACTTGTTTTGGCTTCTTTAGCAAGTAAGAAGTTTGAATCCTATCCAAAGGACACATGATGATTGCTTATGTTCTTAGCACCATAAGAAGACATGAAAACAAGATAGATCAAGTGTTATTACACTAGATTGCAATTTTGTTCAGTGCTTTTCTATCATGAAAAAAATTGTGGAATGTTCAATAGAAACCTATTTGTGTAAGAGTTCACTTACTGTTGCTCCACCGCTTAATTAACATGTAAATGTTGTTTCTACGACAGCCAAAATCTGAAGAGGAAATTAGTGACAGAAGCCCAAACTATATTTCCATCTGAATAACCGGAAAATCTTTTCCAATTTTCTGAATTTGTACTGGATTTGGAAAACACATTAAAGTTGTTTTCCATATTCCTCCTTTACAAGTTGCGCACTAGTTAACAAAGGGAAACAATTTCCAAACTGAAATTGAAAACAAGCAACCATTCTCTCATGCATGCACATTTTTACCAAACAAAGGTTAGCTTTTCTTTTCCATATTCATTTATATTGGTTGTTCCTCTCATCATGTTATTGCCACAATGAAAAACTGAACTATTTGTTAATGCATCCAAACTTCCATACCTTGATTTTTCTTTGATAACTGATAATCATCTTAGTATTTTTTGTTAATAAAAAGTAGAAGTTGTCGAAAGTTCTTTATCTAAATAGGATAAAGCAATATGCAAGATGTAATTTACATGATCATCATTACAAAAAATTTAGATGATTATGGTTTATTATCTCACTTTTCTACCAATAAAACTTTATTTCCTTTAACAAAAGAATGTGATCTCCAATTTTGGCTGGAAAAAAAAAACAGAGATGCAGATGGAAATGGAAATCTAGCCTGTAACTAAACTAACCTGTGATCTGTTTATTTAGACACGGGAGAGTAGATCTTTGTGGGAGTGTTTTCACCTGAACTAACTTTAATATTTTTTGAAATAGAAGTGGGTAAATTTTTTCAGGAAAAATAGTGTCCAGGTCAGGATTACCTGATATGCATGAACAAATCATTTATGTATAAATGTTACTTAAGTGCACATGTTGTATGCTAGCGGTGGCATGTATGCTTCTGTTATGGAGGAGAGGCCCTAAGAGCACATTTGCTATGTAGTAGTTGCAGTGATGCAATTCTAATGTTGGTCATGGGGAATTTGTTTGTTATGATTCATGTTCCTCTTATATTTATTGGAATTGAGTTGTTGACTTCATTTTCAGTATATAGGACCCTATTCTAATGTTGGTCATGGGGAATTTGTTTGATGTTGGTGCTGTGCTGTTGGATGTATCCCATCCAGTCTTTTATACTAAGCAGATAATTAAATAGAATCTAAGCGTGTTTGGTATTGTTGTGGCTTACGCTGTATGGAAAAAAAAGCAAGGTTTCAATAAAAGCATTTATGGAGAAAAGAAAGATACATGTATTGAAAATGTTTTTTATATCTTATTGTTTCCAAACAATATTTAAAGGTTGTTTTTGTAACTTAACACAACAATAATGATCAATTCTCTCGTAGTAGCACCAAAATCATGTGTTTGCTGCTTTTGCAAAATCAATGGTCTAACCATAATTTTGAATGGTTCTCACACAAGCTTTTCCATTGCCGAACAGTTTTGTAAGTTAAGTTGGAGAGAAAGCAATCCAACCCCAAAAGCAAACATAGCATTATTGTATTTATTTCAACTCCATAGTTTTGGTTAGTTTTTCTCCTAGATATGGCAAGCTGCAAATAGAACTTTCTTTTATGTTTCAGGTGAATTCTACTGTAAATAATTAGATGTAATCTGAGTAGTACTGTGCTCATTTCAACATGGTTTTAGTTATTTTTGTGCCTTGATATGATAATCCTGCAAATAAATTCTCTCTGTTTCAGATGATCCAAGCAACAATTATATTGGAGGAGATGATTAAGACAGATTATTTGCGGAATGAGTGGTGGTACTGGTCATCGTTTTCTGCTGCTGCCAAGACTTCGACAATTGCTTCCCTAGCTCTGCGTATATATTCCCTTGATGCTGCGATTGTGTATGAGAAGACCACGCCGAAGTTAGATTCAACCAACAGCTTAAAGCCTGTGGGAATGCTGGATAAGAAGCCATTGCCTGGTGTGGATCCAGTAGACAAAAGCAAAGTAAGCAGGAAGTCTAACAAGAAAAGGAAGGAAGCAGAATGTTGAAGAGGGAATCCAGGCTTGCTCGGTATCTAGCATTTGGAAAAGGAAAGCCTGGGGTGAGGCAGGGAAGGTGGGATAGATTGTCAATGAGGTGTATAATAAAATCTGTTTCTTTTTTCTTTGAAATTCACAATACTCCAAGAAACTAATCCACCACACAAAAATCAATGTATCATTCACCAAAAAAACGAAATTGAAGAGTCAAGAGTAGGAAGAAGGGTAAATCATCTATTTCATAGTGGTTCGACCATTAATCATCTACAAACACTTTCTAGGTTTGATTACTCTAATTCACTAATTTGTTTTCTTTCAATGTCATCTCGTTACAATATGATCCTACTCTTTGAGATCCCTTTCATGTTGCCAAAGAATGCGGACCCGATAGTCAAAGTAGTGTGGCTTAGAAATTAGCATAATCAGTCGATGGAAGACGAATCTGATCAGCAAGCCCAACTTTTATGAGCTTACTCTATTATTTTTATTTTTAATTTTATCCCTAAATGCATGTTTAAATGTGTCGACAAACTCTTTCCACTTTCATGTACAAGCCGTCCAAACTCTCATGGAAGAAATAAATAAGGAGTTTTCCATTAAGAATTACTTGCACCATCATATGTGGGTTGGAAGCATCAAGCACTAGTGTATTTCACCATGAGTTTTTTAGAATGACAACATCAAGCACTAGGCATGTTTTAGCACTTCTCATTGGAACATAGAGATCCATACATTTGATCCCTTTACAAGATTCCTTAATGGGCAATAGCTTGTTAAATTCATGTTAAAAATTGTCAAGCCACTTGGGAATTACGTAATATATTATGCCTAAGAGTAGACCCCTTTTAATTTTCTTTCATGATGTTATGTTTGTTCAAAAATAAATTTAATATCATGTGCAAAATCTTTCTCCAAAGAAACTTAACATGTATTTACTGACAAGATTGACGTAATAAGATATATAGCCTACTCATTGTCATCTATATGAAGTTCATTCTCACGAGGGATAATAGAAATTAGATGTCAAAAACATATAGTATTCTTTCTTGTTTGAGAATAATTCTCACATTTTGATAGCAATCCAAAAAGTTTGGTCTTGTTAATTTGCTAGCATCATGTATAATATCTAGGGATATATTATTGCTATAATAATCTATCAAATCTATTTATGCAAAGATAATGAGCACTAGTTTCATGCATACATATTTATAACTAAATTTAGATAATGCACATGATCATAATTTGACCTAGTATTTTCATGGAAATTAACCGGTCTTTTTAATTCATGAAATCTCATTTATATCTCTTAATGGGCTAAGATCCTATTTAACTTATATAACCTTTAGTGTCTTAACAAATAAAAATTAATTAAATTAGGTAGATAATATAGTTATTAATAAGATTTATAATTAATGCAATTTCCACTTTTATGATAAAAATGTATGTGTAAATAGGGTAATTTTTATTTTATTTTATTCAGAGTATTCCTCATATGAAGTCACTCACATTCATCACACATAATATAAATTATATATCACATCAATATCCACCATATCAGGGATTTCTTTCCATTAAAGTAGAAAACTATTTATTTTTAATAAAATTTTAGCAGAGTTTCCCTTGCATGAGAACACTACTTATAACTTAATTATGCTTTATAGATCAATAGTACCCAAACATAAGAACTTATGCAATCCATACTCACAAATAACCCTTATGCATAATAACACCTTGAAACACAATCGTCAACTATCCCATTAGAATATAATTCCATACAATACACACACACACACACACACACACACACACACATATCATTAATTTCACCATAGTCCCTTATACAATTACTAACATCCCAACATTGAGAAGAAACATTGCTTTTTATTTATTTATATTTTCTCATGGTATTTTAGTTCAATGACAAGTAATAAGTCTATATACAATACATTGTGTTATTTTATAAATTCCTATCTCTATAATAATTACATATGATAATTTAGAATAGAGTCATAAGATTTTTAACAATTGGTTGGATGTACTTGTAGCACAAAAGAGGATAAATTATAAGTTAATGATATATATAACATTATTGATTTTTTCCCTAGAATATACAATCCATCCCAAATTTAAAAATAATCTCCAACTTTTCACTAACACTAGATCTTTCTCTTTTCATCTCACATGACATGCACCAAAATCATCATCTATTGTAGTTTGATATCCTTTTTTAACCTCTGAAATCTTATCCTATTTTTTGGTCTTACAAATATCTTTACTAATATGGACTTGTTAGTGACCAAACATAAAATATATCATTTTTCATGATGCTTGTAATTCAACTTGTTACCATATCCAATCTACGATTCAATACATTCATCACCACACTCTGTCTCTCTAGGGTATTACTCAAAATACTTTCATAATCTTCATCAAATTGATCCATATTTACCAATGTATATCCATCATTCTTGATACATCATAACTTATCCTATTTGGTCAATAAAAAACTATATAAGAGCTCCATATAGGCTATCTCCATGTATTGAAAACAACATAATAGTGACTAATACTAAATCATAAACTAGAAGATTCATTTTATAATTCATCAAATATATTTAAATGCTTAAGCATATATTCATTCATATTATAAACCCTCGTGTAAACATTGAGCCAAAAGGGTGATGGAAACTTGGAATGAAATGGAGAGCATAAAAACAATAATAAAAATTTAAAATAAATATATGCTGAATATGAGGAATAATTCTAATAAGTTAATGTGATAATGAGGAATAAAATTTAATAAAGTATTGTACAAAAAAGTGTTAGTGTTAGCTTCTATTAAAAGTTATGTGGAGCGATAATAAGTTAAATAAACAAATAAATAAGGAAAATATAAAAGCCTCCCATACCAGGGATAAACAAATCAAATTCAAGAAATAGTCATTACCAAAATTCATTGTTATTATTCATTTCCTCCAAAAGAACCGATAATTTAAATGTAGTCCTTTGTTTCTATATTTTTTTTCTCTTGTCATTTAACCTTTCCTTTCCCTCTTTTCTTTTCCTCATCAATAAGCACCAAATTGTTTTTTTTTTATGTTTCAATATTTAGTTAAAATAATTATTAACTAGAGGAGATATTGGTACCAAGTAGCTACCTACTGTAATTGCTCAACTTACGTTCCCCTGTTGTTATTGTACTCTTCTCACGGTTCCTCCTGAAACCATCAACACCCATCATTATTCCATATTAGTCCACATATCACACACAATAGCAACAATGACAATAATATTCATTTCTCTTTACCAATCTTTTTTTCTCTCACTAACATTTCTCATTATTTTTTTAAGATCAAGACACACTTTATGAAGGGCAAGAAAACATATTCTACCTTTAATATGGCTAAATTTTTGTTGTTTTATCATCTTAGCCGAATTTGCCAACAGGGGTGGCAGCTTGACCGCTCCTCAGATTTTTATTTATTATGGATTTATAAGACTCCAAATTAGACGGGGTTAGACTCCTTGGAAAGATAACACTCCCGGATACAACTTCTATGAAGGGACCCTCCCTGGGTTCTATTGTTTTCAGGTTCAAATTCCCCTAGAAAACAGGGAACAAACCTGCCCTGCTTTGCTAATGAAGAAAGTATCTCCAATTCATCTTCAATCCTTGCTTCCTCATCACTCACAACAATGCCTTCCCTTTATTCATGGCAAACTGTCTAATTTATATCCTCTTAAGGCCATTTGTACCAAGTTAATTATTTAAGCAAATCATAAGTCCTCGTTCCCTCTTTGTAGTATCTCAACCAAGACATGCTCAAGGGAACCAAGAGTTCCCTTCCTCTCTTTTATGCACTCATTTCTTCTTCTTATTTAAGGTACTTAGATTATTCTAGTCAATTTTATCTCACTCATTTCTGCATTTTCCCAACATTTTGTGTTAAAGAACCTTGATTCCCAATTCAAGAAAATCATGAACTTCTAATCAAATTGAAGTTAATTTCATAGAAATTGGAATTAGAACTCACTTGGATGGAATCTAAACTTTACTTCACAAATTTTAGAAGAATCTTAGCCTTTTTCTCCTTGTATATAGCCGACCACTCTTTCTCCTCTTTTCTTCACTTTTCTTCTTGTTAATTATCCACCTGATTGTTCCTCCACTTAAGAACTCCATGGCTTATATGGGTTTAGTAATTTTAGGTATTTACTCCTAGTTTGATGAAGGAAAATCTGAAATTCTCCCCCCTCCTTCTTCTTGTTATCATTCGGCCAGGGCCCCATCTTTCTCCCTTTTTTCTTCTTATTTCAGCCCTTTTTGTTTCTTTTTTTCTCCATATATTTTGTATTATAACAACATTTTGAATTATTATAAACCCCCCCTTTTTGTATACTTTATTCTCGGCCTTTACACATAATGTCCGTGCTCTTGACACTTGAAACATTTAACATCACGAGTACGTTTAGTTTGAGTTTCAGATTTATCTTTGGCACTAGTAGGGACATTAGCTTTAGCCTTTGGTGGTTCAGTTTTAGAAGGAACAAAGGATCTTGGCTGGACAATACCCTCTCTTTAGATCCGTCTTCCAAGATGATGAAGAACTCGAATTAAACGCTGACCGAACATTTCCCTTCCTAAGTTGTCTGTCCACCTTCATAGCCATGTGAACGATGTCCTCTATCTCCATATAGTCATTTAGCTCAACTACATTGGCAATGTCCCAATTCAACCCATTAAAAAATCTAGTCATGGTGGCTTCTCTATCCTCAACAACATTGGCCCGAATCATTGTTATCGCTATCTTTTTGTGATATTCATCTACTGTCTTATAGCCTTGATTCAGACCTTGGAGCTTTAGGTACAAGTCTCTATAATAGTGGTTTGACATAAATCCTCTCCTCATTGAGACTTTTATCTCCCCCGAAGTCTAAACGGGTCGCTCCCCATTCTTCCTCCTATTGATCACAATCTAATCCCACCAAATCAATGCATACTCCGTAAACTCAATTATAACCAATTTAACATTTTTTATTATTATTCAGGATAGCTATGACAATCAAAAACCAATCTACCTTTTCTCCCACTCCAAATAAGCCTCAAGATCGTTTCTACCTAGAAAGTTAGGAATTTTCAGTTTAATGGTGTCCAAATCCCCATCCATATCTTCATATTTCCCCATGCCATTGAAATTTACATTCTTCCTAGCTCTGCTCGGTCCAGACTTGATTCCTTGGCTGGTAGATGCAAAATCATAATCATCTTCATCCACATCTGCGTTTTCATCAACATACTCTTCAAACTCGGATTTGTTATTTTGTAAGGCCATATAGATCGTATTTTCTCAGCGATCAACCCCACTATTCTATTGCTTTATCGAATTCACCTCATCTTTCCAATTGCGAGCCATAGGCCAACAACTCGAGTTGTTGGCCATATAGGCCTACATCAATGTTTTGTGTCACTGATTCGTTGTTTTAAGACATCCTTTGAATCTGCAAAATTTGGTTAGTAGCACAAAATATATCCTCACAACTCTCGTGTATCACACAAAAAATCAAGACTTTTCACTCTAATAAGCTCACTACGCCTTTTATCTCACAACTTGCTTTCTTTAGGAACTAAAATCAACAAATCAAAGTCAGTAGCCTTCACAACGCACTCTAATTATAATTTTCAGACTCAAGAACCAATAAAAATCTTGAAAAAAAAGCAAAATAAAACTACGATTATGATTTCGCAAGTATCAATGCAAATTAGTATGAATTGTGTGGACGATACGAAGGCACGAAGTAAAACAGAAGCAAGTATTAGCGAAAACAATTACTTGACTCCTAGATAACCCAAATATAATAGAAACAAAGACTTGGACAAAACTAAACAGTAAGGATCACGTTTTGAGACTAGACCAGAATCTAACCTCTTACGCAATTTTTACGAAACAAATTTAAAACGAGACCAAATGACGTAGAAATGACCTCAAATTCAATATTTAGTTTTATAATACTAAACAAACATCAAAACTCAATTTTAGGTCATTCTCTTACTTCTAGGTACCCAAGCACTTGCGTGATCAGTTTGCAGTAGAATTGAACTTCCAATTGAAACCTCTAGTGTACGATATCAAAATAAACCCTAATTTAATATATGATGAGATCTCAAGCCAATACATAGAATTTGAAGTTTCAATTGATTCTAAGGTTTTTTGCTTAGGGTTCATTAAGGTAGTGTTTCTGTGATAGAATTGAATTTGAAATAAAACCTCAAGTAACCAATATCAAAATAAACCCAAATTTTACATATGATGCGATCTCACCCCCAATAGATGAAATATGAATTTTCAATTTATTCTGATGTGTTATTCTTATGTTTCACTAGAGTTGTGTTTTCTATGGCAAGAATTGAATGATCCTTCAAATTTAAACCAATCCCTCTATCTCTGTTTCTTTTTTTTTAATATACTGATATGATAAGACAGTAAAAAAATATGAAATAAACCTTTTTTTTGCTTCGATGATGCAGACACGAAAAACAAGGAAATGGGCACAAACAATGAAAAACTTTAAGGAACACTAAAAAATCAAAAATAATAGAATGATATGACCTTGTTTCGAAGTCTAGCTCTAATACTAATTGATACAAATCTCATGATCACGTGGTCATGTAACCCACAACCAAAAATGAAATTTGATCCCGGTAAACCGAAATAGGCTTGATAGGAGTGACACAATGGAACCTACCCCAAGGCATCGACACTATTGGATTGAGTAGAATGATGCTACGAAGCCAGTTAATCTTCGATAAGTCAAATTTAGTTCGTTCAAGAACTAAAGAATACAAGAATCACTCACACATAAAACTGAAAAAATTCAGAAGTAATATTCATCCATGACTGCCGAAATTTAGCTTACATGAGTTTATATAGTTCTTGAAAAACTAATGCTAATGGACCCTTACGTGGACTTAAACGAGGTCCACTCAAAACTGACCAAAACCTTGATCCTAACTGAAAACAAAGTATTAATTAAGTCCAAACAAGCTTTGGACTGTAGCTAAAAAAATTAAATAAAACCCATAATATTAAATCCATTAACTGCCATAAGAAGAAGAGAAATAAAATATTATAGAGCTGATTCAAGGCTTATTTATAGCCTTTCATCTAGCCCCTTATTCTTAGAAACAAAAGGAAGTTGTAGTAAGATTCTTTTATTTTCTTTGTTGTCCTCACTTCATGGCCCAAATAAGGTTGTATTGGACCCCTCCTACACATGGATAAGATGTACTAGAGTCTCCTCTTGATACTCCAATGGTCCTTGCAATTCTGACTTGGTTGAAACCTTCAAAACCAACGCATTCAATGCCTCATTCAATGTTTTGTCTTTGACCGGGTCATTGGACCATTTGGAACATGTAGTAGGTCCTTAGTGATGTTTATGGGCTGGTTTGCATCATCATGTAAGCTAATTTTTGGCAGCCATTGCTGCATATTACTTCTGAATTTTTCAGTTTTATGTGTGAGAATGATTCTTGCATTCTTTAGTTCTTGAACGAACTGAATTTGACTTATCAAATATTAGTTGATTTCGTGGCGTCATTCTACTCATTCCAATAGTGTTAGTGCCTTGGAGCAGGTTTCCATTGTGTCACACTCCTATTAGACCTATTTTGGCTTTCCAGGATCAAATCTCAATCTTAATTGTGGGTTGTGTGAGCACGTGATCACGAAGTTCACATCATGAACTCTCTAATCAAATTAGGATAAATCAACTCCTCCCTACTTTCGATTAGAGATGATTTGAGCCACTTTATCCAACTTTGTTACTCATTTAATGATCAGATTAATGCCAAGTGTTATTAAGTAATTGGACAAAGAGTCTTATATTGGGTTAATTTCAATTATTGTTTTTTGAAAATTACCACCTTTTTTAAAAAGAAAATTAGTAAACTAGAACTGGTGAGAAAATATTTTTATGAAATAAATCATGTATGGGAAACCGTAGTTGGAGCTGCAATTTGTTGAAAAACCACAATTCTCAATAATGATTTCTATTAATTTTATTTTTTAATTTTTACGGTAAGCTGCTTGGTGTTTTGGTTTGTCTTATGATGCTATAGTATTGATGTTCTCTAATCAATTTTTCTAGGATCGGTTTGCAAGGAAAATAAACAAAAATTTTGATGATAAATTTATAACCTATGCATAGAGAGAATAGAAATCTAAGGATATTCAATGAGTTTAAAAATTTATTTTTCGGTGTATTTCAAGTATTCACAACTCAGTAAATCATAAGAAAAAAAATATAAGAAAATTCAGAATACGGTCGAAGGGTCAAGCGCACGTCCAGGGTCAAAGCCCAAGATCCAGATTCAACGGGGTTTGTTTTCTTGCTCTTTCTCCATTCCATAAAACGACGACAAAATAACAGAAACAGCTTTCCACAAGCAATGAAAGAGAATAAAATCATTTCTCATTACTCAGTCTCTCCTTCTCTCTCTGCTTCGGATCTGAAGTACTTCTTCAGCGAGAGGATAATTTACTCTCTTTGTGAGCTGTTTTAGTTGTTTTCCGGTCTCTTTTCTTTTGTGGCGGTTGTAACAATCATGCAAAATTGCTATCTCTGCATTGCCTTCTCTCTTCTTTAATCAGGTGTCTACTCTTTCACTTTCCTTACTTGCCTCTTTTTGTCCCTTAATTCACGTGTTATGTTAATTTCTTTTACTGAACAAGCCAATATGCTTGTGTTGCAGTTAAGCGTGTGGTTTCTTGATTTTTAGCATCTGGGTTCCTGAGGAACTTGTGTAGGACGGTCTCTGATTGAAGAAAGCAGCAATGTAAGGTTTTTGTCTTTTTATTAACGGGGTTTAGAAATCTTAATGCTTACAATGCTCAAAGGGGTTGATTTTGACATTCATCTGTCTATGGCTACCGGTAAAATATCTTGTTCTCTCCGTTAAATTTGGAGTTCTCTTTAACTGTAATTTTCTGCAAAGATTTTGTGTGAGTGAATTAGAATAATCGATTGTTATTTTCTTGTTTGAACTTGCATTTCACTGTTGTTACTAAAATTGATAGCATAGTTATTGTAGCAGATTTTTTCTTTACTATAAAAGCAATTTAATTCCAAGATTCTAACATTTAATGTCTTTTCACACCTACATCTCAGAACACTGCTGTGCTTTTTTGGGTTTTGGTGTGATAGTGCTGTTGTTGAGGTATTCCATGGAGTCGCTTGTCAATGGGGTTGATTCTCCATCAAAGACTCTGAATTCAGCATCTAAAGTAGGCAGCCACTCGAATTCCACATCTGAGTTGTCTTGCCCTTGGCCTCCAGTTCTGAGACAATCTAGAAATGATGGGGCTTCTTTCAGTGCTTTTAATGCAAGTTCCCACTGTCACGGCATGCATACTATCCACCATTCAAATGGTTCTGCAATCTATCTGAAGAATCCCGGACATGATAGTATCCAGCATGAAGAATTACTTGAAACGGAAAAATATTTTTATGGTCCTCATAAGGGCCAATCTGAGTTTTTGAGCTCGCCTGACATTGTTTGTAAATCAGCAGAAACTTCTCCTGAGAATAATATGTCAGTGGTGGAGAACATTTCCTGCATCAAACATCCCATGGATTATCCAAAGAGCTCTAATTCAAGTGGCTCACTTGAATCTGAAAGTGTTGTCTCTGGTCCATCTGAAGCAGATGCTGGGCAGCTTATCAACCTCATAGCATCTCGCTCAGCTTTAAGCTTCTTTCCAAGTTCTTCAAACAGCATCTATACTGCCACTCTCTATGCTGAAGCCAAACAAAGTTTCACCAACACATCAGCAAGTGAAGAAGCAAGCATTGTTGAGAAGTCTGTTGAAAGTTGTGAAGTAAGTAACTCCTATGATAACGAGAGCAGGAAAATGAACCTCTATAGAGGCAGCACTGATAGTGAAGTTAGTGATGAAAGCAGTTCCACTAGTTTAAGCAATGCATTATACAAGCCCCACAAGGCAAATGATATAAGATGGGAAGCAATCCAAGCTTTCCGATCTCATGTAGGAACATTGGGATTCAATCACTTTAAATTATTGAAGAAACTGGGATGTGGGGATATAGGGAGTGTTTATCTATCAGAGTTGAGTGGTACTAGAACTTGTTTTGCAATGAAAGTTATGGACAAAGCAGCTCTAGCAGCACGGAAGAAGCTTTTAAGGGCTCAGACAGAACGAGAGATCCTTCAATCTCTGGATCATCCATTTTTACCCACCCTGTATACACATTTTGAAACAGAAAAGTTCACTTGCTTGTTAATGGAGTTCTGCCCTGGTGGGGACTTGCATGCATTAAGGCAACGACAACCTGGGAAGTACTTTCCAGAGCATGCTGCCAGGTTAGGATTTTTTTCTTATTTTTTAGTGCTCATCACATATATATATATTTGTAATCTGTAACCAACTGCATACTTTATAATTCCTGAAATTAAATCTATATAGCCTTTTGCTGTAAGTTTTTGTGGACATTTGGGATCTTTCTCTATGAGCTTTTGTTTGGTAAAACTCCCTTCAAGGGAGCAGGAAATCGAGCTACTTTATTCAATGTGGTTGGCAAGCCATTAAGATTTCCAGAATCACCTACTGTGAGCTTCGCAGCTAGGGACATGATCAGAGGTTTACTCGTGAAGGAGCCACAGCATCGTCTTGCTTATAGTCGGGGAGCCACTGAAATAAAACGGCATCCATTCTTTCAGAGCGTCAATTGGGCACTCATTCGGTGTACAAACCCCCCGGAGGTGCCTAAACAAGCAACAATGGAAATTCTCATGAGAGCTGATGCTACAAAAGCGCCTACAGCTGCAAATGTAGCAGGTGTCGTCGATGTGAAGCCTTGTGGTAATTATTTAGAGATTGATTTCTTTTAGGTTTTGTGACTGGTTTCTCTCTGAGGACCAGTTTGCATTACCACCACCTCTTTGTATTCATTTTCCATTATAAGAGGCCATATTCCCTTGATGGCAGATGTCACAGCCTCTTTGTGAGTCCCGGCACCGAAAATACCCCTCTGAGGAGATGCAAATGCAATTAAACGCTTTATCTCTTGCTTCTGTCAAACCAATTGCCTCTTAAATTGGGAAATGATGGGAAAATTTGAAATTTGAGAGATTAAATGGAACTTATACCTGCATTTATGGAAAACTCCTCTGCTTCTTCCTTCATATCAATTTTGGTAATCTATATCTCATTTTGTTTTAATAACAAGAAACTAAAACACTCTTTCATAAAATGTATTGTAAATTTAATGTTGAAACATTTAATGACCCATTAAATAAGTAAGGGAAAACATACTTAAGCTCATAAAACCATGAAAACGTAACTTCAAAGGATAAAATTGAAAAGAAATAAAGTTTAGCTATAGAGTTGCAAACATTGCAAAATATAAGGACTAAAAGGGAAAATAGGAAAAGACATACAATAAATGTTGCTAGCCAACCATTTCCCCTGTGCTTGCAATTTTATGATGATTTTCTCTATCATCAACATTAAGGGATTATGAGGCAATAAAAATAAAGTTTTAAGTTGAAATGTAAAAATCTAAGATAATAAGTACTGAAGACATACAATTTGAGACTAGTGAAAAAACTGATTTTTTTTATGCATACTTTTGTAAAAACAACTATGCTTTTTATTAGTGTCAATTTTGGCTTTTTTTTGTTTTTTTCAACAACAATTTAAATTATATTTAAATTATATTCATGAAGAAGTAAAAATAAAACAAGGACGAGGGACAAAAGAAGGATATAAACAGTGTGGTGAACATGCTAATAATCTAAGAGGATAAACATTAATATATGTTTTGTATAATAAATATGTGTTTTCTTTTGGTTTATGGTGTTAATTTTATAGAGTGACAACTTTCAATGTCCGGAAATATTGACTTACAATAGGTTTGTTACTTAGAAGAAGAACATTTATCCGCCGTTGTGAAGCTTTCCTTTCTCGATTTCTTGGTTATAAAACGACTTTGTGGAGGATTTACCACGAAATGTATGTTCTTGAAGAGACGGTTGCTTTTGGTAGGAATCCATTGCCTTACTTTCGCTACCAAAATACTCATCGGTAGACTTAATTGTAGGATTTAAAATCTATGTTTATAAGGGCTAATTGCCACTCCAAAATGATTAGAAAAGGGGTTGAGTGACAACTTTAAGTGTAGAGTTGTTTAGAGATCAAAAATGTCTCCAAGAGACTAGATAGGATGTGAAATAACTTGTTTAGACATCCCCAAAAACATAAATAATGGGAAATTAGGGTCTCATGCATGGTAATTAAAGCAAGTAAAGTTTGCGTTATGATATTAATTTGAAAAAGTCTACACGATTAAGTAGTTATGTGAACATGAAATAATGATGTAATCTAAATATGGGAATATTGCATGCAATTGTATAATGATGCTTGTAAGTTGATAAAAAAAAAAAACATTGAAAAAAAGAATGAATGAGAATGTAAAGAATTATGAGATATAATTTTGATATTGACGAATGATATTTAATGATGGTCTTGTGTGAAACAGGAGAGACATTGACTGCATTTAGAAAAAAAGTATTATTATTATTATTTTAAGAAGTTTATATTAAAAAATCTAGTAGAATAGAACCACTAAGAGGAGTAGGTAGGTGTTTACAACCTCATCTTAATAATTTTCTTAAAGAATTATATTCTAAAATTTATTTTTATTATTTTCATAACCCAATTTTGGGTTATTTCCCTAAATCTACCCAAAATAAAGAAAAAATAACAAAAATAAAATAAATGGGGTTGGTGTCAGAAAAAAAATCAAGGTGAAAATTTTGGACGTTTCCGAGAGCTTGGTCGTACCTCTTTTGCGCCCAATAATAAAGGAAAATGCAGATTCAAGGCTAAAATAATTTATTATTGGATAAATTTGTGTAAGTATTAAATCGAAAGGCATAATTATATTTTTATGGGCCAATTTGATTTAACCATCGACCAATTTAAAGTGTAATTATGTTTAAGAATTAATTTAGAGCCTATTTGAAGGATTTAATTAAGCACAATAACTTAATTATACTTAAATGAGTCAAATTAATTTTATTAAAAGCTTAACTGGTGAGCAATCAAGTTTGAAAGCCAGATTTGGGTTAAATTGAGAAGATCGGAATTTTCAGAGACGAAATATTTTTGGGTGAAATCGGAAGCCAAAATTGAAGAGAAAAACATCTTTTTTTCTTCCTAGTTTTCCCATAAAAAAACTCTTTTTTGTAATAACCCATTTTTGTTAGTCTATTTTATATTAAAAAAACCTACCCACCGAGGCATTACCCGTAGCCATGCTTTGCATGCCCTGCAACCTACCACCACAACACCCCATTCCTAAACATCAACCCCATGCCCTATAGGCAAGTGCACATTACCTCTTTGCCCTATAAATAGCAGGAGGAAACGCAACACGGGAGAAGAGGAAAGAATACAGGGAAGTATACCAGAAAATAGGAGTAAGCATACTCGAAAAATGGGCAGGATAACATGAAATAAGAGGAGAGAACACAAAAAAAAACACACAAACAGAATTTCTAGAGAAAGAACACAAGGATGACGGGGATGACGAACACTGGGAAATTACAGGGACGCCGTGACTAAAAACTTGCACACGATAACCACCCCTCCGTGTCCCTCAACTCTTCTTCTCCATCTTCGGTAGGACACCAACATCGACATCCCTCTCTCTCCCTCCCTTGGTATGTCAGCTCTCTCTCTAAAACCAGCAGCAACCACAATCGTAGCAGCCAGCTACCACGACCCTCTCTCTCTCTCCTTCCTTAGCATCAAAAACCTCACCATGACCTCCATTAGCAGCAATTGGACTCTAGCAATGCCACAACAACGAAGTAGCAACAACAACTAAACTGACCCTCTTTCATTGCTCCTCCTAGCCACCACAAACCACTATTTTTGACGCCACCACCATAGGAAGAACCACCTCGACCTCCTCTACCCGGTGACAGTAGTAGGTAAGCCTCTTATCGTGGTCGGCCGACCACCTTGCTATTGTTCACGTAACACGTGAACAATGTGCAAACTGATTTCCCTTTTTTTCTTTATGTTGCTTTATTTCTTAGGTTGGAATGCTCTCGGCCTAGCCCAAGTCCAGTAGAGTTGGGCCTTTGGCCTAACTTGGCTGGGCCAGCCTATTTAGTTGGGCTAGGCCCAACTTGATTTTTAAATTTTTTTAGAATATAAAAAAATGTGTTGTTTTTGTGCATACGGCTGAATTCCAAGGTTTTCCAAACATATTTTTCATAAGAATAGACAGGGGTTGGGAACTTACCTTTGAAAACTTCCATGAATTCTATAGAATCAATGGAATGAAAAGGCATCTTACTGCTGCATACACCCCACAACAAAATGGGGTTGCAGAAAGGAAAAATAGAAGTATTATGAACTTGACTAGAAGCATGTTGATTGAGAAGAACCAAGGGAGTTTTGGCCTAAAGCAGTCAATTGGATTGTATATGCTTGTAGTGAGGGACAAAAATCCTGAAGAAGCATGGAGCAATGTTAAACCTTATTTGGAACACTTCAAAGTGTTTGGATGCATTGAGTATGTTCACAATTCAGATCAGAATAGAAGAAAACTGAATGAAAAAAGCATAAAATGTGTGCACTTGGGACTAAGTAGTGAGTCAAAGGCATACAAAATGTATAACCCAGTTTTCAAGGGGGATTATGTTGAGCTGGGATGTTGTGTTTGATAAAAATGAATACTAGGAATGGAACAATGGTGAATCAGATGCAAGGAAAAGCATCCTAGAGTGGGGTGACATTGAAGACTCAAGAACAAATGAACAACATGATGAAGAACTAATGGATGCAATTGGTAATGAAAATACTGAAGTAAATGAAGATGAAGGCAATGAAGGATTGCACGAAGATGCCGATATTGAAGGCAATGAAGGATTGCAAGTAGATACTGATATTGAAGGCATGAAAAACACACAAAGAAACACTACTGAATCAGGCAGACTACAAGGGGCGAGTTGTAAAAGGCCAGCATGGATGAGTGATTATGCAACTGGAGAGGGACTATCTAAAGATGATGAATCTCAGAACTTAGTCATGTACACTGAGGCTGGAGACCCAAGTACCTATGAAGAAGTAGAAAAATGTCCAAAATGGAAGAAGGCTATGGATTGTGAAATTCAGGCTATTGAAAAAAATCAAACCTGGGATCTAACTATTCTACGTGCAGGTGTAAGAGCCATTGGAGTGAAATGGGTATACAAACCTAAATTGAATGAATAAGGAGAAGTAGGTAAATACAAGGCCAAATTAGTGGCTCTTGGATATGCACAAAAGTAGGGGATTGACTATACTGAGGTATTTGCTCTAGTTGCAAGATGGGATACCATCTGAATGATCCTAGCACTAGCAGCACACAAGTATTTATATGTATATCAGTTAGATGTTAAAAGTGTATTTTTACATTGTGAATTGGAGGACGATGTGTATATAGAACAACCTAAGGGGTGTGTAAAGAAAAGAGAAGAAATGAAAGTGCTTAAGCTAAGAAAAACATTGTATGACTTGAAACAAGCTCCTCAGGCTTGGTATAGCAGAATAGAGTCTTATTTTTTAAAGGAAGGCTTTAAGAAATGTCCAAGTGAACATACTTTGTTTACTAAAACTAAGGAAGAAGGTAAGTTGCTGATTATGAGCATTTATGTAGATGATTTAATACTCACATGCAATGACAGATTGCTGATGGAGGAATTCAAATCTTCCATGAAGGAAGACTTTGATATGACAGATCTAGGAAGGATGAAATTCTTCATAGGAGTGGAAGTAATTCAAAATGATGAAGGTATTTTCATCAGCCAACAAAACTATGCTCAAGAAATACTACTGAAATTTGGAATGGAAAACAATAATGCCACCAAGACTCCCATGGTGCCAGGGTTCAAACTAACCAAAGATGAAGCTAGAACAAGAGTTGACCCGACTCAATACAAATAAATGATTGGTAGCTTAATGTATCTCATTGTCTCCAGGTCTGATTTGATGTATGTAATGAGTCTGGTAAGCAGATATATGGAAACACTCGCTAAATTGCATATGGTGGTAGTAAAAAGGATTTTGAGGTATCTCAGAGGAACTTCAGAGCTAGGCATCTATTATAGAAGGGGTGAAGAAATTGATAGAATTATGGCCTATTCAAACAGTGATTATACAGGGGACTTGGATGACAAGAGAAACACTTCAGGATATGTGTTTATGATGGGTTATGGAGTTGTATCTTGGTGTTCAAAAAAGCAGGCAGTAGTAACTTTGTCAACCACAGAAGCTGAATTCATTTCAGCTGCACTATGTACTTGTCAAGTTATATGGATGCTAAGGGTACTCAACCATCTCAGTTAGGATCAGAATTGTTGTGAGATTTATTGTGACAATTCTTCCACAATAAAACTGTCTAGAAATCCTGTTATGCATGAGAGAAACAAACACATAGCTGTTAGATATCACTTCCTATGTGATTTGTCAAAGGATGGTGTGGTGGAGCTCAAGTATTGTAGCACACAAAGACATATTGTAGACATTATGAAGAAGCCAATAAAACTAGATGCATACATCAAACTTCGAGAACAACTGGGTGTGTGTATAACACCTCAAGAATAAATTGATTACTAATATGTAATTCAGTTTAAGGGAGGATATGTTGAGTCTGTTAGGGTTTTCTGTTAGTTGTTGGGGTTTTAGTTGCTTGGGTTGTTAATTAGTTAGGGTTTCTGTTGGGTTTTCTGTTATGGTTGCAGGTTGTAGTTGGGTTGATTCAATTGATGGCTAATTAGTGAGTGTTAGTAGCCAATCATGTACCGGAACTATAAAAGGAACTTTGATTTGTGAATAAAGGAGGTTCGTTTTCTGTAAATGTGAGTTTCAACATTCCTGAGGTTGACAAGCTGAAAGCCAAGTTTATTGCTGGAAGGATCATCCTTGCTATTGCAACCTCCATAACTATGGCCACTGTCTCGTGTACTTGGAGCTGTAAGGTTGTAGATGATGGGTGGAAGCAAGAAGAAGGAAACGTTAAATTTTCATTTATGACCGTTAGAAGCACTGATATCCTTTACTAAACGCACCGTTTAGTTCACTTCCTCCCAGTCCTGTGTTTTTAGTGAGAGTACATGTGTTCTTCCCTTCTTCTTCTTCTTCTTCTTCTTCTTCTTCTATGGATTCTAACCCCTACCAGTCATGGCTGGCCGTGAAAATGAACTCTCGAAGTTCACCCAAATACTCGAAGGAAATCCCAGCTGGAACCTTTTCAATTCAGCATTCAACAACAACAACAATCAGTATAAAACATGCATTTAGAAAGTAAAAGCAGAGACTTCTAGGGTTTGAATTATAAAATAGTGAAAAATCTGACCTAATTAAAGTTAGTGACACTATAAACAATGTCGGATGGTGCACTTCGTGACGAGAGATACTACTTATATATTCAATTTTATCTCCCTCAACCCTTCCGTACTAGGCAGGACAAGAACAACGATGATGATATATATGCTTGTTCTAGATTTTTCTCTTTCGAATTGAATTTTCAAGATCAATTACTTTTTTCTTTGTTTGGGTGGATTTGATTGAAGATAAAGAAATTAGCATATGATAGGAACGAGAACAATCCCTTAAAAATTATAAATATTACACACATCCTAGTTGTATTTTTTTTCTAATAATATTTTTTTATATATTTTTATTTGGTTCAAATTAATTTTTTTAAATAATTTTAAAAAATAAAATATAAATTTTTAATATATTTTTAATTGAAATAATTTTTTTAAAAATAACCATTATTACAACATAAAATGGGCTCGAACTATATTTGTGTTCCATATGCCACAAGGAAGAATACTCTTAAGTGTTTATATTATATGGTGACCTTGGGTAAGCAAGTATGAGGTCTTATACTAAAATTTGATTATAAGGTTTATGATTTTTGAATACTCAGTGTTTATATTATATCCGTTCATTATTTAAACCTTACAATTTAGGTATTTTCACACTTTTATATGTAGTATCCCTTAGTTTAAAAACTTGAATACTTATAAATATATGTCTATGCAATGTATGTATGAACATTGATATCTATTGAAAGTGAAACTTATGGATATTTATGGATGATTACATGTATATTGACATGGTTTGAGGACTTTGGTATGAATGACTTAAAAATCATAAGGTTCACCCTTTATGAGCCTAATATAAGAAACTATATTTTTTCTTAGACTAAAAGGGGATTGATTGCTCACCCTTTGTGAGCTACATTAAGAATTCATTATTTAATAGCATTTGAAATATAAATGTTATAAATTAAGTTCTTTTTATATTAATGAGAATGTTTTTGATCGTGTGGTGCTAACGAGAGATTCCTTTATTTATTGTTAGTTTTCTCTTATATCTTGTTAAAATATTTTCTTCCCAATGGTTGAGCTCCATTCACAATACCATTTTAACTTCTATTTGTTCTTGATTATAATTTCATTTGTCATATTCTAATCAAATCATGTCCAAAATCTAACTTTAAATGTGAAGCCTGAGAATAAAGTATACAAAGAGGAGGAGGTTTATAATAATTCAAAATGTTGTTATAACACAAAATTTATTAAAAAAAAAAGAAACAAAAGGGGCTGAAATAAAAAAAGGGAGAAAGATGGGGTGAAAATGGAATTAAGAAGAGATGGGACTATCAATACCCATCCCTTCTCTCATCCATGGTCGGATGATAACAAGAAGAAAGGGGGGGGGGATAATTTAAGATTTTTCCTTCATCATACTAGGAGTAAACACCTAAAATTAGTAAACCCATATAAGCCTTGGAGTTATTAAGTGGAGGAACAAAATCGGGTGGAGAATTAACAAGAAGAAAAGTGAAGAATTGGGGAAGAATAGAGGGGGAAGAGTGGCTGACTATATACAAGGAGAAGAAGGCTAAGATTCTTCTAAGATTTGTGAAGTAAAGTTTAGATTCCATCCAAGTAAGAAGTTCTAATTCCAATTTCTATGAAATTAATTTCAATTTGATTAGAAGTTCATGATTTTTCTTGAATTGGGAATTAAGGTTCTTTAACACAAAATGTTGGGAAAATGTAGAAATGAGTGACATTAAATGGACTAGAATAATCTAAGTATCTTAAAGAAGAAGAAGAAATGAGTGCATAAAAGAGAGGAAGGGAACTCTTGGTTCTCTTGGGTATGTCTTAGCTGAGATACTACAGAGAGGGAATGAGAACTTATGATTTGCTTTGTCACACCCTCTGTGAGAGCGTGGCGTCACGGTGACTCTCCTTGTGAGCGGGGTTATTCATGTCAAGGTTTTATCTTTATTTTTGTGAAAAAAGGAGTTTCCACCTAGTATTATGGTTACTAGAAAACCTAAACTGGTCTTTCAGAGATTCTAAAGCAAGGGACTGATTGCGTAAAGGGAAGGTTTTAGCACCCCTAGTACGCCCTACCTAAGGTAAGCTGCTTGATATTTTGGTTTGCCTTATAATTGCTATGGTATTGATCTTTCAAAAATGTGTTGGTTAAATGATGATGACGTATTATTCCCGTAAAAATATTTTGGATATTTAGCACTTTAAGGTTTTTTTATCCAAATATTTACAGTGAATAACAACGAATTATCCATGCTGATATTTTGGATATTAACCCCTTATGATTTCTTTACCTAAATATTAACAGGGAATAATATGAATCCCCAAAAATAAGATTTTGATATTTTTGGAATATTGGCCAATACCCTTTGGATTTTACAAACATGTTGTAAAATAAAAAAATCCAAGAAAATGATTTTTTCTTTGTTTACGAAATCCATGCTAAAACCATTTTTCTTTAAATTCCGAAATAATATTTTTTTGAAAAGGAATGTTCAAAATATGTTAGCGTATTGACCGTATGCATAAAAACAACAAATTTTTGTTCTAGATATATTTTATCTAAAAAAATATATTTTTTAATTTGCAAATTTTATATTTTTTTATTATTTCTTTTTCGGTGGGCTGGTTTTCAGCCCACCTAAATTTAGGCTGGGCTGGCAGCCCACCCACCACGGGCTCGGCTTCCAGCCCAGATGGTTAGCAGCCTAGATCCTATCTTGACTGGGCTTCCAGCCTAGCCGGCCTTATTTAAGGGGGTGCCCGGCCCGACCAGCCCACTGTCCTCGTGCAGGGAAAGTGGGCGGGGGAGTGAATTAATTCGCTCCCCCCCGCATGCAACACGAAGATGAACAATAAAAATGGAGGATTTTCAAGTGTGACAAATGGTATACCTGTTAATACCTTTGGGTAGAGGAGGTCGAGATGGTTCTTCCTGTTGTGGTGGTGTTGGAAATGGTGGCCTGTGGTGGACAAAGTGGGCGTTGAAAAGTCGCGGGTTTACGTTGCTGTCGTGGGCTGTTGCTCTGCTTCCTCGCCGGAGGCCATGGCTGGGTTGCTGGCGTGGAGGGGAGGCTGCCGGTGGTGATAAGGGTGGAGCTAGGTGGCTTGCTGGCAAGTCTTTGAGGAGAGAAGAGACGTTGGTCGATTGGTTTTAGAAAGAGAGGGAGAGAGAGAGCTGCTGTGAAGGGAGAGGGAAACATGGGGCTGCAACTGGAGGAGACAAGGAGTAGGCTGTGGCTGGTGCTGGTGGGGAAAAAGACATGTTGACTTCTACTAAATTTTCTCTTCTGTTCATAAATTTTTCTCTTCTTTATTCGTTAATTTCCTCTGTTTTTTTTTTTAAATATCTCCTCTTTGTTTTGTGAATTCTCCACGTTCTACTCTCTCCTCTCTACGTAAAATTTTTTCTCCTCTGTTACCCCCCCTTGTTCGTTGTGCAGGAGGTAATCGTTGGCTTACCTCCTCCTGTAGCATGCCTGAAAGCATGACTGTCGGAGGCGTGCAGGTGGCTTGTCAACAGTGATGCAACGGCTTGTCGGCAGCGGTGCAGGCGATGGCGTGCGCTGTTTGTTGCTTCGGGAGGTGTAAGTGCAGGTTGGTCCCTCAATTTGTAATTGTTCTAATTGCACCCCCAATTGTATTTAAACTTATGATTTTGTGCAATTACACCCCTATTAGAATTTTAATACCAGCCTTAACTTTGCGCGCCTTTTTTTTATTTTGATCCTTGATTTCTGATTTGTGCGATTTAAACCTCAATTGACCATTAGACACTCAATTTGGGCCCTGATTTCGCATAATTGGCTTGGAAAAATTCAAATCGGTCTTTGAAAATTTCAATCTTCTCAATTGAACCCGTATTAAGCTCAAGAACTTGATTTTTCATCAATTAAGCCTTTAATAAAACAAATTTAAAGTATAATTAAGTCCTTGTACTTAATTAAATCCTTCAATTAGACCCTAAATTAATTCTCCAACACAATTACACTTTTGTATTGGCCAACGATTAAATCGAACTGACCCATAAAAATATAATTATATTTTTTGACTTAATTTTTACTCAGATTTATTCGACAATAAATTACTTTAGCCTTGATTATTCATTTTCCTTCATTTTTTGGCACAAAATAGGTGTGATCGAGCTCTCGAAAACGTCCAAATTTTTCACCTTGAGTTTTACGTTGACACCAGCCCCTTTTTTTTATTTTTTGTTATTATGGGTAGTTTTGGGGAGTAACCCAAAATTGGGTTATGACATGCTTAATTAATTAACTTGGTACAAATGGCCTTAAGAGGACATAAATGAGACGGGTTGCCATAAATTAAGGGAAGGCATGGTTGTGACTGATGAGGAAGCAGAGATTGAAGATGAATTGGAGATACTTTGTCCATTAGCAAAAGAGGGCAGGTTCATTGCCCTGTTTCCTGGGGAATTTGGACTTGAAAACTACTGAATCTAGGGAAGGTCTCTTGATAGAAGTTGTAGACGGGAGTGTTATCTTTCTAACATGTCTAACCTTGCCTAATTTGGATTCCTGAAACTCCAGATACAAATAAAAATCTGAGGAGAGGTCAAGATGTCACCCCTGTTGGCAGATTCAACCAAGATGATAAAACGACAAAAAATTAGCCATATTAAGGGTAGAATTTGTTTTCTTACCCTTAATAAAGTGTGTCTTGATCTTATTTAAAAAAAGAATAAACTATGATCAAAATTGAATTCATGATATCCACTTGGAGTACTAATTAGCTGAATAGACTTTTAATTTTTTATTTTAATTCTTCTATTTTTTTTTGTATATCTTAAATAGTCCCTATTTTTTTCCATGTTTATATATATGTGCTTTTAGCTTTGATTTTTATTTTCTTTTTTGTTGAGGTATCATTTTTTTGAAAAATTTAGTTCTTAAATTTTAGTTTGTGTTTGTGATCATTTGAAAATTGATATTTTTGTTTTTTTCGTTCTTTCTTTTGGTTGTTTTTTTGTGTTTTTGTTTTTCACATTAAATGGTTTTTTTTAGCTAATAATTTTTATTTTTATTTTACTATTTTAGCAATAATAGTAATGATATTTTTAAATATTAAGCCTTCAATATTACTGTTGTTATAATATAGTGTATTGTTGTGTTTCATTATATCAATTATTTCAAAATCTATAGATATTATAGATATTCGATTTTATTTTTAAATTATCAAAATTTATCAATTATTTCATTCCCAAAAGTTAAAAAATATTTACTAAACGCGCGCATTGTAGTGCCAGTGCCAGGTAATTAAGTAGTTAGCAACGATTTGATTTCTGCGGTTGAGAGGGGCGGGGGAGCCACTTCTGTAGCACTAAACTTCACTTCCGAAAGCTGGTATAACAGGTCTAAAAGTATTAAATTACACAACAAGCATTCGGCTAGAAAAAGAAATAATTACATTCCCCCATGAAGATTTTCACGAAGAAGGGTCTATACGCCGCAATTAGAAGAAAAGTTTATGACTAGTTCCCCTGAGTGATCATCTCTATCAAATCCATCTCCTTCTTCACTTCAGTACCCTTCATCAAACTATCAAATTCTGATATATCAAACTCCATATTACTCTCTTCAACCACAGAATTCTCATCAACGAAGGACATAAAATCATAACTATCATTAAACAAGCTTGGCTGGATGGAAAACTTAGATGCTTCATATCTAGCCTGGATTTCCAGGTCTACCGAAGATGAACCTGAGCTCTCGTTTTGGTTAGGTGAATTGGAATTAACATCTTCCGTTTTTTCATCCTCGTTATTTTCTTGAGTTGACGAGGATGAAGTCACCATCTTAATGTAGCTCTGCAAGAGGGTGCTTTTAGAATTCAAGTAGTTGCCAGATTTAAGCCTTGAAAATTGCCTTCTCTTGGTAGCATTCCAGTGATTCTTTATAGTGTTCTCTGTCCTTCCAGGTAATCTTTGGGCAATTTCAGCCCATCTATTTCCAATTTCTTTGTGGGCATTGATTAGTATTTCTTCTTCTTCCTCGCTCCATGCTTCTTTCTGCAGGTTGGATGAATTAAATATTTATGATATGATTACCATTACAATGCCAAGGAATATTTGAGCACATCTGTCGAGATGAGCTTCGTTCAAGCGCAAGCATGCCCGCATGCATTTATTCGATCAAATGCATAGAACCAAAGAAATTAAATCTATGCAAGTATATGTGTGTGTGTACATACGTACATATACGTATGTATAGCGCTAGTGACAAGCATACGAATGATTAATTCTCTCACGATCTATGGAAAACTGGTACATACCATTATACGTATATGTTAGAAAACAAAACATATTGCCATGGAGGATTATCTTGCCATCAAAGTGATGGTATCATAATATATCCAATGAAAAAATCAAAACATGTTTTGCATCTAAGAGAGTATTAGCTTTAATTTAAAATAGTAAAGGAGTTAATTAACCATGTAATAGTAGCTGTTTAAATTCAAATCTCATAATAGTTTTCCTCACTCTATATCAATAATAGCAGCGGGTCAAAATGAATTCACATCGCAATATCACAAAGTTGTACTGAATGGCACATGTTTTTAAGTAAATTTCAAAATTTTCTTTCATAGATATATACCCTTTTTACTGCAGTTCTCCAAAATTAAGATAATTTTGATATTTTAATATTAATTTTAAAGAAAAAAAAAGTTGTGGCAATAGCATCACTCATTATATATCCTCCGATCCCATTTAAGTTCTACTCTAACTTAACAACACCCAATCACTTTGCATGTCAATGTGTTATCACAACTTTAATAATATACTATACTAGTGGCACACAATATTGTAAAGTAAGATTCAATTTTTTTCTCCATGAATATACTAACCTTTCTCAATAACTGCTAAAATTGAAGATAATTTGATAATTTATTGAACAAAAGGTTGTCACAACAGCACCACATATAACCCTTTGTAGATAAAATGTGATTCATTAAGTTCTGGTCCAACCCAACACGCGTCACTTTGAATGTCAATGCGTTGTCAAGCATGCTGCGACAAAAATTGACAAGACATGTATTTATGTACTGTATGGATTTACTGTATTTGTGTGTGTATTTTGTATTTATATACTTTTATATGCAAAAATGTAGTTATATTGCTATTAACTGGTTATGTAATATATGTGTATCCAAGTGGAAAATAATGGATGAAATAGGTGAAAAACCTTGATATCTGGCCTCAAATGGTTATGCCATCTGTCTCTACACTGCTTCCCTACTCTGCCCTCTAGCATCTTAGCAATCTGAGACCATTTCTTTGTTCCATACTGCTTCACAAAGTGCACTAATATTCTACACAATTGAGATTCACAAAAATCAATCCTTCCTAACTAAAATTAAAATCATTAGGAAGCATATCTAAAACCCCCAATCAATATATATAAACAATGAGAAATAAAAATACAACAATCCAAACTACCTGTCTTCTCGAGGAGTCCATTGGCCTTTGATAACTTGAGATTTCTTATCAACTTTGAAATCTTTCTTCTGTCTCAACTTTTTGGCCTTCCTATGATGATCAACTTTCTTGTGATAACGAGTATCTGCAATACTCATAGATCTGGGTTCTTCAAGCTTGAGCAGCTCGATCATCTCCTTGTGATCCAAGGAGTGAGCTTCAAGTATTTTTTGAGAATCATAATACCAAACTGCCCTTCTCTGTGTGCCATGCAATAGCCCATCTCTGCAATCTGAAGGCAACAAAGTCGTGGATGCATAACCAATGAAACCATGACTAGAGAACCCACCTGTCAAAGCATCAAGGCCAGTACCCGGATGGATGCAGGTCCCTGAAACTGCAGAAAAGGGGTTCCTTGAGGACCCTCCAACGGTAGAATGATCAAGACAGGGAGAGATGATTAGGGGAGAGTTATTAATGGGATGGCTATCATCAAGATGGAGAGAATTGTGAAAAAGCCCGTTAGAAGAGAGAGCTTTTTCAAGGGCAAGCTCATCTGTTTCCTCTGGATTCAAGGTATATTCAGAGAGTAGGCTCGAAAGAAAAGGAAATTCTACTCTAAGCTTCGTGTTAAACTCCATGCAGCTGAGATGGTGGCTAGGACTCGAAAGAGGATAGAAACTGGAGAGAGAGCACAATAGAGGAAGGATGGTTTAATCTTGATTTCAGGAGAAGGGGTTAATTTCTAGGGGCTTTATTGGTGAAATGGGAAAAGGTAGGAGTACATTTGGCAGATTTTCAGCCGATGATGACAATACATTCAAGGGTTAGTATTGAAATATTTGTTCCAGAAATCTTTGTTCTATTGCGAATAAGAGTATTTTAATCCATGTTAAATTTTAGGATTTCTTTGTGCGGATAAAAGACAAATATTTTATTAACTTCTTTTTGCCTAGACTATATATGAATCTTTTATATATATATAACATAATTTTGCACCTTCACCCATCATGGTCATCATGGAAGTGTTTAACCCATCACTAGAATCCAATAGGCTCAAAAACTTAATTGTAACTTAGTTTAAAATATATAGGCCACCTTAAAGATATTTTCTAACATTCTCTCACTTGACTTGTATACTTCAACCTAAAAAGCAACATTATATTTATAAATTCCAAAATATATAGTAAGAAGAAACACTCCCTCTTCAATAAAAAAAAACATAACATAGGAGCCATAATGGTCACATTTTATAATCTATTACTTTCTTCCATATAATATATTGCATCCTCATTATAAGTATTTAATGAGAAAATAAAATTTATAAATGAATTTTCAATAAGTCATTTGGGTCCAACTTAATATATCTCAATAGATATAAAAAATAATATTTTATGTGCACAAAACATCACTTTAGTCTTTAAGAATAACTTATGGAAAAATATCTAAACAAACAACTAAAAGAAAATAGAGTCAAGCATCAAATGGGTTAGCTAACACTACCATAATTAATTGTTTTACCGAGGAATATTTTCGTTAGTAATTAGTTTCCCAGCCAATACATGGATGGGAAGCATTCGTCAGTAAAATTGTTGTTGGTAATTTAGTTTCCATCGATGACTCCATTAATAGTGCCCTCACTAATAGAAACACCAACTATAATTATACCAATGAAATAATAGCTCCTAATATTTCTCCTTCAATCAACTATTATATGTTTCCTAGAAAGAAAACTTTTTTAAAAAGGAAGAAAATATTCAATGAAATAATAGCTTAAGAAAGATAAATTGAAGAATACCAATAGACCATGAATTGATGAGTGCGATTATCCATAAACTATGGTTGCAATCCTTGTTGGTGGTCTCTACTTTGCACATGCGTCTCAACAAAACACTTCATCTGTAATGGTTTGCGTCCAAGACTCGTATCCTACAACTAAGAAAAACTTTGTTAGTTACAAATTACAAATATTATAAAAAAAATTATTATTGTAATTAATAAAAAATTACCATATGTTCGAATGCGAAACAAACGATACAGAGTCACTAGTGAGATGAACTAGAATGTGAGTAGCACGTGAAACTTTGGCGTCACATGATCAATGTAATCTTCCCATATCGCCTCTAAGATGTATGACAACCTGAAGTCCTTCTGGATTACCGTGTTCTTCCAATCGAGAAGCTCTCTTACTCGCTCATATATTTTTTCTTTTTTCTACTCCCCATAACAGAAATCACACAACCTATAAAGCACAAATGAATTATTTGTTAGAAAATAAAAAATATGATTGTGGTATTTATAAAACAATAAAAATTATCAACATCGCCACAATTATCTAGTTGCAGCTTGATTCTCCTACACTCTTCTCGCAACATCATCATTAGCATCCTCCCAATCAAATTTTCCTTTAGAGGAAAAATTTAGAAAAGATAAATTTTATTAATTTGATAAAGTAAACAAATAAAAATAAAAATTTAACGTCATTCTACCTTTGACTTTATAAACCATGTATTAACCAACAATATCTATTCAAGATTTTTGAAGATTTGACTCCATTGAAACAATGGAATTTCTATCGACAATTTGAAGGTTGTTGTTATTTTTTTAACAACTTCAATATTTGTAAACCTAAGATTTTATTCGCTAAATAAAATTATCTTTTAAAAATTCTTTAAACAAGTTTAATCGTGAAAACAAAAAAAAATAAAACATACATTGAAAGGTCATCCTTCCATCGACCCAGTACTTGTGGGTAATTGGATTTCGCTATGAAGGGACACCCCCTCAACTTTGTGACATTGCACTTGACGACCCCATGTCGTGAGTCGATGCATGTGCCCTAGGTGCCTATTAGTGATTGGCACCTAAAACTATGTGGTCCTCAAAATCATTGCTAGGAAAACTAGAAGCCGTCATGTCCTGATGTGGCATAATAAATTTTCCCCTTCTCATGTACATAAATTAATGAATATTGAAAATTACATTGTTCCTCCATATTAAAATTTTTGGCAGCACCTCCCCTATATGGGATACCACCCAAAATTTACAAACCTATGTATACACATAATATATCCCATAAACCAATTGACTTTATTCATTTTCTTCAAACAAAATTGTATAATTCAATTTCATCGAGTACTTTTATGTTTATGTTATAATAGTTTTTTAAAATTAATCCTAAACTTATACAAATGAATTCTAGAATTACAAAACTAAAATAAAACAATTAAAAGACAATAACAATAATAATTTAACTAGAAACCTTAATTTCTCTATTTAATAATTCATTGAACAAAACATTAGCAAAATAAATTCAAATAATGCTACAACAGACAATAACAAAAAATCAAATAAAAAATAATGCAAATGGCACAAAACAAATACTGCACTAATAATATAAAAACTCATTACTTAATAATGAATTAACACAACAAAAAATAATTACCTAAAAAAATATCAATTAATAATCCATGAACACAAAAAAATTTAAGTAAAGATAATGCAATAATCACACACCATAACCATTTTTAACAAAACAATTATGTAGAAATAATTGAATAAGAGAAAAGAAGATGAGAAGAGAAAGGAAGACATACGTTGCAAAAATGAATGAGAAAACAAGATTACACAGGAAGAATACTAAGAAATTTGAAGGAGGTGTATGTTAGAGAGAGAAGGGGAAAGTAGAAGAAAAAGTTTGATATGCTCGTGTGTTCTGTCTGGTCTTTTATACTGTGTTTACCAAGGAAATTACCAATGGATGATATAATATTAATATTTTTAATTAATCCTTTGGTGATTTAAATTAAAAATTCTTAGTTTCATGAAAAAATTCAAAAAACCCTCCATATATTACCGACGACATTTCATTTTGTTGGTAAAAATAAAAGCACACTGACAGAAAAATTTTGTAATACCATCTGTGATGTGTGAAACGAACAGTTGCAATGAAGAAGGGGAGCAATTCTCGAGTCTACTAGAAAATATCGATGAAATTAATCCATAGACAAAATCATGTGCAATGTTTCCACTAAACAATTGTAATGGATAAGGGGAACAATTATCATGTATACTAGAAAATAACAGTGAAATTAACTCGTCGGCAATTCTGTGTGCATTGTTTTAATCTGAAAGATTCTACATGTATTCTTTATCTATTCGTCCTCCAAACACTTAACGTAGTTGAGCACCCAAAGCAATAATATCAATAGTAATGTTGTACAATATATATTTTTGTCATTGAATAATAATTTTACATTATTGGCATTACATTGAAATCAATTAATCAGAATGAGTTTCTTCCTCATCTAATGACTCGTCCTCATCCCCATTGTTGTGACTATGTTTTTTTCGTGCTTCGTGCCCTTGCCATCCCTGGAGGGTAGAATGGCGGACGGTGAAAGGGGTGTGTTTTATAGTCGTAAAAATTAAGACCATAATTATTAGGAGTCGCCACTTAGTATTAAGGTTACTAGAAAACCTAATGGTCTGCGAGAGTCTGAGTAAGGGGACTTGCTGTGCAAGGGAAGATGCATCACCCCCAATGCACCCTACCGAAGATAAGCTACATTGTTGTTTGATTGTTTTTCCTAAGTCCTTTTTTATTCGTTGGTCTTTTCTAAGGCTTCAAGTAGATCTCTCTTCATGAGGGAGTTTCTACTTCATCAAAAGTTGAAAACCTAACATTCTAAACATAATTGTTTTCTTACTATCCGCTAGTGTACTTTACAATGTAATTTTATACCTCGATAGCTAAAACAATTTTTTTTGTTGATATTTTGGCCAAATTCCAACGAATAATCATAAAGTTATTACGATATCCAATTTTCATTTCAAACATGAAAAAGACACAACATATATTTTTTTTAATGAAAAATATGCTTGGAAAAACCTTGGAATTTGGCTGTATACACAAAACTAACACATTTTTGTTTGTTTTTTTTAAATGCGATTTTTTTCTATTATATCTTTGAAAAAAAAAGAGAAAATTTGGACTGGGCCTTACCCAACTACTGGACTTGGGCTAGACCCGGCCCAACCAACTAGGCTGGCCTGAGAGTAGGCCAACCTAAGAGTTGAAACAACAAACAAAAAAAAGAAAAAGAAAATCAGCCTCTACACTGTTCACGTAACGTGAAAGAGTGAATTAACAATGTTCACGTGTTATGTGAACTGTAATAGGACCGATGATGATGAGAGACTAACCTGCTATTGCTGCCAGGTAGAGGAGGTCGAGTTGGTTCTTCCTATGGTGGTGGCATCGAAAATGGTTGCCTGTGGTGGTCGTTAGGGTCGCCAAAAGTTTGCTGCTGGTGAAGTTGTCGATGCACTAATGCTACTAGTGTTGTGTTGCCGATGCTGTAGAAGAAGAAATGAACTTGTCGTGGGAGTTGCTGGCATAAGGGAGAAGCCGGCGATGGTGAGGGAAAAGCTAGGTAAGTTTTTTTTTTAATTAAAAATTTGAAATAACATTATGTAACAACCCGTAATTTTTTTTTATTATTATATATACTCAACGCACATGGTGACGATAATCAGCGGACCGGTTCACCCCACATCATTAAATACCATCCATACAAGGAACATTTCATTTAAAAGTGAATCATACATAAATGCATAGTATTATGGTTGCATGATTAAAATTTCATATTAAAATATACAAACATAGGCATGGTTTACATTCCTATCCTACAAATAGCCATTACAAAATTTAAACAAAAGGATCTAATAAAAGTTATGCATTCATTACATTAATTCATACAAAATACATTGTGATTTAAATTTCATCTACATGATTCCTTGCAAAAGTAGGTTCCCGTGTATCGGGTTCCCTAGACATCTCGTGGATGTGGCGTTCCTGCAGCAGTATAAAACATTTAAGAGAAAGTAATTACCTAGTAATAATAATAATAATAATAATAATAATAATAATAATAATGATTGCACAGTCTAGCACTTAAATGAGGCGTCGACAATTATAACTTCTGTATATACTTGATGAAATTAGAATGCTTATAGATGTACCACTTTCTTTTTCTAACAACCATAATCTTAGACCCGGCTGTCCCTTCAGATTCCATTAGCCGAAGCTAATCAACCATTTGTCCCGGTCACCCTTTCGGATGCCATTAGCCGAAGCTAATCAACCTCTTGTCCCGGCCATCCCTTCGGATGCCATTAGCCGAAGCTAATCAATCATTTGTCCCGGTCACCCTTTCGGATGTCATTAGACGAAGCTAATCATTATTTTGTCCCGGCCATCCCTTCGGATGCCATTAGCCGAAGCTAATCATTCCTTTATCGACATTTCAGTATTTGACCATTTAATATAAACTGTAACGCAATTGGACAATAGTCGTATCAAAGTAATTCCTTATGCAACGAATGAAAAGGGTATGTAAAAGTCACCTACCTGTTCCACTTGTGGGCTGAGCTTGTCTTGACGATGGTCCAATCCCGACCGCACCACCTGCGACATCAATGGTTATAAATCAGTACACTTGCATTTTCGAACCACATCCATCACTGCACTCATTTCAAGAGTTCATATGTTCATATACAAGTGTTCCACATTTTACACCTTTATACCCTGAAATTATTACTAGCATTTTATTCGTTTCTATATAGAAGGTTCATTGTAGGAATCGACAGCGAAAACTGGCTCGCGAAGCTGATTCGCGAAAACTGGTTCGCGAAAACTGGTCCGCGAAACTGATTCGGGAAACCTATCTCGCGCTGCTGTTATCACAGTTTCGGCAGTGAATCACAATTCGCCGCAAAACGCACACACAAAATTCGACGACGAACGCTAATTTGCTGCAGCCGACGCAACTTCGGCAGCGAGTCCCAATTCGACACAAAATACACAATTCGGCACACAATCCTTCATCAAATTCCAGCCGAAACACACATGCAATTCTCAGCAAAATATACATCAATTTCCAGCATAAAACACACATGAATTTCCAGTGCAACACACACAATTTCCATCATAACACACAAACTGAAACCATTAATTTTGGCACACAAAATCTTTCAACAAATTCCAGCCGAAACACACATGAAATTCTCAGCAAAATACACATCAATTTCCAGCATAAAACAAATATGAATTTCCAGTTCAACACACACAATTTCCATCATAACTCACAAACTGAATCCATTAATTTCGGCACATAAAATCCTTCAACAAATTCTAGCCGAAACACACATGAAATTCTCAGCAAAATACACATCAATTTCCAGCATAAAACAAACATGAATTTCCAGTTCAACACACACAATTTTCATCATAACTCAAACTGAAACCATTAATTTCGGCACACAAAATCCTTCAACAAATTTCAGCTGAAACACATGAAATTCTAAGCAAAATACACATCAATTTCTAGCATAAAACAAACATGAATTTCCAGTTCAACACACACAATTTCCATCATAACTCACAAACTGAATCCATTAATTTCGGCGCACAAAATCCTTCAACAAATTCCAGCCGAAACACACATAAAATTCTCAGCAAAATACACATCAATTTCCATTTTATTTCTGTTTTCCTTGTTTTTCTTACTTAAATTTCAGTTTCCTTCACCATTAACTTAGGTCGTGGGTCAATTTTCTTAGGGTTTTCTTCTTAGGTTTTAAGGAGAAGAGGAAGGGGTTTTTATGACCCATACCTTTCGGATTTAACAAATTTTGAGGAGGGTTTGACACTTTTCTTTCTCTTTCCTGCTGGGTTTTCTTTTTTTTCTTCCTCCTTCTCCTTCGCGTTTTTCTTCTTCTTTTCTCTCACATTTTGTTTTCCCGCCCTCTTCTTCCTGTCCAATCTTCTCTTTTACAAAATAGTCCTTCCTTAAGTTGGTAGAATTTAGTTGTCCCTTGTAAAAGTCATATCTCATTCATACCACATCTTTTTGATCTAAAACTTGGATAATAGAGCGGACTCGAAGTTGTTATTGTAGACGATCTATTGCTAAGTTTGATATCAAAACCAGAGTTGTGGTATATGAACTTGTGAAGCAACTGAGTTAATAATTTTTGCGGATCTATGTTATTAGGATAACATTCAATCGAATTAAACATATATTGCGGACAATTGTGTTTCTTAATTGATCAATTTATCTAGTTTTTAATGTTGTCAGTGAATCAAATTACTAGTGCGGACACTGTGGTTGTTTGATGGTTAGGGTATGTTATACGGCGGATTGATTAACGAACCAAGTTTAAGAAGAAATAAATATTCAGAATATAAATTGATGTGTCGTTTCCATGACCAGTTCTGATTTCTGTAGGTGGATGTTGACTTGTGACCAAGGTTTGTTTTATTGATAAATTTTGGCTGTATATAATTTTCGCTTACTTTGCTTTAGCCTAGGGTAGACAACTTCCAATCCCCCCAATTGCATAGCATATATGGCACAAAAATCTGAACTAAAACATCCTCGTGGGATCGATCCCTTGATTGCTCCATACTATCTTCTTTCATTTGTCTTAAGCTAGGGTAATTAATTTGTGCCACCGCGATATCGCAACAAATTTTGGCGTTGTTGTCGGGGACGTGGTTTTAGTTGATTCTTGTGTTGTTGTGTTGTGCTGTGATTTATTTTACTTACTGTGATATTTATTTATTCTGAAAAAAATAAAGAAAAAAGAAAAATAGAAAACATATTTGTGTTTGCAGCATTACTGTTCAAAACAGACTTTTTGGTGGAATTAGGTATTGGTCTTTTGTTTCCCACCTTATCGAGGCCAAATGCCAATCGTTTTCTAAAGTTTCTGGACACTTTTAGTTTTCTAGCATAGGATCCTCGTGCCTATTGCGTTGTTTTCATTCTCTTGTGTGTTTGGTTTCTTTTGAGTTGTCTTTGTGATTTATGCCTATAACCCGTTCTATTAACCAAAGTCATCAAGTGCAGGTTGATCTAAAAATAGAAAACACTTTACGCATGTTATGAAAGGAAGCTCGCATCAACATCATGGTTGTTGCATGACAGCAAACACTCAAGGATCTTGCTGCTCCTAATGTGGAAAACCAACCATTGTGCATAAACATAGACAACAATGTGAATTCTGAACTCAAATATGGTTTTTTACATTTGCTGTCAACATTCAATGGTCTTGCAGGAGAAGATCCTCACACTCATCTTAAGGAGTTCCACATGGTTTGTGTTGGCATGAAACTGAATGGAGTTGATGAGGAACAAGTTAATAGCTTTCCCTTTCTCTTTAAAAGGAGACAGCAAAGGCATGGTTTTTTTCCTATTCTCCCAAGTTCCATTGACACTTGGAATGGCATGAAGAAGATTTTTCTTAAAAAGTATTTCCTAGCATCTTGAGTTGCCAACATAAGAAAAGAAATATGTGGGATTTGACAATCTCATGGAGAGACTCGCTAGGTATTGGGAAAGATTTGAGCTATTGTGCATTCATTGCCCTCATCATCAAATACTTGATTAGCTGCTCATTCAATATTTCTACGAAGGATTGATGCCTACTGACCGTAGTATCATTGATGCTGCAAGTGGAGGGGCATTGTAGATAAGACACCGGATGCTGCACACCAATTAATCTCAAACATTGTAGCCAACTCCAAACAGTTTGGCACCCATGGATATTTCTCAAGCAAAAGAGTACATGAGGTAAGTATTTCTAACCTTGAGAATAAAGTTAATGATCTTACTTCTCTTGTGCATTCTTTGGCTTATGGAAATGTACAACAGGTAAAAGTTTGTAGCATATGCTCACTATAAGGACATGCTTTCGATGTGTGCCTAACAATGCAAGAAGATTACATTGAACAAGCGAATGCAATTGATGGAACATTCAATGGACAACCCAATCATAAGTATGATCCCTTTTCTAACACGTACAATCTCGGATGGAGAGATCATCCAAATTTTCACTACGAAAACCCACCTTAACAAGGAAATCAAGGCAGACAGTTCCATTCCCATGGATTCAACCATAGCCTCAACAAAATTATCAAGTGAGACAGCTCCCTCTGTTCACCAACTCCAATGTTATGGGGTCATCATCTAGTGATGATCTTTGTGAGATGATGAAAACTTTGACTTCTAACACTATGACCTTGCAGCAAAATGTCATGTCTTTTCAATAGGAAACAAGGTCAAGTATTCACAACTTGGAAAAGCAAATGGGGCAAATTGATTCAAGTTAAGGCAAACTGGAAACATAAATGAATGGAAAATTGCCCTCCCAAGAATTGAATCTAAAAGAGAATGTTAGTGCAATCATGTTGTGAAGTGGGAAAGAACTTGGAGAAAACAAGTCGAAACTAGTTGAGATGGAGGAAGAAGAAGAAGAAATAGAAACTAAATTGAGTAGCAAGAAGAAACCTACTCCTTCATAAACTGAGACAACGAAAACGACTCCAAAGGTAACTCCTCACTCATTGAATTCCAATTTTAAAACAATTTCACCCTTTCCTATGCGTTCTTCTAGGTCTAAGAAAGAAGACAAAGAAAAAGAGATCTTAGAGGTTTTCAAGAAAGTGGAACTCAACATTCGTTCAATTGATGCTATCAAGCAAATTCCCAAGTATGCTAAATTTTTAAAGGAGTTGTGCACTACCAAAAGTGCTTTCAAACTAAAAGGTCATGAAATGGTATGTATGGGAGAAGTCGTATATGCTGTTGTTCAAAAGAATATGCCTTTGAAGCCCATGTGCATTTACTATCCCATGTGTTATTGGCAATGGTAGTTTTAAAAGGGCTTTATGCGATTTAGGTGCATCCATTAATGTTATGCCTAAACATGTTTATGATTCTCTTAGTTTGGAGCCTTTGAATAAATCCAGCATTGTAATACAACTTGCAGATCATAGTTTAGTCAAGATTGATAGTTTGCTAATTCCATGTGACTTTTATATTCTTGATATGGAACATGATTCTTGTGATTCCAGCATTCCTATATTGTTCGGGAAACCATTCTTGAAAACTACAAATACAAAAATTAATTGTGGTAAAGATACTTTGTTTGTGGAGGTAGGTGATGATGCAATGAAATATCCTTATAGCAATGTTTATTCTATCACATGTTATGACCAAGTTGATAAGTGTGTGCATCAAGTTTATGATTTTGATTGTGTGGATGGATTAAGCGTAGCTTTGAGCTATGGCAATGATTTTAGCCAATTAGAGGAGATGGAGAGGCACACATGTGTTCCCCAAAATATGCACGAAGCAGCATTAGCTTTGCAAACCGTTTCCCATGTTGAAATTACAAGTTTATAAACCAATAAAGTACTCAAGGTCAATGGGCATTGATTGAAACCTCTCTATGAAAATTGGACGATTGAAATCACCGCTTCTATGAAGAATGAGCATGTAATGCCACATGTCGAGCCAATGAAACAAAATACAAGGGGCTTTCTGGCCCGCAACCCAACACAAAAAAAATTCAAATTTGCTTTTTTTCCCCTTATCTTTTATTTTTTGCATTTTATTTCTCTTTTGTCATTTTCCTATATTTCTTTTCTTTTATTTTCAACATTGAGGACAATGTTGTGTTTTATGTGTAAGGGTATTGGGAAATTGTTAGTTTTCTTATTTTGGTTTTATTTATTTCTCCCAAACAAGGAAAAAAAAGAAAAGAAAAAAGCAAAATCTATGATTGATCTTTTTGATCTCCCATTGGTTTATGAGAATATGAATATTATGTATGACAATTAAGTGAGATAAATGAATATATAAATTGAATGAATGAGTGTGCTTGCAAATTTTAAAATTTAATTGGTTTAGGGATTGACTCTGAAAATATGCCATGTTGACTTTATAGTGTTATACCAATGCAAGCTTTTGAGCCTTCAACATTATTTTTTTTGTTGTACTTTCTTTTAATGATATGTATCTCTAAAACTTGCTTCATATCTTGTTGAGATTACATTCGCATTACATATATTGCGAACAATTGTGTTTCTTAATTGATCAATTTATCTAGTTTTTAATGTTGCCATTGAATCAAATTACTAGTGTGGACATTGTGGTTGTTTGATAGTTAGAGTAAGTTATACAGCAGATCTGTTAACGAACCAAGTTTAAGAAGAGATAAATATTCAGAATATAAATTGATGTGTCATTTCCATGTCAGTTCTGATTTCTGTAGGTGGATGTTGACTTGCAACCAAGGTTTGTTTTATTGATAAATTTCATCTTTATACCAAGCATAGACAACTTTCAACCCCCTCATTTGCTTAGCATATATAGCACGAAAATTTGAACTAAAACGTCCTTGTAGGATTGACCCCTTGCTTGCATACTATCTTGTTTGATTTGTTTTAAGCTAGGATAATTAATTTATATGAATATGACATCATAAAAAACATCCCTTAAATAAAACACGTGTTATATGTCCTTCTACCCTGTTCATATTCTTTAGTATGAAACATGTGTCTATTGACAAAATATCCATTGTAGCACTTAACCTTTCGTCTAGGACCCAAACTTAGTAAAGACAAGGTATTACATGAAGTATACACATAAATAGTTAAGGATAAAATATATAGTGAAATAGAAATAATTACAAAGTACTAACATGTGTTCTAAACCATGTGGAAACTATTCATCTTATAATAAAAAAATTGAGATTCAATCAATTGTGGGTTTTGGGACACTAAAAATTGATGATGTTGTCTATAGAGAATTAACAATGTACCAGTTTATGATATTTGTAAGAGAATAATTGTTTGAATATAACATGTGTGGTAGTATACTTACCGGATAAAAGGTATTATTTCATTGCAGTTACAAAACATATAATTATATGATGTGAATCCTAGCAGAATTGATTGGAATTCACGAACCTAAGAACTATCTAATACAAGTTTGCTGAAGATAGGATGAGCTTATCACAATTGAAGACTTGCTCCAAGGCAACAAGACAATAATCCAACCCAATCACAATGTTTACACTTGGAGATGAGCAAAAAAAGTATAAACTCACAACAAAGATTGGTCAATTCTTTGAAGAGTTGAAAGTTCAATCAAGAACCAAGATGGGCAGCCATGGTAGGCAAAAATTAGAGTGTTGTTAGCAAAAAAAAACTGCCCTAAAAATTATTCTTAAAGAATATTTATACCCAAGCCACAAAAAAACCTAGTTTCCCTAATGGGTCACTTATAAACCCAATTTAAATAATAATTAACCCAAGTTAAAACTAGCCCAAACTAATTGAAATAAATAAAATAAAAAAATTCTGAAACCCAAACAAGTGTTTCCTCACAAATAAAGAGTTTAATAGCCCATCCAATATATTAAGACAAATTCAATTATTTTGTTATTTTGCCTAACAGCAAACCCCAAATGGATAGTTCTCTCTCGTATTAAGAAATTAGACGGCATTCCATATACCAATGGAAAGGTATGGATGACTAGTTTCCAGTGCAACTTGAATCACCTCAAAATTCGACCTTGAGATCTAGTTATGATAAGAAAGGTATTCGAAGGTCAAACTGACTAAATCTAGTCTTCTTCTCCCGAAACTTGTGTAATTGTCCTGGTTTCACCAACAAGCCCCTCTTGAACATGAATCATATTAATTATGGCTTATTTCTCATTATTTAATATCCTCTTGAAATCCCCATTAGTCCACTCTTGAAAAAGTCCATTGAAAGCCTCTTTGAACCTCTTAGCTCTATTGTAACTAGACCAACTAGAACCTCCAATGGATGTTTTGTAGCTAAGATTACATCTTGATATGCTTGTTTAAATTTTGTTTTTGTCAAATATATTTCCCCGACAAAACATTTTGGAATGGGTTGTCCAAGAACATCATGCCTTGGAACGTAGGCACTTCCTCAACATCATCATGCCTTGGAACGCTGTTGATTCTTGTTGTCAATTGAGGCTCGAAATAGAATGAGATAAAAGTTGCAATGTCTTCAAAAATATATGCCTCTCATATTGAAGACTCAACGTGCACTTTGTTTTGAACTTTTCTCTTAAGATTATACAAGTACCTGCATGGAATTAATTAGATAATGAAATTTATGCATAAAAGACAGTTTAATTATAATTATTATACATGTATAATCACTAACCTCTCAAATGGATACATCCATCTATATTGGATGGAGCCTTCAACTTATTCTTAGATTCGAAACAACCAAAGCTCTTTAAAAAAAATTTAAATTCAAGTTGTTCATTTAATCCTACAAGTAATTTCAAAAACCATTCATAGCTTAAACTACATAAAAATTGAGAATTGTATGCTCAGATAGGATACTCAAATACAACATTTCTAATTCATTAGGCATGTATGTTAAAAAGAGTACAATAACACTAGTAGAGGGTGGTGCAAGGCATGTATGATGACGATAATAGACAGACATGATACCAAAAATGATGGATTGCACGAAATAGAGTTGATTGAAAGATAATCATGTCAATAGGCATGAAAGGTGCGTTAATGCTAATTTTGATTAGTATAATGATAATGCAAATGTAAAAGATGGTAATCTTAACAATGTCCATAGTTTCATGCATGTACAAAATGATATTACATAAATTTCAACCTACAAGTTAATTTCAATTCAGCTTGCAAGCTACTAAGTTGAAGGCAAACATTAGATATGAAGTTAAGGGACGACTTTGATCTTTATGGACACCGACATTATATATGTATATATAAAGACAAAAAAGTAATGAAAAGATACTAAAACTTGAAGTGCACAACGATACTTTAAACATTTTTATTGGACTTATTCATAGATTCGAAACCAAAGCCCTTTAAAAAAATTGAAACTAAAGTTGTTCATTTCAACCTAAAAGTAATTTAAAAAATCATTCATTTTAACCATTTATGCACTAATTTCAAAAAAAAAAGATACAAAATGATATGTTTGAGGCATGTGCATTAGGGAAACACAGTCTTTTAAGCCATTTGTGCACTAATAGTTGTGAATTCTTATCTAGGGTGAAACTGGCTGTGGGTTTCATAACCCATGATACATCATAAACCAACTCCATGTTTTTATGGTGACAAAACAAGGTTATATCCATTTTAGCCTTGATGTTGTCCTTTGTCTTCCCTTTCACGTCCATCACTGTTTCATCTCAAAATTTGTTTCCTTGATACATCATAAGTCAAAGCCCTGGGTAACCACAATTGTTTCAACTCATCAATCAATGATCAAAGATGATATCAATATTACGGGTTAGAGAATAAGGATCGAGTATGATAATTTATAAAAGCATGAACTCCAGCCTTATACACATTCTCGGTGGCAAGTTGTATACCTTAGTATCATTGGCCAACAAAAATAAGGAGTGAAGATGCACATTCCTTGTTTCCATTGTAGGCTTAACCATAAAAAGGGGGCACCATCACTCTGCCAAATGCATCATGTGAACAATATCATGTCATGTTATGTGTTCAACACTTTTCGGTGATATGAATAATTTTTGCAATCTAGTTGTGATTGAGAAGTATCTAAGCTTTTTGTGCGTGACAAGAGATCATACCCTGCTAGTCCTGTGTTTATAATGAGGATGCCCATATTTTTGCATCTAGTGAACTCTGTATTGTCAAGATAGTACAACATGTAGAAGTTTGGACACATGTAAGTTTTTTTGTATCCTAGCTAGAGGGGTTTCATCAAGGATTTGGTAGCATAAAAGTTCTCTTTCAACTTATTTGGTTCGAGTAAAATACTTCTCGTCTATTTAACAATTCTATCATAATTGGCCTCACTCAATCTATATTCTAACTTAATGGTGAACATTTATACACAACCAATAATTTATTATGATTGGGCATCTTTTAGAAGATAAACAACTTGTCGTGTCTACATTAGGTTTTTCATTTACAATTGGGCATTCACCTACAACACTTTGATTCATTCTCCTCGCATCCATAATAATATACATATAAGAACTAATGTGAGCATCTACAACTTCATGCATGTTGCTAGAACTAGAAGTTGTACCAACAATCTTTTCTACCATAATTTCATAAGGAACAAATTCTTCTCCGTGTGAATACCAACACAAGTATTCCTCCATGAACCTTTTTGTAGAAGATGCATTGTTACGACATCTGGATCGATAAACTTTTTGTTTTTGCACCATCTACATGAACATCTAATACCACCTCCACTAATATTTCTCAAATTAGATATTGTGTAGTTAATAAAACCCTGAACCCTATTGTAATAATCCATCTTATGCAACCTTAAGGGGTTTCACGATACATCCATGAATGGTCCTCCATTACTTACATCAATCCATTATACAATAATCATGTAATAATTAAATACATTAACTAAACAAATACAATTTTACATACTCTAAAACAAACCCTATCATGTATACATCATAAATTCATACAATAGATCTAGTCATAAAAAATATTAAATAATTAAAGAAAAAACATACACCCAAACAAAATCAATATACTTTATATTGAAAAACATTTAACATATTAAAATTAAATTTTGAAAAAATAAGGTAGATTTGCTTATTTAAACTAAAAAATCCTAAAATATATCGAATAAGAACACAAATGCTCATAAACTTAGTGTTATGGTTGCTAGATTTGTTGTGAGTGAGAGGTTGAATTATGATGAAATAGGGGGGAGAGGGTGGTTGGGGTTGCAGAGAAAAAAATGTAGAAGGAAAAAGAAGAAATAGGGGGGGAGTGAGAGGAGGGTTGGGTCATAAATTAAGCAATCACTAATTGTTTTACCGACAAAATATTCCCATTGGTAAATTCATAGGTAGTACTATCTGTAATTATGCCATGTCATTATACTTCATAGATTTTTTATTCCCATAGTAATTCCATTTGGAATCCCTTGGTAACTTTGTCAGAAAAAATGTCATGTCATTGTACGTCACATGTTTTTGAATCCTACTGTAATTCCCTTGGTCTTTACCATCGACTGTTACTGACGGAAAAATTCTATTGCCATGTCATTGATATTTACCATTAGAATTCTTCCATTGGTAACAAAATCGGTATTTCTATCGGAAACAATATCATGTCATCATATGTCATAGGTTTTTGAATCCTATTATAATTTCTTCGGTGTTTACCACTGACAATTATTGACAAAACCATTATATCAATAAAATACCGAGGGGAATACCAATCGATAAATACCAAAGGAAATGGCGACATGAATGTTTTGATGGTAATATTATCAGCTAAATACCCATGGATTTTTTTTATCGGTAGTTCTGTATGAATTAGTCAATTTTCTGGTAGTGTAAATCCATAAAATCCACATGTTCTCTATATTGTTTTGTTGGCAATGCTTTATTCATGGGATCTATAATCACTAGGTCAATAATAATATACTCAATAAGCACTCCATATCCCTTCAATTTCTCTCTCACAATGAGATACTTTATGTTGATATACTTGTTTTGGCTTTCAATCTTATTATTCTTTGAGAAGAAAGTTGCAGTTGATTTATCATAATATATCTTTATTGGTCTTGATATGAAATCAACAACTCTAAGACCATAAATAAAATTTATAAATCAAATCATCCATGTTCTTGCTTTATAATATGCAATGAATTCTTTTTGCATAATAGATGAAGTAACAATATTTTTTTTGAGTACTTCTTCAAGATATACCTCCTTCAGCAAGAAAAAAATATTTTAAAGTAAACTTTCTTTTATCTACACAACCAACAAAATCCAAATTTTAATAACTACTCACCTCAAGGTGATTAGTATGTCTATGTGTCAACTTGTAATATTTGATTTGTTTTTAAATATTTATTGACTTTCTTAGAAACTTCCCAATAATCCATCCTTGATACCTTTAAAACCTTCCAAATATTACTACTATAAATGCCAAGTCTTGGTACAAACTTGCGCATACATCAAATTGCTAACTACAAATGCCTAAGGAATGTTACTCATCTGATTTTTTCTAATATATTTTATGGGCATTTATTATGATTGAATTTATCCCCTTTGACAATGGGTGTTATTGAAGGTATATAATTTGACATCTTGAATCTTTCCAAGACTTTTTCATCACAAACCCTTAAACATAGTTTTAATATCCTTTGAGACTTGTCACTATGAATCTCTGTCAATAACATGAGAGGCTTCACCTAAGTCTTTCATATCAAATTTTTAAGCAAAAATTGCATGATCTCATATACCAAACTTAAATCACTAGTTGTAATTAGAATATTATCTACATATAGGACAAATATATATATATATATATATATACACTCCCACTAACATAAGGTATATACATTGATCAACAATATTCTCTATCAAATCGCATGAGACTATAACATTGTGGAATTTAATATACCATTATCGAGAGGCCTGTTTTAATTCATATATAATTTGTTTTTAGCTTACAAAACAAGTGGTTATTTGTGTCTTCACAAAAACCTTCAGGTTGATTCATATATACCTCTTCATCCAAATTTCAATTTAGAAATGTTATTTTCACATCCACCTAATGTAGCTCTAAATTAATATGAGCTAGTAATTCCATTATTATTCTAATGCATTCTTTTTAGAAACTGGAGAGAACCTTTCATGATAAGATATGTCTTTGTTTGAGTATAACCATTAACAACAAGTTAATCTTTAAATCAATGATATTACTAGAAGCATCTATTTTGGTTTTATTTATAACCAACAACTTTAAGTCTTAATAGTTATTTAATGAGGTCCCAAACTTGATTTTTAAACTTTGAGTCCATTTTTTCCTTTATGGCATTATACCATAAAATATACTTTTCTCCATTCATGGCTTGTGAAAATGAATTTGGATCATCTTTAGGTCTAATATCAAAGCCGAACTCTTAAAGGTATACAATATAATCATTAGAAATTGTTGATCTTTCTTTCTTGAAGATCTCTTTAATTCAATTTCCTCATGCAAATTTACTACATTAAGAACTAATTGCTCTTGAATTGATTGCTCTTAAATTGGTTGTTTCTTAAAATTATCTAAATGATGTTGTTAAATAATAACCATTTATGGTTTATCTTTATATAACTCAATTAAATGTTGAGTTTCATTAAATTCTCTCCCTCTAGAAAAATCACTTTCACTAAATTAAGATCCTCAAAGAACTTAGCATTTTTTGCCTATACTATTTTTGTACTATGTAAAGGAAAATAAAACCAATATCTTTTAGAGTTCATTGCATAACCAATGAAATATAGATTGCATAACCAATGAAGCACTAGTTATTCTTGGATCTAATTTCTTTAGTTAAGGATTATAAATCCTTACCTCAATAGGACAATTCCATACATGTGTATGATTTAAACTAGGCTTCCATTCATTCTATAATTCCAAAGGTGTCTTAGACATAGCTTTGGATGAAACTCTATTTAAAATATACACAATGACTTTTAGTGCTTCACTCTATCAGGATAATGGTATATTAAAATTACTAATTATATTTTTTTTTATCATATACATAAGTATATGTTTTTTTCTTTCAGCTACGCCATTTTGTTATGGTGTCATACATTGTATATGTTTAAATTAAATAGAGTATTGAGTATTAATATGTATGGTTTTTAAAAATTTTGATCTCCATATGGCACCAATAGTGATGTTAGTTTGTTTTCCTTTTATGAAATCAAATTTATAAAAAATGATGGAACGTAAAAGAGATTTTTCAAGTCCAAAATAAGTCCAAATTTTAAAATTAATCTAAAACTCTCCACAACTTCATCTTTATTACCCATCTTGTTTCCTGAATAGATACTTCCTTCAATTCCTTTAGGCTTTCTTAGGCTCGGAAAACCCTACATAGTATTAAAATACAAATTATATAACCGTAATCATCCACCACGTATTATTAGGATCCTCAATAAAAGAAATTCATAACATACTAAAGAGATGAGTTTACCTTACTTTTTGAAACATTTTTTATTGTTAGGGAAATCTTTCGTAACATGTCCCCATTTCTTGCACAAAAACATTAAATGTTTTTTTCATGTTATTTTATTAGCATATTTTTATTTTCTTCACTTTAAAGGTTATTTTACACTTTTTGGCATTTCCTTTAGCTTGAGAAACCAAATGAGTACTATCAGGTAAACATATTTTTATGTTAGGGTCATATTTTTAATTTTTCATCTTGAAAACACATGATCAATAATCACTAACTAACCAGTTTTCTTTATATGTGTTATAAGAAATCTCAAACAGACAATATTCCTCACGGAAAGAGTTCAAAATAAAATGAACCAAGAATGTCTATGAAATCTCAACCTTCAAGCATTTAAATTTGCAACAATTTCCTTTATTTCCATATTGTTCTCGAACACAGCCATAGAATAGTTAAATGACATATTTAAAAGCCTTTTAATTAAGATGTTGATTAGTGCTTTTTTAGGAACATATTGTTCTTCTACAATTTTCAAGAGATTTTTTCCTTAGAGCATTAAGGGATGGAACCCCTAATTCTCTTACTCATGCTAGACATTATGAGAATTAAATTTAAGATATTAGATCGATGGGTGGTTGATTCACATGTAAAGCAAAATTCAAATCCTCAAACCATAATGAAAAAGTGGATACTTTCTTTCCAATCAATAATTTTATCACCACATAACATATAAATACTATATGTCTCAATAAAAACAGTAGGGAAAGTTGAAAAACCAAGAAAATAATTTAATGTTATTAAAAATATACTCTATCTAGATCAATAAATGTCAATTTAGAAGTAAATTCTAACTTTTATGTGGGAAAATGTTGCATCATGCATAAAACTTACTAATTCCTTAATAATAAGACTAATAAACAAAATATCAAGAATAAGATATATTCACATAAGTTTCAACCTTCATGTCCTGTATTATCTTATTTCAATTGAATCATAAAAATAACAACCATATAGGGCCAAATTGTTACTCTTATAAAATAATTGCAATTAAGCTATGTAACTTACGAGAACATTAATTTAATAAACCTTTAACATGATCATCAAAATAACTTAAAACACAGATTAATTAGAGAAAGCAAAGGGTCAATCTAATGAGGAAGGCTCAAGTTAGATTTTTATGTTATATGATATGTAATTTGGAGGGGGTTTGGAAGTTGTTTAGGCTAAAGCAAAAGAAAACAGAAAAACTATTTAGTGAAAATTAAATAAAACCAAAATTTATCAAGAAAACAATCCTTGGTCGCAAATAAGCATCCACCTACAGAAATTAGAACTAATCATGGAAACAAAACATCAATTTATATTCTGAATATTTATCTCTTGTTAACATTGCTTAGTTAATGTATATGCCATATAACTTTCCCTAACATCAAACAACCATAGGGTCAACACTAGTAATTTAATTCAATGGTAGCCTTATGAACTAGATAACTTGATTAATCAAGAAAGCATAACTATTTGCAGTCTATGTTTGATTTGCTTGAATGTTATCTAGAAGATTAATATATCCAAAAAATACAAACTTTGGAGGCATATCACCGATTATTAGAATAGAAAAATTACTTGCAATATATTATATTAGTGTATAATTAAATTTCATCATAGGAATCATAATACTCCAAGAATTCTTGATTGCTATATTAACCTAGATTGTAATAGGATGTCAACTTAGGGAGCATTGCATATGTCATAACCTATTTTTGGGTTATTCCAAAAATCTACTTGAAATAAAAATAAAAATATTAAAAAGGTTAACATGGTGAAAAAAATTAAGTTAGGGATTTTGGATGGATTTGAAATCCGATCGTACCTTTATTGTGCCCAAAAATGAAGGAGAATGCATATTCAAGTCTAAAATAATGTTTATTGGATAAATCTGAATAAAATTAAGTCGAAATGCATAATTAAACTTTTAATAGGCCAAGTTGATTTAATCATGGGACAAATTAAAGTTTAATTATGTTTAGGAATTAATTTAGGGACCAATTGAAGGATTTAATTAAGTGAAAGACATAATTATACGTTAAATGGGTCAAATTAATTTTATTAAGGGCTTAATTTGTGGAAAATTAAGTTTGGAAGTCTAATTCGGGTTAAATTGAGAAGAATGAAATTTTCGGAGATGAAATTGATTTTTTTACCAAGTCAATTGGTTGAAATTGATGGGGGGGTTGTAATAAAAACAAAGTCATCATAAGATAAAGAACAAATTGAACTTTGGTAGAAAAAAAGAGGGTTAGACAATGTGTTGTCTAGTCACTATTCATTTCTTCCTCAATTTTTTGCCGAAAAACCTTGCTTTGGTACCAACTTTGCATATTTAATGTCTTTATCCTTCATGAAATTTGACAACCTTGCACAAAAATGATCCCTTGATTCTTAACAATACTAGCGTATGATCAGTTTTGGTTGATTGACACCACACAAACATTGGTTCAGCCCTAAAAGGGACAACTGAGGCAACCTACTATAGTTGTCACATCTAGTAGTACATGACACCTACTTTGAGCCAACAATTGGGATGATTATACTTTGAACCAATAACTGAAATTTTACTCCAGTATAGACTCAATTACCCTCTTCCTCCAGGTATAATAGAAGAGAAATCTATGGCATGAGGGGGGAGAAATCAGAAGCCAAAATTGAAGAAAAAACAACTTTCTTCCCCTTTTTTTGCTGAAAAAAATCCTAAAAGAGGGTTAGACAATGCACGGAAAAGCAAAGCTTATCGATTCAGAATGCATGTTTTTGAAATGAGGAGAGGCCATCTTTGATTGCCTTCACAAAGTCTCAAATATCCATTGCAGTCCTTATTTGAACCTAATAATTATTTCTTGATAATTAACCCTGACAAGGATCACACCCTACACTAGGAGGCAAGTGCGAAGAAAAAAGAGAAAAGAACTTTCAATCATAAAATAGTCCTCAATGACAAAAGATGCCCAAACAAAGTTGTTGCAAAAACAAAAAGAGTTTAGTGCACCATAGCAAATCAAGATTACATTATGTTAGTGCTAAAATCCTATGAAAAAAGCCCAAATAAAATACTTGGGGGGAATGTCAAGTCAACATGATGCTAGTGCCAAAAACCCATGACAAAAAGTCTAAACAAAATACTGGGGGCATGTTAAGTCAACATGACGGCACTGTTAAAAAAACTTATGATAGAAAGCCCAAGCAAATATTGGGGGGCATGTCAAGATGAAAGCCCAAACAAATACTAGGGAGCATGCTAGTTCACTATGAAAATCAATCATGAGGGCTAAATGGAGTTCTAAGAGTAAGCACTAAGTGATCCTTAGTCTAGAAAACCCTTGAACACTTTTTGAGCCTACAAATATCTTTTTTTAGTAACTAGTAACCTAAGCCTACGTTACAAGCCTGATAAAGCCCTTTCTGATCAAATACAGGCAATGTGGATCGGTAGACAATGCTTTTCCATTCGAAACAATCCTTACAAATGCTTCACACGACTTCATCGAAGCCTTCCTGACATACAAGACATGGAAAAATCATTTCACGTTCTTATCAAAATCAACATAAAACCTGACGATGAGATCACTTGAAGTCTTGCGAGAACAAGTTTGTTTAAACAAGCATCAAAATGGTTTTTGTTCTTGGAATGACTTTGAAATTCCAAAAGTGTTACATGAAAATAATATTTGCAAATAACCATCCCTTTCCTAAAAACACTTAAAGTCTAAAATACTTGTGGGGCATGACCAGGCTAGGGGCCAATCTACAAATACAATTGAAGCTGACTCCATCATTCCTTTTAAAAGAATCTGGATCAAACTCAGGGGGGCATGTTGTTATGGAAAATCTATCATCTCAAGTGGTTAAAATCACAAGTTGCGGCTTTGGTAAGCAGAAGCGAGAAGCCGTCAAAGCCAGAGATCCAAACCCTAGCAAAAGAAGGCCAAGAAGAAGAAAAGGGACCTATATCTCTTAGGTAAGTATACATGCATCATCATGCATTACATCCCCATTGAGAATCTAGGAAATGTTTTGGAGGGATCATAATTTACGAACCTTCATTCATCATTTTGTGTGCAAGCTTTCAAGCTCTCACCTCTTTCATTTCCTTGAGCATGCTTTTCAGCTTTATCTTTTTCTAGATTTTGGGTGTCATCATGCATTGCATCTCCCTAAAAATTCAAGAAATGTTTTGGAGGAATTGTAATTTATAAACCTCTACTCATCATTTTTGTGTGCGCCTTCGAGCCCTCACCACTTTCACTTCCCTAAGAGCGCTTGCGAGCCTTTCATCAGAACAGATAGAGTGTTTTTCAACCCTATCCCTTTCCTTATTTGAGTGCGCTTTCTAGCCATCAATCAACTCAGATAGCATGCTTTTCATCCCTATCTCTTTCCAGAATTTGGGTGAGCTCTTTGGCCATCAATTAAGATAGTGCGCTTTACAACCCTATCTCTTCCATTCTTGAGTGTGTTTTCCAACCCTCAACCATCAATTAAGATCGTGTGCTTCTTAGCCATTCCTTTCCTGTCATTTGAGTGAGTTTCCTAACCCTCATCCATCAATTAGGATAGTGCACTTCTTAGCCATTTCTTCCCTCCTTGTTTAAGTGTGTTTTCCAACCCTTAACCATAAGCTAAAATTAGTGTGTTTCCAACCCTATTTTCCTCCTCTACGAGTGCGTTTTCCAACCATCAATTAAGATAGTGTGTTTTCCATCCCTATCCTCCTTGTTCGAGTGAGTTTTCCAACCCTTGACCATAAGCTAAAATAGTGTGTTTTCCAACTCTATTTTTCTTCCTGTTTGAGTGTGTTTTCCAACCATCAATTACGATAGTGCAGTTTCCATCCCTATCCCTCTTGTTTAAGTGCGTTTTCCAACCCTTAAACATAAGCTAAAATAGTGTGTTTTCCAGCCCTATTTTTCTTCCTCTTTTGAGTGAGTTTTCCAACCCTCAACTATCAATTAAGATAATGCGTCTTTCATCCCTATCCTCTTTGTTTTGGATGCGTTTCTCAGCCTTCAACCACCACCTCAAATAGTGCGCTTTCCAGCCCTCAACCATAGATCCTAGATAGCGAGCTTTCTAGCCCTATTTTCCATTCCATGAAATCTTCACCATTCACATGATTCACCTGGGTAGGTCACCCATTACAATGAGACCATCTTCATCATTCTCACTTGGGCAAGTCGCCCATTACAACAAATACCATCTCTGTGTTTTTACAATCATCATCATCTTTTATCCTTTAAGTGTCCTCCTTAGGCCTCAATTCTTAGGTAGTGTGCTCTCTAGCCCTATCCTACCATTTCCTTCAGATTGCACTTTGTAGCCCTGATTCTCATTTCTGGATGGATTAACCATTTCTTGGTTTGGTAAATCCACCTTTTTTTCTTTACAATGCTTTTTATCTAAAGTTTTTTACAAGACTTTAGTTGTAAGCATTGTAAAGAGGGGGGCAACTGTCATAACCCAATTTCTGGGTTACTCCCCAAAATCTACCCAAAATAACAAAAATAAAATAAAAGGGGTTGGTGTTGGTAGAAAAATCAAAGTGAAAATTTTGGTTGTTTTCGAGAGTCCGATCGTATCTCTTTTGTTCCAAAAATAGAGGAAAATACAGATTTAAGGAAAAAATAATTTATCATTGGATAAATCTGTGTAAAAATTAAGTTGAACGACATAATTATATTTTTATGGGTTGATTTGATTTAATCGTCGACCAATTTAAAGTTTAATTATGATCGAGAATTAATTTAGGGTCCAATTGAAGGATTTAATTAAGTGCAAGGACTTAATTATACTTTAAATTAGTCACATCAAATTAATTAAGGGATTAATTGGTAAGAAATCAAGTGTTTGAGCTTAATTCGGGTTCAATTGAGAAGATTGGAATTTTCGGATACCCAATTGAATTTTTCCAAGCCAATTGCCCGAAACAGGGGTCAAATTGAAAACGATTAAGAGTTTAACGGTCAATTGAGGGTTAAATCGTAAAAATTAGAAATCAAGGACCGAAATAAAAAAGGCGCGCAAAGCTAAGGATGCTCTCGAAATTCTGACGGGGATACAATTGCACAAAATTAAAAGTTTAAAACCAATTAGGGATGCAATTAGAACAATTCCAAATTAAAGGACCAAATCGCAATTTCCCAAAATCAAAATTGCATGTGCCTGCACTGTTCCGACACCTGAATAGTGCAGGGCACGCCTCTGCAGCCCCTGGAAAAATGTAGAGGCAGAGGCAACTCCACACCACACCATATGCGTGTCCTCTTCCCCTATAAATTTCACATTTTCGCAGCACACTAGGGAGGTGGAAGACAGGAAGAAAGGAGAAAAGGGACGGAGGAGGAGCGTTTAGAGAATAGAAAACAGAACGGGAAAATTCACAAAAAACAGAGGAGAGAGTTCAAGAACAGAGAAGATAAATTTATGTAGAAGTCAGCTTACTTTTACAGTTTCAAAGATCAGAAACCTGTCTTCTTCCCCACTAGCCCCGAAGCTTTTCTCTCTCTCTCCCTTTCAGTTCAGCAACTCAGGCCACCCATTCCGACCACCTAGAACCACCTTGTGATCACTAGCAACTCCCCCTCTATTCCAGCAGCCTAGCTGTGGTCTCAAGCGAAGGCAGCAACGACAGCAAACAACGATTGCAATGTAAGCCGACGCCTTCCAATGCTTCCTCTGGCCACCACAGGCCACCGTTGACGACGCCACTGCCACTAGGATACTCACCTCGATCTCCTCTACCTATCTATATCATTAGGTACACCTTTCATCTCACTCGAAAATTTGGCACTATTTATCATCTTTCCTAGCATTGCATGCAGTGGGATGTGATTTATGTCCCACTGTTCATGCGAGCTGGGTTGAGATGGGCCGGGCTTTGTGCCCGGCCCAAGATCTAGGCGATTTAGGCTTCCAGCCCACAAGGACAGGAAGCCCATCCCATAATAAGTTGGGCTTCCAGCCCATCCGGACTGGAAGGCCAGCCCAAGCAAGGCAGGCTGCCAGCCCAGCCTCCAAAAAAAAATATTGAAAAATACAAGTTGACATAAAAAATATTTTTATTACTACAAAATTAAAAAAAAAACAAAAATTGTGTTTTGTTTTCATGCATACGACCAAATTCCAAGCTTATTTTCCATCATTATTTTCCATAAAAAATTATGTTGCATCTTTCTCATGTTTTAAAATGAAAATTGAATATCGTAACTGGTTTATGATTATCCATTTGAGTTTGGCCAAAATATCAAAAATAATTATAATTATTTTTGTTTTATCCATTAGGGTGTAAATTTACATTGTAAAATACATCGATGGATAAAAAAAGGGGTTTTAACTACTGTGTAAATTTATATTGTAAAGTACATCCGTAGATAACAAAAAGTTTATCTAACTGCGGTGTAAAATTACATTGTAAAGTATACCCGCAGACAAAAAATGTAGTGTAAAAATTTTAACTTAGAAAAACAATCAAACAACAATGCAACTTACCTTAGGTAGGGTGCAATGGGGGTGATGCGTCTTCCCCTTGCACAACAAGTCCCCTTATCGAGACTCTCGTAGACCAATAGGTTCCTAGTGACCTTAATACTAAGTGGCGACTCCTAATATTTATAGTCATAATTTTTACGGCTATAAGACAACACCCTTATTTTCAACGTGTGCCGTTGTCTCCCCAAATCTGGGGATGGCGGGGCGCGAAGCGCGTAAAAAAATCATCGTCCTTCTAAAAAGTCATGCTAACACATAACAAAACATTTGGGTCAAAAACACCCAAAGAAACACATTTAAAAACAATATTTCAAGCTTATGAAAGTAGAACCAAAACAATAAAACACAACATAACCTCTGTTTTCATGCACCCTACATCCCAAATTGTTTTTTTGAAGTCATTTTGTGCATGAAAAAATTTAGTTTTCTTGAGGATGAACTAAAAGAATAAACTACAATACAATAATTAAGTAAACATAAAGTTGCTTCAGAACAACAACATAAAGCAGGAAAAACAACATAAAAAGGGTGAATGGAACACTAATTGTCATACATTCCAAACCTTTTTTTATGTTTTGCCAACTTAAGATATAAAAGATAAATGCATAATAAAGCAAAAAAAAAAACACAAGGGAAACCACAAGCCTTGCCTTTGATTAAGACATCACCTAAGAAAATAAATATTTGTTTTTGTTTTTCTTTCGTTTTCTGCAACTAATTTTTTGCACCCTTTTAACACGCTTAGGGGAGGGTATTTATAGGGATTGTCTAAGGTTTTAGGATGTTTTGAATCCATTTCTAACTACTTGATCTTGATGTGTGTGTTATATACCCTTGATAAAAACCAGTTGGAGTGTCTTGGAGTATAATAAAAAAAAAACATATTGTTCTTTATCTAGTGGTTTCATTGTCGAAGCTGGCCGAGTGGCCTACTTTCAAGGCTTTTTCAAAGAAAATAGAACTTCATCAACATTGGAAAACACCACAATTTCATAGAGAAGATGCATATATTTAATTTGAATTAAATCTTTCTTAATTTGGAGGTTTGTAGCTCCACATCCATGCATTCAAAGTTGCTAAATCGATCACCAAAACTGCCAAAACAAGGAATTAATGATATGTCATTAACCTTTTCTTTGTCAATGCTATACGATGCCTCACCTATATAGGATTATGGTTTTTAATTAGGATTTTGGACAATTTCAACTAAATCATTGTTCTTATAATTTCCTTTGATTACACCCCTAATTGCCTCTAAACTTTCATTTTCTTTCAATCTTACCCCAACCAAAATAAATTTCTAACCTCTAAGTTGGTTGCAATTTTTATCATGGTCCTTGGTTTTGAATTTATGCAATTTGGCCCTTAATTGACCAACTTCTAATTTTATGTAATAAAACTTTTGATTTGACTAGATCAACTCTTAGAAATTGCAATTTAAACCCTAGACTTTAATTTCTAGCAATTAAAGGCTAAATCTTATAAATCTAATCGGATCCTTACATCCAAATCTCATATATTTACCTTTGAGTTTCAAGTTTGTCTTGTAAATATGGTCTTTAATAAGCAAACAATGCCTTTTTCCTTGGTGGTCTTCAATAATTTTTCTTATTGGCATATTGTTTTTTTTTCTTCACTATATATATATATATATTTGTAGTTTTGTTTGCAGTGTTTTAGGTCAAAAAATAGGTAACAACTAATGCTTCCTCTTTACAACATTTATAGAGCAAAGACTTGTCTTGTATGTTGCATATAAAGTTTGTAAAGATACATGCACTATCTAAAAAATCTAAAGTTAAAATGAAAACCCCATCTAGCAATTTCATAACAATTCAATTTATTCTTCTTTTTCTGAATTGTTGGTATAATGTTTTTGTTTTTTCTTGATTGTAAAGGTTTACCTAAAATTCCTCATCTTGGTGACCCTCTTAGTGCCAAAATATTTATAAATAGCTCAGTTAACCTAAAATCCCATTTGGTGATCCTTTTTTTACCAGAACTTCAATTCATGTCTTTTTTTATAGCTTGGTCGAGTTGAAATCTCAATGTAAACACCACTTCAACTAGAAACTAAGTCTTTGTTTTCAGCTTGGTCAACCTAAGATCCCATCTAACAATCTCTTTTAACTAGAACAAAGGTCTTTGTTTTTATATCGATCAACCTTTGATCCCATCTTGCGATCCCTTTAAGCAGAACATAGGATTTTATTTTTAGATCAATCAATTCCAGATCCCATCTGGTGATCCCTTTTAACAAGAACCTTGACCTTGTTTTTTATTTAATTTAGTCAACCTAAGATCCTATATGGCCATCTCCTTTAACAAGAAAAGGTCTTTATTTTGAGTTCGGTCAACCTATGATCCCTCATGACAATCTCTTTTAACTAGAACCTTGATCTTTGTTTTCTTTTAGTTTGGTCAACTTAAGATCCCATCTAGTGATCTCTTTTAACTAGAACTTTACCTTTGTCTTTTTCTTCATTTTAGTCAACCTAAGATCCCATATGGTGATCCCTTTTAACTAGAACCTTGATCTTTTTTTATATAACTTTGGTGAACCTGAGATCCCATCTAATGATCCCTTTTAACGAGTTACTTAATCTTTGTTTTTGTTTGAATCTATAACAAGCTGATTGTTGAATCAAAATTGAAATCCCTAATAGCTAGGTTCCTTAAATTCAAATTGAGGATTTTTTTTAATCAAAATTGAAATCCATGATAGCTAGGTTCCTTTTAACCAGTTACTTAATCAAAATTAAAATCTACAACGGATTGTTGTTCTTCCTGATGACCAAGTTTGAACTTTTGTTTTCTTTGAGAAATTCCTAACAATATGGTTGTTTTGTATTTTTTAATGTTTTGTTATTGTTGTTTTCTCTTTGCATGTTGAAAACTAGGGCCCTAAATAGGGTTCAATCAAGTTCTTTTTGAATTTTCCTAGTTGTTACGAAGTTAACATTCATTCTTCTTGATGTTGGATTGACTTGGATTTCTAATAACAAGGTTGATAACTTGACACTTCTTGATAGTTGGATTTTGGATTTTCTAATAACAAGGTTGATGACTTGAAATTTCTTGATATTTGGATTGGCTTGGATTTCCTAGTAGTAGGTTTGCAACTCGGTGCTTCTCAATAACTAGATTGAGTTGGATTTCCTGGTAACAAGGATGGCAACTCAACACTTAATAATAACTTGACTAACTTGGAATTTCCTAATTATAAGGCTTGAACTAATATTTCTTGATTATAGGGTTTAAAAAACTTGAAGCTTCCTAATTTCATATCAATAATTTTTTTTCTCTACCCTGATTCATTAAAATCTTGTTGGATTTCAATGAAAATATTCTTGAAAATTCAATAACATATATATAATATTTTGGCCTGAAATGACATGCAAGCATCCTTACTTGGTTTGAAATATAAGCCCTCTTTCTTTGATGCTCAAATTGTCATAGGGTGTCTTTGCATGATTTCTAAAGCTTTGTTGGCTTCTCTAATTCAATGGCTCATTAAATTTTGTCATATGTCAGTCATACACTCAAATGTGCATTGTCTATATGTAATGATTATTGCTTTCATTCTTTATCAAGCCTAACTCTGCCCCCAAGTATGGTGTTGTTTCATTCATCATGAAAGATGATAGAACCATATTATTCATAGTTTCACTCACCTATTTTTTATATATAGAATGCCATGATATTATTTGTTTTTTGTTTTAAAGGCATTTCTGGATGAAAAATTCCAAAAGAAGTAAATTGGAGGTAATTGTTGGATTCAACCAGCATCCAATGTTTTGTGTAGAGCATGAGCTCTAGCGGTTGAAATGAAGTGATTCTAGTGGCATTGAAAAGTTAACATCCATACCTTTCTAGAAATCAAAGGGAACAAAAATAAAGAAAGAGCATGGAAATCGCAACCATCAAAGCCAAATCTTGTAATCTACCAATGTTGACTTTTGGTCATTCCAACTTAAATATCTAGAGCTACAAAAGTAATCTACTCAATTTTTTTGGATTCCAAACTCAAAGAACTATCAATGATCCAAATATCCAAATTTCAAAACAGATTGTTGAGGTCTAGAAAGCACACTCAAAAAAGAAACAAAGATAAGGATGAAAAATACACTAACTAATATGGTTAATATGGTTAAGATCTTGAAAGCACACTCAAAAGAGAAGGAAAGACAGGGTTAGAAAGCACATTATCTAATATGGTTGAGGTCTATAAAGCATATTCAAAAAAGAAGGAAAGATAGGGACAAATAGCACAATCTCTATGTTGGTTATTGAGGGTTAGATAGGCTGGAAAATTAAAATGAAAAAGGGATATAAGGGCTTAAATGCACACTATAAAAGGATAATAAAAGGCTTTTAAACTACAAGCTTACCAAAAAAAATTTCATTAAAGATTTAAAGTGCAATATGTTATGATAGTTCCCTCTTTTCTTCATGAACTTCATTTTTGGAGTTTGGATTTCTTTAACTAACTTTAATGGCTTTGCTCTTTTACTTACTCAAGTTGCAACTTATAAACTTCACCTATGAGGGTGATAAATCTTTAAACTATATCCACTAGTCCCTTACTTAAAGATCTTTAGTTCTGTTCAAAATTCTTTGTCTTCATAGAAAAGAAAACATAAAGCGATCAAATTATATTTATTAGATTGTTCTAGCCTAATCATTCCCCAAATGTTTGGTTTTTTAGTTTTCTTAAGGAAGATGCTATATAGAGAGAGGATTATTTACAAGAATAACTCTCATTGAATGTTTTTGAAATTTGAAAGTCATTACAAGTGCAAAAACCATTTTGATGTTGGTTTAAAAATAACTTGTTCTAAGAGGAATTCAAGTTATTTCCATTATTAGGTTTTCACTAAGGTTGAGAAATTTTATATTGTTTTTAGTGAAAATGTGAAGTGATATACGTTTCATATTTTGTTGGCTAGAAGGGTTCAAGTTTTGAGTTTAGGGCTTCTTGGGAAAGGATAAACTCGGGAAACATTTACAAGGCTTGTTTTGTATGGTAAAATGTTGCCTACTAACCTTGATTGCTTATTTTTTTTTTTATCATAACTAGCTTTATTAGGTGTTTCATGTAGGCTTTGGTTCTTGTTTTGATGAAAATGGATATTTGCATGCTCAAAAAGTGTTTAATTGACTTTAGAACTAAGAATTACTAGTACTTGCTTTATATCTCATTATGGTCCACAAACTTTGGAGCCCTAGAATCGGTTTGCAAAGTGGTTTGACATGTGCCCCGACATTTGGTTTGGGCTTTTCATCTTTCTTTTTCTCAACAATGGATTTTTACCATTATCATCATGTTTGTTATTTTGTTATGGTGTGTATAAACTTTTTAACTTTTTTTGTACTCTTTTATGTCCCTAGCTTTGTTTAGTTACTTTTTATTCATTGAGGATCATTTCATGGATTTGGGATGTTCCTTATCATCATACTTGTTCCCTGGTGTCTCACTCGACATTGCGACGATCTAAAAAAAGAAGAAAGAACAAATATATGACATCTTGCTCTCAAAGGGAAAAAAAATTGGTTAAAGTAGTTACAACCTAGTATTATGGTCAACATAAATTCTATGATATGAGATTTATTAAGCAAAAAGGAAGATATTATCACCTCTTAAACATCCTACTTGAGGTAGGTTGCATCGTTGGTTTTGCTTTAAATTGTTAGTGGTTGTTTTTATGCTATCAATGGTTCGACTATAATCTTTCTAAAATAGTGTTAGTAAATATTCAACTACATATATTTCCAACTTGGGCATTGGTAAATATTACATGAAAAAAATGTATGCTATTTCTGGCTTTAGTGGCAATAAATATAAAATCAAAATTACTGTTACTATTGACTTTAGCATTGATAAGTATTATATGAAGAAATGTATGATAATCTTGACTTTTGTATCTGTGGATATGTGGGTTTCGAGTAATTTCTTATTCTAATATTAATACTCCTAACTTTGACATTAATGAATATTAGGTATATGCTCGATATTGATATATATGAATATAAATGTTTACAACTATGATGCCGTCAAAAAAATAAATTATTGAAAATTAAGAAATATCAGAGCTCAAATGGACTTTGTAAACTAGTTATAAATTAACAAAAGAGAGAAGAATATTAAAACATACATAAGTTCATAGACTTTTTCATGAAAATCAAAGTTTTTTTATAGAACATCTTAGTGCATCATAATGATTTGTTTGAAGTATTTTATCACATATAAAAAAATAATTAACTTTTTTCTATATAGGGTTTTAAATGATACAAAATAATAATAATTAATAAAAACTTAGCATGCATGAATTAATTCAAGCATGCTTTTAGGCTTGGCCAAGCCTTCATAACATGAATTAATTCACGTTGACCTTGTATTTGGCCAAGCATTCCCTAGTTTGGTAAGTAATGTCCAAGTTGTTAGGGAATAATAATAATAATATATACATATTTATACAAAAGGGCTAGCATGCATAAATTATAATAATATTTTTTTGGATTCGAGGAAACCCCACCCCTCTTTTAGGCACTCTTTGCGGACCTGGGTTAAGCAAGTAAAACTTTGGTTGTTCCAGACTCTTACAAGGTGAGAATGCCTTGACTCGAACTTGAGACATGCAAGGCAGATCTCAAGTCCTTTGTCACCACATCACGTCCCTTGGGGATATAAATTATAATAAGGCCAATCCTTTTTATAATTTGTTTTGTTATTTATTTATTTATTTTTGCTGAATTTGGGGAATAACTCATAGATAAGTTATGAAAATGGTCATGTGTATTTAATGAAAGTATAAATTATTTGAATGGCTTAAAGAATTAAGAAATGAAGGTGAAATATAAATTGAAAAGAGTATTCAAATATTTTGATCAGATCGAGATGATGATCATTTCAGGAAAAAAAAATCAAGATTATTTATAAAAGAATAATATTATCTCACAATTGACACCTTTTGAAAGGAGATGTTACACCTTATTAAATATGGTGCAGTCCATGATGAGCTATACAAACATGCCCTTTCATATTAGGGCTATAACATACAAACTACTACTTGCCTTTTAAAAAGGGTTCCATCAAAATATATTGATAAGACTACATATGAGATATGGAATGGTAAGAGACCAATCTTTTTATACTGGGAATGTGATACTCATATGAAAAGTTCGAAGCTAAATATAAGTTTGTGGGATACAAAAAAATAACCATTGGATTTTATTTATATCATCTAGTTAAGAAAAAATGTTTGTCTAACAACATGTTATCTTTTTTGAGAAATACTTTGTTCTTTAAGGGACCAGTTCGAGGTGTCACACCCATGCGAGAGCGCGGCGTCGTGGCGACCCCTCCCGGGAGCACGAATTCGTGTTGGTTTTTTTTTAAAAAAAAGAGAGTCACCACCTAGTATTACAGTCACTAGTAAACCTAATTGGTGTTTTAGAGATTCTAAGGCAAGGGATTGGTTGCATAAAGGGAAGGTTTTAGCACTCCTAGTATGACCTACCTAAGGTAAGTTGATTGGTGTTTTGGATTGCCTTATGATTGTTATGGTGTTGGTGTTATCAAATCAATTTTCTTAGGATAGGTTTGATATAATAAATAGATTTGGGTTCAAAGTTTTAAAAAAGTAACATTGACCAAAAGGATCATACCTTTAGATATGTTTATAGAGTGTGAAGGAGAACCAATGTAGATCTCTTGAAATCTGTGTTTGATTTAAAATAAATTTAAAACCTATGAACTAAGAGACAACTAGGATAGCAATATAAGGAGATTTTATGTGCTTAAAAAATCATATTTTTCTTTAATATTTCAAGTGTTCATGACTCAAAAATCACAAGGAAGAGGAGTAAAAAATTAGAAATCTAAGGAAATTCAGGGTGCTTTAAAAGCCTAATTTTGTCTTAGTGTTTCATACTTTCAATTGAAATGTCCTCAATTATAATCAAAGCTTTTGATGTGAGATTAATAAATAATAATGACTTATTATTCCTAGAAAAGTATTTTGGATATTTACCACTTAGACTTTCTTTATCCAAATATTAACAATGACTAATAATAAATTATCTCCAATAATATTTTGGATATAATCCCTTTGAGATTACTTTAACCAAATAGTAATTCTGTATAATATATGAATTCCTCAAAAATAAGATATTTGTATTTTTGAAATATTGTCTAACACCCTTTTCTTATGAAATATTAACATGTTGTAAAATCCAAAAATATATCAGATAATTTTTTTGCATACGAAATCCATGCTAAAACACAACATCCTCACGCATGCCTCCTTAGTTACTATTCAAGTGAATTATAATTCACTGGAATAGTAAAACAAAGGGATGGACAATGACTATAATTAAAATGCAAAGTGAAGAGGAATGGATGGAAACGTACTTGGCAACTGACGAGCGAAGTCGTTGATGTTGGAGCTCTTGCGCATGACCGATGATCATTGGTTATGGAGACAACGACAAACACTAGAAAAGTTGGTATTTGTCTTTGTCTTTGTCTTTCTCTTCTTGATAATGCTCTCATTAGAGACGGCGAAGACGATGATGTTGTGATGTGCTGGTTGAATGGACATTCTACCTCTGTGTTTTCTTGCACTTTCCTTGTTTTCATGTTGGCCGCCTCTCTCTCATTCTCTCCTTTTTTGTTTCCTTGCCTTATTTTTTTATTTCTTTCCCTCCTATTAGGTCAGTAGGGGAGGTATATATATATATATATATATATATCCTATACATAACTCTATTTAGTAAAGATTCAGTGCACTAATCTAGGATAGGATGTCAATCTCGGGTTACTTGCAATTAGATAAAAAGAAATAGGAAAGCAAATACTCTAATGATTCTAGTGGTTATTTCCCACAATTAAAAGGGTGGTGCATCTCCTTTCTGCCCTCCCACAACTAGTATCGTGGGGTCAATTGTTTCTTTTGATATGAGGCAGAAAAAAAACATGATTTGTAGCTCAAAAATCAAGCGAGAGAATCATCGAAACTGGTAGGAGATTTTAGAGAAAAGGAATTTGCAGACAAGGGGTTGTTCTCAAAATGACAATGAACAATACCATGCTAATTAAATCCTATGAGGTTGTTTTGTGCTGCAAAGTTCCAATAGGTGGCGTTTTTTGAGTGGGATATATGAGGGTAAAAAAATGGTGCCACTATTTTTGTGAAAAGAAACAAAATATAATCCAAAACGGCTATCAGGTAACAAAAATTATTGTAATGTTTTTTGATTGAGTCCTTGTTTTTTTCAATAAAAATAATTAAATTTCTCAAATTTAAAATTGGTCTTTGATTATCCTAATAAATCCTTAAAATATTAAATAAGGTCTCTCAAATAAGATTTGTTAACTCGTGTCAAAATCCTTCTCGCGGTAGGATACTATACTCTTACACTATACATTCAAATGAGAATATCTTGAGCTTTTAATATCAAAATCAGAGTATTTAAAAACCCAACTTCATCTATACGTACAGGATTATAACTTTCATAAAGAGTCTAAAGTGAGAAAAAATCATTTTAAAGAATAGAGTTTGCCCGCAATCTACTTGGTCAAAAGGATTTCTTGATGTGATTCAGAAACTGACAATGTCAGGCACCCCTATTTGACTAAGAGTCTAGCATAATAATAGTGGGCTTTAGGACCCAATATAAATTCAAATTAATTCTTTAACGTGTCATGAATGACAGAATATAGCTGAGATTGTAAGATATTGTATGACACCAAGAATCAAAGTCTAAGTTGGAACAAAAATTGGGTATTAGAACAGTATCGTGGCAACAACAAAATCAGTTTTTTTCAATGCAAATTCAAAGGGATTTATCCATCCTTAAGGATCAGATAAAGAAAAATGAATTTACAATTATGAAGACTTTGAATTAATCTAAGAATCTTGATGATTTTGCCAGCAAAGGAGGAGGATAAGAAGAGAAGAAGACATTAGAGTCAGGGTTCAATTTTTTTTTGTTATTCTCTACTTTTGTCAATCATCCAGTAACAATGAGCTAAACTCTTGTATTTGGTTAAAAAGGGATAGATGTCATCTCCAGCATATGGGGCCCAAAAATGAGTAACAATAGATGCCCCCTCTTTACAAAATTGAAGAGTTGACTTGCCAAATGCTTCCCGTAGTAAGTTTTGTAAAGATAAATTGTTTGGCCATACTAAAATCCTGTGCTTTCCTCTTGTTATTGGGTGACGTATCCATTTTGCATTTAAAGAGGATTATAGAAGGGGTCTCAATACCTAATGCCCTACTCGTTTTAATATTGTTAGAAAAAAAAATCTCCCACTTTTTTTTTCTAAATAATGGGTCTGAATATCGGGTGACTTGCCCATCTTAAAATCTTTATAAAAACTCCATGTTTTTTCTATAAACAATGCTCTCGGTATCGGATGACCTGCCCATCTTTAGTTCTTTAGGAAAACTCCATGCTTTTTCTAAAAACAAATGTGGTCTCAATATCAGGTGACCTACCCATCATTCTTTTTCATATGAAAAAACTCCAAGTTTTTTTTCTAAAAAAAATGATCTTAATATCGGGTGACTTACCCATCTTCAGTTGTTTTAGAAAAACTCCATGCTTTTTCTATATAATCGTCACAATATTAGATATTTGTCCATCTTAAGATTTTAAAAAAAACTTCACTCTATTTTTTTTTTAAAAAATGGTTTTAACATCAGGTGACTTGCCTATCTTTGATTTTTTTTAGAAAAACTTCTTGTGTTTTCTAAGAAATGGTCTCAATATTGGATGACCTGCCCATTTTAAGATTTTTAGAAATACTGGACGTTTTTTCTATAAACAAATGGTCTTGATATTGAGTGACTTGCCCGTCTAAAGTATTTTTTATAGAAATACTCCATGCTTTTCGAAAAAATAATCAAAATATGAGGTGACCTACTCGTTTTGAACTTCGAAAGAAATCATCTTACCTTGAGGAATGAAGCAATGCTGGTTCACAATTCATATTCTTTTCTGCAGTTCTATTGACCTGAGACTTTGTATCTCAACAGTTCCTAAAATTTGGAGTACTTAGGATTTCATCTCACTTTTCCTATCACGTTAGTGTTATAACAATACATCATGGATGCTTTTGTTACCCATTTTGGAAACATAGATCCCTTTTTCCATTGTAGCCTTCTTCTAGTCTTGTTTCCCTTTGTTACCCAACCTGTCCTCTTGAACCGGAATATGCTCCACGTGATATATTTCCTATCCTTTTTATACTTGGTGAATAGATCTTTCGGTTTCTTATGGGGCCTTTCTTTCTCCATTGAATATTGCCTTTTATTATACTTTTGCTGATGTCTTAATTACCCTTTCCATTTTTTAAGAAATTATTTTAAAAGGAAAACTCAAAAGATCTGGTTATTTTCATGAAAAAACAAATTTTCAATGCAATCACTATATTTTTGTTTTAAGCAACTCTCATAAAAGGTGTTTAAAAGTTTTGTGATGGTACTCCTTTAGGTTTTGGTTCACTATGAACCCCTATGTGCACTTTTTACCCCCCAGTGTGGTGTGAAATACACTTCAGGTTTAAATTTGGTTTGGTTCCCTCCACTTTGGGAATTAATGGATTTTCCCCCTTAGTCATGCGTATAAAAAAGCTTTTTCAAGTAAAAAATTTTCAAATGCTATGAGATTATGCACTTTATGCAGAAACAGGTTCTTTATAGAGAGAGTTCATGGTCAAACTTTATTTTATTGATTAGGAATTACAAAATACATCAAGCATAATATTTTTTTACATAGTCAGAATTCACAAGTCTAACTAGATCTTTTTCATCCATTTTATATAACAACAAAGCTCATCCTGTTAACAATTTCTTCACCACGTAAGGGCTCTCATAGTTTAGCACCCATTTACTTATATGTTCTCCCAGTAAAGGCAATATTTTCTTCAGTACTAGATCTCCTTCATGGTATTTCTGAGGTTGAAACTTCTTGTCATATGATTTGGCCATCCTTCTTTGGTAGATTTGATAATGACAAATTTCAACTATCCTTTTTTCACTAATCAGATTCAGTTGTTCATATGTAACTTTTGCCCATTCTACTTCTTCTAGCTCAAAGTCTATCAATACTCTTAATGAAGGGATTACCACTTCTAACGGCATCACAACCTCCATTCCATATACCAACGTGTATGGAGTGACTCTTGTTAAGGTTTGGATTGTGGTGCGGTACGCATGAAGGGCAAATGGCGACATCTCATGTCAATCCTTGTAGGTGACTACCATCGTCTGAATAATCTTCTTAACATTAAAGGAATATACAATAAGGAATTGGAATGCTTGATTTTCCATTTAGCATAGAGGCTTGAACATTTTGGGCATTATCAGTTATAATCTTTTCTAGAGGACCATATCGACAAATCAAATCTCTTTCAATAAATTTCTTCACCATTTTTTATGTCACATGAGAAAATGACCCGACTTCTACCCATTTAAAGTAGTCACTATCCACGAGAATAAACATGTGACAATTACTGGCTTTTGGGTTGACAGGTTCGATCACATCAATCCCCAACATTGCGAAGGGCCATGAAGATGTTAAATAGAGGAGACAGAGGAACATTGATTCGTCGCCATGTACCTGACACTCATGCATTTTTCGAACTTAGTCAATGCAATACTTCTCTAATGCCATCCAAAAGTAACTGACTCTTTATATCTTTCTATTCATCATGTATCCACTATCATAACCTGTTTCAGGATTATTCCCTAAAATCTACCCAAAATAAAAAAAATAACAAAAATAAAATAAAAGGGGTTGGCATTGATTGAAAAATCAATGTGGAAAATGTAGATTCAAGGATAAAATTATTTATTATTGGATAAATCTACATAAAAATTAAGTTGAAAGGTATAAATTTTTTTATAGGTCAATTTGATTTAATCGTGGGTCAATTTAAAGTATAATTATGTTTTGGAATTAATTTAGGGTCCAATTGAAGGATTTAATTAAGTGCAAGGACTTAATTATATTTTAAATTGGTCAAATTAATATCATTAAGAGCTTAATCAATGAAAAATCAAGTTCTTAAGCTTAATCCAGGTTAGATTTAGAAGATTGGAATTTTTGGAGATCGAAATGAATTTTTGCGAGCTAATTGTGAGAAGTCAGGGGCCAAATTGAAGATAGTTGAGAGTTTAATGGTTAACTTAGGGTCAAATAGCATAAATTTGAAACCAAGGACCAAATAAAAATGTCTCACAAAGCTAAGGTTGCTGTTGAAATTCTAACGGGGATACAATTGCACAAAATTAAAACTTTAAATCCATTTGAGGGTGCCGTTAGAACAATTACAAATTCAGGGACCAAAATACATTTACATCTTCTCCCAAAACTCCCAATTCCTGTGCAGACATGATTACATTGTTCAGTCATTTGAACAGTGCAGGCAAGCTATTGTAGGTGAGTAAAGGCAACCCATCCCTGCATGCAATGGCCAGGCAAAGGGTTGCCTCCTTCACCTAAAATATCACCAATCACAATGGGAAAAGGAGTGAAAGGAGCAAAAATTTACAGAACATGGGGGGAGCAAAAATTTATAGAACATGGGAGGAGCAAAAATTTGTAAAGAACATGGGGTCAAAACATACAATAACACAGACAAGACCAAACATATAGCAGACATATGGAAAGACAACAAGCAGATTTCTAGAGACCATCGTGACTGAAAAAAGCATGCACATGAGCATAACAAGCTAGCAGTCACCCCTTAACCTTCCTCAACGCTGATAGAGTCATCGTCGGGCAGCCTTCCTTATGTTGTAATGCTCTCTCTCTCTCTCCCCTATAGTCACGCCAACAACCAACTCTTTCTCCTCAAGTAGCAACCGACCGACCACCCAATACCACCCCTCATTACGAGCAGCCTCTCCTCCACACCAACAACCCAACCATGGCCTCCAGCGAGGCAAGAAAAGTACCAACAACATTAACAATGTATGCCAATGAAATTTCAGCGGCTCTCCTGGCCACCACTTCTGATGCCACCATCATAAGAAGAACCACGTCGGCCTCCTCTACCCGGTAGAAGTGACAGGTATGCTGGTAATCACCCTCCAAAAACCACCACTTAATTGCTCATTGTATTTGTATTTGAACAGTCTATTCACATATAGAACAGTCTGTATTTGTATTTGAACAAATATAGCTATTTCTCATGTTTTGAAATGAAAGTTAGATATTATAACTGGTTTATAATTATCCATTAGAATTGGGCCAAAATGTCAAAAAGAATAACAATTAATTTGTTTTAGCTATTGCGATGTAAAACTACATTGTAAAGTACACCCGTAGATAGTAAAAAAGTTTTTTAAATGCGATGTAAAAATTTCAAACATAAGAATGGTCAAGTTTTTGATTCCCAATGAGGTTGAGATTCTCTCATGGAGAGAGATCTATCTCAAGCCTTAGGAAACACCAACAAATAAAAAATCAAACTAAAAAAACAATCAAACAACAATGTAGCTTGCCTTAGGTAGGGTGCACTGGGGGTGATGTGTATTTCCCTTGCATGATAAGTCCTGTTACCCAGACTATCATAGACCATTAGGTTTTCTAGTGACCTTAATAATAGGTGGTGACTCCTAAAGATTTATAGTCATAACTTTATGATTATAAAACACCCCTTTCATCGTGCGCCGTCTCCCCACTTTCAAGTCATGCATGACATCGAGTGTGAATTAATGTCATCATGCATTTTAATTTCACAAATAAACCCAATTCTAGTTTAAGTGGAGAGTAGCGATCTGCCTCATGACTTTCTGTCAAGGTTCAGATTCATTAAATGTCCAACTATGAGGTGAGAGTTTACTCAATAATGGCAGTCATATCATACCCCTACCATTTCTTGTAAACACCTGTACCACCTTCATGTAAGGAGGTCATTGGGCATTTCATAGACCTTTGAGGTCAAGTAGAAAGCTTACCCCTCATGTAATGACCTAGAACTTGCTTTAAACTCCCCAATAAATTAACCCAATGTGTATGTACATACATTTGCATCCTCATGCATCCATCACTTTCTATAACATATCATCAGTAGGCTAAAACATAAGTCCTCGAAGAGCTTCTATCTATAACACTCAACTCTATCAAATAAATATGGATAACCAAAAACATGCTCACCATGATGTTCACTTCCAAGAACAACTAGATTCTTTGAAAGCTAGTGTGACTCATCTTCTTGGTTTACTCAAGGGAGCACTGAAATGACCAGTGTAATTGCTTTACAGTTTGAATATGAAGTCTACTCTTTATTTGATCATGTCCACAAATTTTGTTTTAGTTTAAACCTGTTTTAGTCTTGTCTGCAATTTTGCTCGTAACACCACAAAATCATTTTTTTTGTTAAGCAAGCCTTTCTTTTTCAGTGATCAAGTATTTTCTTGTGTTTATGGTGTATTCTTGCTCTTTGTTTAAATAACACAAGCACATCTTATACCGTTTCATCTAAATTATACATGATCTCATGACTTCATAATGATTTTTGGCAAATCAAAGTCTAGTACGGAAAGAAATGCCAATTTGATGTTTGTTTAACAAATGTATTCTTAGAATTGAAAGGATTTTATTGAAAGGTGATCTCGTACCTACAAAACCCCATATAATAAAGCTAAGATCTAGCTAAACAAATAATCCAAAAATCCAAAAAATCATTTCACATGGAAAAGCAAAGCTTATCGATCCTGGATGCATGTTTTTGAAATTAGGAGAGGCAATCTTTGATATGCCTTCACAAGTCACAACTATCCCTTGCAGTACCTGTTTGAGCCTAATAAATTTTTCTTGATAATTAACCTTGAGAATTTGATAATTTCATCCATATTTACCTAGTGTTTTGCATATGTTTGTGTATGAAATGCCTTGATATTCTTTGTTTTATGTTTTGAAGGCATTTTTCGATGAAAGATGCAAAAAAGAGGTAATTGGAGTTGATTGACATACTTGACCTTCAGTTGGTGTTTTGTGCAGAGCGGAAACTCTAAAGATCGAAATGAAGTGATTCCAGTGACATTCAAAAGCTAACATCCATAAATATATGGAAAGCTAAGGAAAAAGAAATAAAATAAGGAAGATCATGGAAATCGCAGCCTTCAAAGTCAAATCTTGCAATCTACCGATATCGACCTTTGTCCATTCAAACTTCAATATCTCGATCTAGAGAAGTCCGATTTATGCAAACTCAATTTTCATGGATTCCGTACTCAAATACCTATAAATGCTCCAAATGTAAGCTAAAAAAGATGTGATATTAAGGAGATATGAATTTTACAAGGGATAACTAAATTCTGTCAACTTAAGGAAGGACTATTTTGTAAAATAGATACTAGGGTTTCTAATCATATATAAAAGAAGAGAGGAGCAAGGAAGTTTCAGTCAGCAGCAAAGAAAACACAAATCTTCCTCCTCCAAACCCTAAATCATGTTTTCTTCCATCTTTTTATTTAGTTGTTCAATAAACATGTAAGGCTAGACTCTTTTGCTTGGTTGCAAGGACACGGAAACCTTCAGATTTCAAGAACTGTGAGATCTATTTTTATCTCAATTTTTTAGTTTATATGATGAATATGTTTGTTCTCCTATGCTTATTTTCCTGTGATTGTTTATTTAATTTCTAAGAGTGGACTCGAAGTTATTATTGTAGACAATCGAATGCTAAGTTTGATATCAAAACCAGAGTTGTGGTATATGAACTTATGAAGCAACTAAGTTAATAATTTTAGCGGATCTATGTTATTAATCTTAGGGAGAACATTCAATTGAACTAAACATATATTGCGGACAATTATGTTTCTTAATTAATCAATTTATCTAGATTTTAATGTTGCCATTGAATCAAATTACTAGTGCGGACACTGTAGTTGTTTGATTGTTAGGGTAAGGTATACGGTGGATCCGTTAACGAACCAATTTTAAGAAGAGATAAATATTCAGAATATAAATTGATGTGTCCTTTCCATGATTAGTTCTGATTTCTGTAGGTGGATGTTGATTTGCGACCAAGGTTTGCTTTATTGATAAATTTCAGTTTTATATAATTTTCGCTTAGTTTGCTTTAGCCTAGCCTAGAGAACTTCCAATTCCCCCAATTGCATAACATATAGCACGAAAATTTGAACTAGAATGCAGGAGAGAGAAAAGGGTCAAAAGAAGTTCAACCGACCACCATCAGGAATTCGTCCATGGTGTGCGGCCATGCGCCCCACCATGAGGAAGAGTGCTTGACCGCTATTTATGATCGGCTTGTTTTAACTCGCAAGTGCACGAGTGTGCGATGTAGCAATTAACTCGGTAAGATCGAGGTCATATCCACAGAGAGCTAGATCTAGAAATTAAGCTAGGTAACAACAAAAAAAATCTAAAGAGAATAATTAATGGATTTGTTTTCAAAGATGAAAGAGTGTAAGTAAATTTTAAATGACAAGAAAAAGTAAGTCTTGGTTCCAAATCAATTTTAATGGTGATGTATTGGTGATTCCTTTAACATATATAAGATAACTCAACCTAATATCAACGACGGTGATATTAGATCGGAAGATATTACAATGAAGTTTAAAAAGATGAAGATTGATTATTGCTTAAGAATGATCGAGTACTTTCATATTAAGTAAGACATTGAATCAAGCAATCTCTATACCAAAACTAAGTCTTGTTCATAAAAATTCAAGATTATAACATTACCTAAATGATTTCTAAAATTTCTTTGCAATAATAAAACATTCATGAAGAAAATGAAAAGATAGACATTAAGATTCATTCATATCTTAAAGAACTCACCTCAATCACCATCATCCTTGATTTGGATCCAAGAAAGAGATTAGTCAACCATTATTATATATAAGAACACTCTAATAAATATGAAATAAATTCAATCAAACTGAAATAATAAGTTTTACAAACTAAAAAAACTGAAATCTACAAAGAAGAACACAACACAATTTCGGTAAATATTCTAACACAAATATGATGCTAACTTTCGACAGCGATTTTGACCCTCGTATAAGCCTTCTGTGGAGAAGGATATTAGATACATATTTATAGGCCATTCCGTCAGCTTTCCATAAAATTAAATAAAATCTAATTTGGAGCTTGGAGTCAAAAGTTATGTCTGCAACACCGAAAGGTGTTCTGGAAAGTCAATTTCGGCAGCTGGAGAAGACTTTGGTGCCCGATTTTCTTCCTCCTTTTGAGCTGACTTCTTTCATCTTTTTGACCCAAAATAATATAACAATCTCCCCTCCAGCTTTCCATCCATGTGCTTTCCCTTTTAGGTGAATGGACTACTCAAAATAAATCAAATGTTACTTGTTGTGTGGACATGCAAGATCATGGATTCCTCTTGGGCTGATTTGGGGAAAATAAGTGCTCTAAAATTTGCCCAAATCTTCAACTGAATTTCCTCTTCAATTCTTTGTTCCGAATTCCGACTTTAAATTTGCTGAAATAATTCATTTAAGCTCCAAAAACCTGTCGAAACATTAAAAGAAACTTCATTACTAAAAAGCACATCAATTATTATAAAAAACCCAAATAAAAACAATAATACATATGTAAAATAAGAGACTTAATGATACTTTTGATGCACAATCAAAGAGTACATGGCGACGCATTGATTGAGACACCGAATGGACATTTGTGACAACCGTAAGATGTTGCACGTGCCACTCGAAGTGTTCGTGAGGCCGAATACTGTAGGCACGTGTGTTAGACACGCACACAATATTCGAAGGAAAATAAAATTAAAAAAAGGTAAATTATCAAAACACCCCTACAACCAACTCTTCTATTTTGTCCTATTAAGGGGCAAATTAGTAATTAGACATTTTTTAAAAATATGAAATATCTAAAACATCCCCACAGGAAAACCTTGATTTTTGTCTTATTTGGTAAAACAGTTATTTTACTGTGCAATGAAATGTGAAATTACCGTGATACCCCGACAACTGTTGTTTTTTTGTCTTATTTGAGAGTAGAATGGTTATTTTACTACGCAAAGAAATAAAAAAATCAGAAAAATCATGACCTACTCGAACCGAACCGAACCGAACCAACCCAAAAACAATATTACAATCCACAGTGAAAACAATATGTTGTAATTCCTCCCTTAAGTTGTTAGTTTTTTATTTAAATACTTTAATAACTATTTTTCTAAAAAGAAATAACCTTGCATGGAATCTTCAAGATTTTACTTAGAGGAGCTGAATTGCCTAAATAAAGAGTTGAATGTCGGTTGGATGCTTTGTAATGCAATTTAGACACGTTTCTTTACAAAACCTTTTTGCTAGGAGAATTGAGTTGTCATCTTCGAAAAATCATTTCTCCATCATATGACATTTTTTTTGTTGTAATTTGACCATTTATAGGCCTTTGAGCTAGGAATCCAACAAAATTGAGTTTGCATCCATTTTGTTTTTTTAGCTCAAGCTATTCTAGGTAGAGTGGCCTAAGATCAACATTGGTAGAATGCAAGATTTGACTTTCAAGGTTGTGATTTCCATGCTCTTCCTTATTTTGTTTTCTTGCCTTAGCTTTCCAGAAAGGTATGGATGTTATCTTTTTTATTCTACTAGAATCAATTCATTTTGACCTCTAGAGCTCACGCTCTGCACAAAACTATAGCTAACATTCAAATCTGCCAATTACCTCAATTTACTCATTTTTGTATCTTTCATCAAAAAGTGCCTTCAAAACATTAAAAAAAAGAATATCAAAGCATTTTATATATATAACATAGGAAAAATACTAGTTAAATGTAGGTGAAACTATCAAATAATATGGTTACATCAATACTTGTCTAAACTAGCTAGAGAATTTGAGGAAATAGATTTCACACATCTAAGAAATGAAGGGAATCAATCTGTAGATACATTGGCCACACTAGTTTCTATGGCTAGAATAGACTTCACGCAAAAGGTACAACCTGTACACATTGATATTAGAAATAACTTGCTCATTGTTGGTCCAGTTGAAAGAGAAATAAATGGAAACCCTTGGTACTATGATATCATGAATTTCGTCCAAAACTAGGCATATCCCATGGGGGCATTCAAAATCGATAAAAAAACCTTACGGAGGTTTGCAATGGATTTTTATCTTGATAGCGAGATTTGTATAAGAAATCATTTGCTAAGATGTAAGATGAAGATGAAGCCAAACATGCATTACGGGAAGTCCATGACAGACCTTCACCATATCCATATGCCCTCCTTTGCTTAAAGACCCTCAGTTTTATTCAATATTCTTTGCCTTCTCAGGAAACGAATCATGAAGCTTGTTGCATTTTAGGCTGCCCTCCATTTTGGTCATGCCCACAATTGTTTTAAGCTTCAAATGTTTGCAGGAATGGATTGGTTATTTGCAGAGATTGTTTTCATCTAGGATTTTGGAATTTCAAAGTCATTCCAAGAACAAAAAACATTTTGATATTTGTTTAAACAAACTCCACATATGTTGATTTTGACAAGAATGTGAAATGATGCTTGTTTCATGTCTTGCATGTCAAAGAGGCTTCGATGAAGTGTTTTGAAGCATTTATAAGGCATGTTTTGAATGGAAAAACATTATCTATCAATACAAATTGCTTGTATTTGATTAGAAAGGGCTTCGTGAGGCCTGTAATGTAGCCTGAGGTTGTTGGCTATGAAAAAAACAGTTATTTGAAGGATTAAATGGTGATTAAGAGTTTTCTAGACTAGGATTACTAATGCTTACTCTTTAAGCTCCTTTTGGTCCTCGTAATTGATTTGCATTATGACCAAACATGTCCCCCAACATTTTGTTTGGGCTATTGTCTTGACATGCCACCCAATATTTTAGTTGGGCTTTTGTTGCGATGTCGCAGTCGCACAAATTAATTACCCTGGCTTAAAACAAATCAAACAAGATAGTATATAGCAAGCAAGGGGTCGATCCCACGAGGACAATTTAGTTTAGATTTTCGTGCTATATGTTGTGCAATTGGGGGGGTTGGAAGTTGTCTAGGTTAGGCTTAAGCAAACTAAGCGAAAATTATATAAAACTGAAATTTATCAATAAAGCAAACCTTGGTCGCAAATCAACATCCACATACTGAAATCAGAACTGATCATGGAAACGATACATCATTTTATATTCTGAATATTTATCTCTTCTTAAAATTGGTTTGTTAACGGATCCGCCGTATAACTTACTCTAACCATCAAACAACCACAGTGTCCGCACTAGTAATTTGATTCAATGGCAGCATTAAAATCCAGATAAATTGATCAATTAAGAAACATAATTGTCCGCAATATATGTTTAGTTGGATTGAATGTTCTCCCTAAGATTAATAACATAGATCCGCTAAAATTATTAAGTTAGTTGTTTCATAAGTTCATATACCACAACTCCGGTTTTGATATCAAACTTAGCAATCGATTGTCTACAATAATAACTTCGAGTCCACTCTTAGCAATTACATAAACAATCATAGGAAAATAAACATAGGAGAACAAACATATTCATTGTATAAACTAAAAAATTGAGGTAAATATAGATCTCATAGTTCTTGAAATCTGAAGATTTCCGTGTCCTTGCAACCAAGCAAAAGAGTCTAGCCTTGCATGTTTATTGAACAACTAAATAAAAAGATGGAAGAAAACATGATTTAGGGTTTGGAGGAGGAAGATTTGTGTTTTCTTTGCTGTTGGCCGAAATTTCCTTGCTCCTCTCTTCTTTTATATATGCTTAGAAACCCTAGTATCTATTTTACAAAATAGTACTTCCTTAAGTTGACAGAATTTAGTTGTCCCTTATAAAATTCATATCTCCTTCATCTCACATCGTTTTGAGCTTACATTTGGAGTGTTAATAGGTCTTTGAGTAAGGAATCCATGAAAATTGAGTTTGCATAAATCGAACTTCTCTAGATCGAGATATTGAAGTTTGAATGGACAAAGGTCGATATCGGTAGATTGCTAGATTTGACTTTGAAGGCTGCGATTTCCATGATCTTCCTTATTTTATTTCTTTTTCCTTAGCTTTCCATATATTTATGGATGTTAGCTTTTGAATGTCACTGGAATCACTTCATTTTTATCTCTAGAGTTTCCGCTCTGCACAAAACACCGACTGAAGGTCAAGTCTGTCAATCAGCTCCAATTACCTCCTTTTTGCATCTTTCATCCAAAAATGCCTTCAAAACACAAAACAAAGAATATCAAGGCATTTTATGCACAAAACATGTGCAAAACACTAGGTAAATATGGATGAAATTATCAAATAATATGGTAGCATCAAATACCCCCACACTTAGCTCTTGCTCGTCCTCAAGAAAGGATAGGTAGAAAAAAATTAATTAAAAATAACCATGACGAATCTCTTAATCTCCCATCAATATCCAAGAATTCAAGCATTATAAATAAGAATACAATGGAGAAGGATAAAGAACTAAATCTTCATGAATTTGTTTGCATGCAAACTTCAAAACTCAATTACTCTTTGGGATTTAAAAGAAATCTATGTCATGCCAAAGTGATAGGTCCTCTCATTGATATACACTCAAACACTCATGTGTTTAGGGCTTATGTGTTTAAATCTCTCAAATTCGATCAATGAATATGCTCTACCATAAGCTTGCTCTTCAATCCCATCTCCATTACTAAAATATTACAAACCATGCATGAATCGAAAGGTCTTATTTTCCGGTTGTAATGGGGCTAAGATTAAGGTCAGGTAAAAGAGAGTAGAAGAAAAGGTTCAAACCAGAGAAAGTAGAACATTCTGAAATAATGATATTTCAAACAAGATATTCCATCAAAGCACATCAATTTTCAATATTTAAGCACCAATGCTTAGCTTCTTTTGATTCAAGCTCTTTTCTATTTCTTTTCTTTTCATTTCATTTTTCTATTTCTTTTGTTTCTTTTCTTCTTTTGTTTTTTTTTTGTTCTTCACTTTTGGCAACTTTGCCCATCTTTTCATCAAACATCACTTCTTTCTTTTCACATCATTTGCAACCATAATTCCATGAGATATCACAAGTATATGTTCTATTAATCCTTGGCCAGGGGAAAAGAGGAAAACATATAAAAAGTTTAAGGCTTTAGGTTGGATAAAGCAAAGAAAAGATAAACAAGCTCAAAAGGTGCTTACTAAAGATAATATGCTTTAGGTTGGCTTTTTGGCTCAAGCGGTTAAAATTCCTAATGCCTTTATCATCTTCATGCATCTATGTAATGCAAATGTAAACTCAACAAGATATGAAGCAAGTTCTAGAGATACATATCATTGAAAGAACGAACAATCAAAGAATATAATGTTGAAGGCTCAAAAGCTTACATTGGTATAACACTATAAAGTCAACATGACATATTTTCAAAGTCAATCCCTAAACCAATTAAACATTAAAACTTGCATGCACACTCATTCATTTGATTTATATATTCATTTATCTCACTTAATTCTCATACATAATACTCATATTCTCATAAACCAATGGGAGTTCGAAAAGATCAATCATAGAGATTTTTTTTTTGGAAGAATAAAGAAAAACAAAATAAGAAAACTGATATTTTCCCAATACCCCCACAGTTAAAACACAACATTGTCCTCAATGTTGAAAATGAAAGAAAAGGAATATAGGAGAATGACAAAAAAAAAAGCAAAAAAAAAAAGATAAGGGAAAAGGAAAGCAAATCTGATTTTTTTTTGTGCTGGGTTGCCTCCCAGGAAGCGCTTTAATTTGTGTCATTGGCTCGACATGTGGTATGCTCATTCTTCATAGATTGGTTCGGCTAACTCCACATAAGCGGTGATTTCTATCGTCCAACTTTCATAGAAAGGTTTCAAGCGATGCCCATTGACCTTGAGTACGTTATTTGTTTTTAAACTTGTAATTTCAACTGCACCATAAGGAAAAACATTAGAAACAACAAAAGGCCCAATCCAACGAGAACGCAACTTACCAGGAAAAAGTTTCAAATGCGAATGATAGAGAAGGACTTTGTCTCCAACATGAAACTCTTTTCTTGTAATCATTTGGTCATGAAGACTCTTACTCTTATCTTTGTAATCCTTGCATTCTCATAAGCGTCATTTCAATCTCTTCCAACTCTTGCAATTACAACTTTCTTGCAATCCCAGCAGCATCATAATCCATGTTAAATTATTTTATGTCCCAAAAAGCTTTATGTTCAAGTTCCACTGGTAGTTGACATGCTTTCCCAAAAATCATCCTAAAAGGTGACATTCCTATTAGTGATTTATAAGCCGTTCGGTAAGCCCAAAGTGCATCACCAAGTCGCAGACTCTAGTCTCGCCGGTTGGGTTGCACTGTCTTCTCCAAAATGGACTTGATTTCTCGATTTGAAATCTCAGCTTGGCCATTTGTTTGAGGATGGTATGCCGTAGAAGTCCGATGAGTCACATGATATTTGAGTAACAATGCTTCCATTAAACGATCGCAAAAATGCATGCCAGGATCACTAATGATAGCTTTAAGGATTCCAAACCTGTCAAATATGTGAGTCCTGACAAAATCTACAGCAACTTTAGCATTATTAGTTCGTATGGCTTTTGCCTCATCTATTTGGACACATAATCAACTGCAAGAAGGATATAAAGAGCGCCAAAAGAAGAAGGAAATGGACCCATAAAATCAATACCCCAAACATGAAAAATCTCGCTTACAAGAATATTCCTTAAAGGCATTTGATTCTTATGAGTGATATTACCTGTTTTTTGACAGTTTTCACATGATTTGCAAAAATGAAATGCATCCTTGAAAATAGAAGGCCAATAAAAACCACTTTCAAGTACCTTATGGGCCGTTCTTTTTGATCCAAAATGTCCACCACAAGAATGAGAATGACAAAAGGTGAGAATGGAATGAAATTCATCTTGTGGTACACATCTCCTAACTACTTGATCCACAAAAAATTTCCACAGATGAGGAGTATCCCAGAAATAATATTTAGCATCAGCTCGTAGCTTATTTTTTGGGATGTAGACAAACCTGGAGGGAATCTTTGGTGACTAAATAGTTCACCAAATCAGCATACCATGGTCTTGTGGAGGAATGTAACACATACAACTGCTCATCAGGAAATGTCTCTCGCATTGTTTCAACTTGTATATCCTTGGTCCTTCGTCGGCTTAAGTGATCAGCCACATGGTTTTTAGCACCTTTTTGTCTTTGATTTCGAGATCAAATTCTTGTAAAATCAAGATCCACCTAATTAATCTTGGTTTGGACTCCTTTTTCTTCAAAAGATACCTCAGAGTTACATGGTCAGTGAAAACAACTACTTTTGTACTAAGTAAATATGACCTGAATTTTTCTAGAGCAAACACTACTGCAAAAAGTTCCTTTTTAGTTGTATGCTAATTGCATTGTGCTCCATCTAACATGCGAGAAGCATAGGCTATAACATGCAAATTCTTACCAATTCTTTGCCTAAGAACAACCCCTACCGCATAGTCACTCGCATCACACATTATCTCAAAAGGTTCATCCCATTTTGGTGGTTGGATGATAGAGGAAGATGTGACACACCTTTTAAGCTTATCATGGGCATCCTTACATGCTTGATCAAACACAAAATCCACTTCTTTGGATAATAGTTTGCATAAGGGTGCTGTAATCTTCGAGAAGTCTTTGATAAAGCGCCGATAGAAACCTGCATGGCCAAGAAAAGAATGAACTTCTCTCATGCATGAGGGGTAAGGTAATGATGAAATAACATCTATTTTAGCTTTATCAACCTCCAATCCATGCAAAGACACAACATGCCCAAGAACTATTCCTTGATCTACCATAAAATAACACTTTTCATAGTTCAAGACAAGGTTAGTTTCAATGCACTTTTTCAAGATAAAAGATAAGTTTTCTAGACATCTATCAAAAGAATCACCATACACCGTGAAAGAATGATTGAGGTTTCATAGATGATTACACGTTGTATGGTGATTCTTTTGATAGATGTCTAGAAAATTATCTTTGATCTTGAAAAGGTCCATTGAAACTAACGTTGTCTTAAACTATGAAAAGTGTTATTTAATGGTAGACCAAAGAATAACTCTTGGGCATGTTGTATCTTCACGTGGATTGGAGGTTGATAAAGCTAAAATAGATGTTATTTCATCATTACCTAACCCCTCATGCATGAGGGAAGTTTGTTCATTTCTTGTCCATGCAAGTTTCTATCAACATTTTATCAAAGATTTCTCGTAGAGTACATACCCTTATGCAAACTATTAGCCAAGAAGTGGATTTTGTGTTTGATCAAGCATGTAAAAATGCTCATGATAAGCTTAAAAGGTGTGTCACATCTGCCCCTATATCCAACCACCAAACATGTTATAGCCTATGCTTGTTGCATGTTAGAATGAGGACAATGCAATTATCATACAATTAAAAAGGAACTTTTTGTAGTGATGTTTGCTCTAGAAAAATTCAGGTCATATTTACTTGGTACAAAAGTCATCATTTTCACTGGCCATGCAGCTTTGAGGGATCTTTTGAAGAACAAAGAGTCCAAACCAAGATTAATTAGTTGAATCTTGCTTTCAAAAGAATTTGATCTTGAAGTCAAAGACATAAAAGGTGTTGAAAACCATATAGTTGATCACTTAAGCCGACTAAGAACCAAGGATATACAAATTGAAACAATAAGAGAGACATTCCTTGATGAGCAGTTGTATGTGTTACACTCCTCTACAAGACCATGGTATGCTGATTTGATGAACTATTTAGTCACCAAAGAATTCCCTCCAGGTTTGTCTACATCCCAAAAAGACAAGTTACGAGTTGATGCTAAATATTATATTTGGGATACTCCTCATTTGTGGAAAATTTGTGTGGATCAAGTAGTTAGGAGATGTGTACCACAAGATGAATTTCATTCTATTCTCAATTTTTGTCATTCTCATTCTTGTGTTGGACATTTTGGAGTAAGAATAATAGCCCATAAGGTACTTGAAAGTGGTTTTTATTGGCCTCTATTTTTAAGGATGCATATCATTTTTGCAAATCATGTGAAAAATGTCAAAGAATAGGTAATATCACTCATAAGAATCAAATGCCTTTAAAAAAAAATAGTATGTGAATTTTTTTATGTTTCGAGTATTGATTTTATGGGTCTATTTCCTTCTTCTTTTGGCAATCTTTATATCCTTCTTGTTGTTGATTATTTATCCAAATGGATTGAGGCGGAAGCCACAAGAGGTAATGATGCTAAAGTTGTAGATTTTGTTAGGTCTCACATATTTGACATGTTTGGATCCTAAAGCTATCATTAGTGATCGTTACACTCATTTTTGCAATCATTCAATGGAAGAATTATTACACAAATATCATGTGACTCATCGGACTTCTATAGCATACCATCCTCAAGCGAATGGCCAAGCTAAAATTTCAAATAAAAAATCAAGTCTGTTTTGGAGAAGATAGTGAAACCCAACCAGTGAGATTGGAGTCTGTAACTTGGTGATGCACTTTGGGCTTATTGGACTACTTATAAATCACCAATAGAAATGTCAACTTTTAGGATGATTTACAAGAAAGCATGCCATCTACCAGTGAAACTTGAACACAACTTTTTGGGCTATTAAAAAATGTAACATGGATTAGTAAAATGCTATTGCAAGAGTTGGAAGAGATTCGAAATGATGCTTATGAGAATGCAATGATTTACAAATACAAGACTAAGAGTCTTCATGACCAAATGATTACAAGAAAAGAGTTTCATGTTGGAGACAAAGTACTTCTCTATCATTCGCATTTGAAACTTTTTCCTAGAAAGATGCATTCTCGTTGGATTAGACCCTTTGTTGTTTCTAATGTTTTTTCTTATGGTGCCGTTGAAATTACAAATTTAGAAACCAATAAAGTACTCAAGGTGAATGGACATCGCTTAAAATCTTTCTATGAAAGTTGGACGGTAAAACTCAACGCTTTTGTGGAGTTAGTTGAACCAATATGAGCATGCCACATGTCGAGTCAATGACATAAAACAAAAGCGCTTACTGGGAAGCAACCTAGCTAAATAAAAAAATAAAATAAAATCATATTTGTTTTCTTTTTCCCTTATCTTTTATTTTTTGCATATTATTTATTTTTTGTCATTCTCCTATATACCTTTTCTTCTTTTATTTCAACATTGAGGACAATATTATGCTTTAAGTGTAGGGTATTGGGACAATATCAGTTTTTTATTTTGCTTTTATTTGTTGTTCCCTTAAAAAAAATCTATGTTTGATCTTTTTGAGCTCTCATTGGTTTATGAGAATATGAGTATTATATATGAGAATTAAGTTTTAATGTTTAATTGGTTTAGCGATTGACTCTAAAAATATGTCATATTGACTTTATGGTGTTATACCAATGCAAGCTTTTGATCCTTTAAAATTATATTCTTTGATTGTCATTTCTTTCAATGATATGTATCTCTAGAAATTGCTTCATATCTGGTTGAGATTACATTCACATTACATAGATGCATGAAGATGATAAAGGGATTAGGAATTTTAATCTCTTGAGCCAAAAAGCCAACCTAAAACATTTATCCTTACTGAGCCCATTTGAGCTTGCTTTTCTTTTCTTTATCCATGTATAAGCCTTAACTTTTTATAGGTTTTGTTCTTTTTATATACTTGTGATATCTCATGGAATTATGGGTGGAGATTATGTGAAAAGAAAGAAGAAGTGATGTTTGATGAAAAGATGAGCAAAGTTGCCAAAGGTCAAAAAGAAAAGGAGAAAAAAAGAAATAGAAATAGAAAAGAGCTTGAAATCAAAAGAAGCTAAGCATTGGTGCTTAAAGATTGAAAATATTTGTGCTTCGATGGAATATCTTGTTTGAAATGCTCTACTTTATTTGGTTTGAACCTTTTTTCTTACTCTTTTACCTCACCTTAACTGTAACCCAATTACAGCAGAAAAATAAGACCTTTTGATTCATGCATTGTTTGTAATATGTTAGTAAAGGTGAAGGGATTGAAGAGCAAGCTTATGTAGAACATATTCATTGATTGAATTTGACAGATTTAAACATATAAGCCCTAAACACATGACTGTTGGAGTGTATATCAATGAGATGACTTATCACTTTGGCATGGCATAGATTACATTTAAATCCTGACACGTAACTAAGTTTTGATATTTGCATGTAAACAAATTCATAAAGATTTATGTTCTTTATCCTTCTTTATTGTAGTCTTATTTATAATGCTTGTATTCTTGGATATTGATGAGAGATTAAGAGATTGGTCATGGTATTTTCAATTTGATTTTTTTTCTAATCCTTTCTCAAGGATGAGAAAGAGCTAAGTGTTGGGGTATTTGATGCAACTATATTATTTGATATTTTCACCCACCCATATTTACCTAGTATTTTGCCTATGTTTTGTGTATAAACTACCTTGATATTCTTTGTTTTATTTTTGAAGGCATTATTGGATGAAAGATGCAAAAACAAGGTAATTGGAGGTGATTGACAAATTTGACCTATAGTCGATGTTTTGTGCTGAGCGTAAGCTCTAGAGATTGAAATGAAGTTATTCCAGTGGCATTAGAAAGCTAACAGCCATATCTTCTTGGAAATTTAATGCAATAAAAAAAATAAAGAGCATTGAAATATCAACCTTCAAAGTCAAATCTCAGAATCTACCAGTGTTGACTTTTGGTCATTCCGATTTGAAATATCTCAAGCTACAAACTTCTAATTGATGCAAACTCAATTTTGTTGGATTCCTGACTCAAGCATATATCATCAAACCAAATTGCAACAAAAATGATGTCATATGTGGGCTACATGAATTTTGCAAGTTAACAACTGAATTATGCCAACAAACAGGTTTCGTGAAAAAATGAGTTCCAATTACTTTCTAAAGCAGCTAAGCTAGCATCTAAGTTTTTATTTCATCAATTCAGCTCCTCTAAGTCAAAGCTTGAAGATTTCATGCAAGGCTATTTCTCTCTCAGGAACGTAGTTATTGAAGCACTTAAATGTGAACTATTAAAGGAGGATTATTTTGTATTTTAAAGACTAGGGTTTCCTATGTGGTATTAAAAGAAAGAGAAAATATAGTCGGCCAGCCAGCAAAACTTCATCTTCTTGGTTACAAGAACACAAAAACCTTTGGATTTTAAGAACCATGATTCTTCCCTTTATTTTCAATTTGTATCATGAATGAGTTTACTTGTTTTCCTATGCAAATTTCTTATAATTGTTTATCTTAATTGCTTGAGCAGACTCTAAGCTATTACTGTGAACAATTTACTTCTAAGTTAGATGTCCAAACCAGAGTTGTGAGATCTAGACTTTTGAAGCAACTAAGCTTAATAATTGTGGCAGATACATGTTATTAACCTTAGGGAGAACACTCAAACACAGAAATTACAAGTTGCGGACAACTTGGTTGTGTTAAAATTAATGAATTTATTTAATTCTTAATGTTGTCACTGAACTAAATGATTAATCAAGACATTGTGATTGTTTTATTGTTAGGGTTAATTACATGGCGGGATCGTTAATTAACCAATGTTAAGGAAGGATAAAATTTTGGAATATGAATTGAAGCTTCGTTTCAAGGATCGGTTTTAATTTCCATAGGTAGATGTTACTTACAACCAAGGATTGTTTTCTTGATAAGTTTCGTTTTTTATTCATTATTTAAATTGTAGGCATAATTTAGATAATTTAGATAATCACAACCCCCCCCAATTGCATAACGTATAACACAAATCTGAACTAAAACATCCTTGTAGGATCGACCCCTGCTTGCTCTTTACTATCTTGTGTTATATGTTTTAAGTTAGGATAATTAATTTGTATGACCGTGAAATCACAATAGTAGGGCTTCACCAGGTTGAGTAGACATCCCTTCTCTATATCATGCTCTTAACATTTGCTCGATCAAACTGGCTAGGTGCACCACGTCATTTTGAACTCCTTCAAGCTTTTTTTGTTACCGAGTTTTTAGTTGTGACCTTTCTTTGTTTTTCATCTTTTTTCTTAGTCGAGTATTGTCGATTCTAAAAAGGGGCCTTATGTTTCTTATTCTAGCAGATACATGCACAGATGTATAAGAAAATACATGACTATGAAAAGAATGCTTTGTATATTGGGTATGGATGCATCCTTCTTGTCATCTTTTTACATAAAAGATGGGTCAACACCCTTTTGATTAATGCTTAATAAGTTCATTAAATTTTATAAAAATAGAGGAGATATAAAATATATTAATATATTTCCTCCATCACCTCTCTAGCCATAGGTAGGAAGGCGAAACAATAATTCTCAATTTTCTCCTATAAGGCATTGGTTTCAACTAGACTTCGATGATAGCAAATGATGTCCGCTCCTAGATTTCATGCAATGATTCTAGCAATATGAGCATGTGCAACAACTTCATCCATTTGTTCATCTATCTTGGTTATCTTTTCTATGAGCCAAATATTAGTTTTGTTCAAAGTAGTATTGTTGGCATCAATTTTATCCTTGTGTTTCTCCATTGCTGCTAGTTTCTTGTCCAAATACTTCACCTTTTCGTGTTCTTGTCAAGTTTTATCCTCAGAACTTTTATCTCATTCTTCGCTAACTCTTCAACAACCTGAAATCTCTTCTTTTGCTTTCCTCTTTTGCAAACCCCATCAAATGGCTTTCCAACTCCACATATTTCTTGTTCAAATCCTTATACTTCCCAATTCTATCAATCAGCTCAAAATGAACTTGTGCAAATTTCTCTTGGTAATACTCTTCGCTTCTTTGGCACTCGATAAAGTCAATCTTCAATGCTTCAAGTTCAATGCAACTTTGCATCCAATCCAAGCTCATCCCTCCTAGCTCCTTCTCATTTTCTTCCCTAACATTCTTCTCCTTACCTAGATTTAACTCAAGATTTGTTATTCTCGCGTCTATAGACTGTATTTTCCCCTCTAGAAAGGATCTCCTCTTATCCCCTTCTAACACCATTTCTTCCAACATTGCCTTGTCTTTTCTATTTTTGTTCAACTCTATCTGAAGTTTTTTCACTTGTTTTCTCAACTTCTCTTCATTGTTGACCCTTTTCCTCTTAATAGGATCTTCTAAAATTTAGGGAGATTTCACTCCTACATAAGGCATGGCTAAAGCAACTAAGTCTTTTTATCTTACATATCCTTCACTTGTACTTGGATCCCTCAAACCTTCTATCTCAACCAAAATCAGATGCTTCCAATCTTATTTGATGATCTTCAAAACTTCTTGTGCAATGGGATCTTTGAACAAGCCAAAGAATTGAGCAATTCTCATAGTACTTGAAACAAATTATATGCTCCCAAGTTGTCTAACCATAAGGGTAGGAGCATATGGAACGCAATACGGACACATTTCATTACAAAACCTGTTTGCTAGCACAATTCAGTTGTCAACTTTGAAAAATCATTTCTCCATCATATGGCATTATTTTTTGCTGTAATTTTGGCATTGATAGGCCTTGGAGTTAGGAATCCAACAAAATTGAGTTTACATCCATTTGGTTTTTGTAGCTCAAGCTATTCAAGTTGGAGTGGATGAAGGTCAACACTAGTAGAATGCTAGATTTTACTTTCAAGGCTGCGATTTCCATGCTCTTCCTTATTTTATTTTCTTGCCTTAGCTTTCCAGAAAGGTATGAATGTTATCTTTTTAATTACACTAGAATCAATTCATTTCGACCTCTAGAGCTCACGCTCTGCACAAAACTTAACTATCAGTCAAATTTGTCAATTACCTCCAATTTATTCCTTTTTATATTTTTCATCCAAAAGTGTCTTCAAAACATAAAACAAAGAATATCAAGGTATTATATATATAAAACATAGACAAAATACTAATTCAATATGAGTGAAACTATCGAATAATATGGTTGCATCAAAAACCCTCACACTTAGCTCTTGTTGTCCTCGAGAAAGGATAGCTAAAATAAAATTGAAAATAACTATGACCAATCTCTTAATCTCCTATCAATGGCCAAGAATATATGTATTATAAACAAGAATTCAATCAAGAAGGATAAAGAGTATTTCATGAATTTATTTACATGTAAACTTCAAAACTCAATAACCCTCTTTGCATATGAGTTTTTTTATAGTGAGTTAAAAATTACATTGCACACTCGTTCACTAACTTGAGTTAAAACAATCACAAACTATCACAACATTTTCTTGTGATTACCAAAAACATATCATCTGCATTCTCCTGCAGAAAGCAAATAATGTGAAATACTATCGTTGTTATTTTCTTAGTTAACAATAGAAGCTAATGCAATTAAGTTGTGTATAAACAGAATGAAATATGAAACGAGGACACAAATGATAATCAACAAGCGTTGCAGCCCGTGCAATCATCAGTTTCAATTACCATCTTACTTTCCACTCTACCTAGCTCCTCTGCAGCTAGCCAATTGTTTTATGATATTTGAGCAATATTATTGAAGAAAGCTAGGCATTTAGTGTGTGGCTGACAAAATAATAAGATTAAAATGTTGATTCATCTATCTAAGAAGCTTAGCGAGCCAGATCTTAGTTGGATTATTTGCGAATTCCATCTATACTTTCTCGCAGATCATTGTTTTTTTCTTTACAGTATTTTAAGCATGTTGACAACCAGGGGAATTCTATTGAGGCTTCAAAAACATAAAAGAACCTGGATAATGAGCATAACCGAAAATATTTATTGGTAGAAAATGATTGTGGAATTGGCTAGCCACTATCCAGGTCTGAAAAAATCATCAGCAAAATTGAAATATAGATAATAATTTTCTCCGTCTTTAATTTTATCTTTATTTATTGAATTGTTCTTGTTAAAGTTTGTGACCCTCAAGCCGCTGGTCATAATAATGTTCTGTCAAATCCGCCCACTTCTTTTTAAGTTAGTGAACTGATCAGAAGGTCAAGGTAGACCCGGTTTGTTTCAGTGAGCGCAAGGAATCCTCTATATTTTGATTCGGATGTTATATGTTATTGCATTCTTCTTCAACTTTTCGTTTTATTTTCCCTGATATAATTTTAACCGAGCATGTCTTGTGCTTTGGAGCTGACGGCGTATCGTGGTCGTTCTAATATTAGAAAAAATAAAAATAAATAAGAAAATAAGATGTGGTGGTCATGCATGCATGCATGCAGATATGGTTTATATGGACGCATGCATTGGTTAGTGAGAAAATGGTTAGGTCGAAGGCTCCCTTCTGTAACAGTACAGATTAATGTCGATTACTGGATAATGTAAATCTTAACTTCGATTATCTCTATATATAAAGCCCGTAGCAACCTTGGTTATCTCATTATCTCACTGATCCGCCGCGCCTCACCTTTTGATCATCTATCTCTTTCTCTCTGTCCAAGAAACGCGAAATGGATAAAACACAATCCAACTCTCAGGATGTTGAGGTGAGAAAAGGGCCATGGACCTTGGAAGAAGACTTGATCTTAACCAACCACATCGCGAACCACGGTGAAGGTGTATGGAACTCGCTTGCTATATCTGCAGGTAATCTGTTGCGCCCTTTTCTTCTCTTGCTAGATCATAATTTTATACAAGATGGACAACAAGAAAATGGCTTAAAAGACACTGCTAAGATTCAATTCTAAAAATAAAATAAAAAAAAAAACAACAAAGAACCAAAAACCAAAGAAAGGAGCGCAACGATGAATTTGTAAATGTTTGTAAGAACATAGCGTAGAGAAGTTTGCCCCCACCGAAAAAACTCCGCGATAAGGAACCAGGTAAAATTTGTAATGTTTCTAATACATCTTCTTTTTTTTTTTGTTTACTAATAATGAATCATTTCAGTGTTTTTTTTTTTTTCTGAGGATCTCTTGAGAGAAACCCTAGTAACAAAAACCATGATTTCGTTTCATCATATTGTAGGTCTGAAACGTACAGGAAAGAGTTGCAGGCTCCGTTGGCTCAACTACTTGCGGCCCGACCTTCGAAGAGGGAATATTACACCTGAAGAACAGCTCTTGATCATGGAACTGCATGCTAAGTGGGGAAACAGGTTAGCTTCATCTTATGATTATTGCTTGTGTATGGTATTATTAAACATATATATATATAAGCAAGTATAATATATACTTTCTTTTCTCACCTGCTCAAGCATTCAGAAAATGTTTGAAAGTATTGCATTTATCTTTGTCGATATTGGAAGACGGAGAAGAGATTTAATCCCTCATCTCTTATAATTAAGGAAAGCACAGTTCTTAAAGTCCCTAGTTCATTCGTACAGACCGCAGTCGATCTTAGCGTGCATGATGAGAAAGATACAAGCAGTAACGTAGGGTCTGCATTAGTGATAGACAAGGATTTGATTTCAAGCAGAATTTTCAGCTTTTGAATCTTCATGGCTACAAAAAACCACCAATTCATTACACTTTCACTATTTGAATATAAAAAGATTTATTATTTTCTCTAATTGTAGATGTTTTATGATAAGAAGGAGCTGGGGCACATCAGTTTTTAATGAACCTACCCTCAATTTAGTAGATATGGCAAATCATCAAATTAATCAGCAACCAAATGTCAAGAAGACAGGTGTTTGAAGATCCCATTTATTCCTCTTCTATACATCAAATCCCAAAACCATAAACCATAATAAAACTTTTAAGGTGAAATATCAAATTTCTCCTAAGATCGTCCACCAAAACTATGAGGAGATTGCGGCTAATTGTGTGCTACCAGCAGCTGGGGGCTGCATGTACGAAGGATAACGGATCCATACTCCACGGTACAAATTTTGATTTTGGTATTCTTATTTTGGTTAAAAAAACGCTGCTATTCGTTGCGCAATGTCATCGAGTATAACTGGGAAAAGAAAAGAAAACATCTCCCACATATACATAATACACAAAGAAAGGACTTAATTTTAAACAAAACATTAATTGAGTCCGCAGTCCTAAAAGGGTTCCAAAAATATATCAGAACCTAATATTACAGCTAGATATTGATATTGGCAATGGACCCATATGAACATCTCTAATAAATCCATACAAAATTGGCAACAGAAGTTTACATTTATCCTATTTCAAGGTTTTATATTTACAAGTTGTCACATGAAAAGCCCACCTTTCCTGAGAAAGAGAAGCTGTTTCGAATTGATTGACGTGGACATCAACCATATATATATATTGTTCTAACTCTTTTATGATAAGATATACTTCTTCTTACCGTTTTGTTTTTATCATAGTTGTAGTTGTATACACAATTGCAGTAGATACATGTGCTTCTCAAAACTCTTTCGTATCCCTACCTTTTCTTATCTTTTGTCTTCGTTAAAACGTTTTTGAAACAACTAAAATTCATCATCTTCCTTCGAAAGACCAGGTTCATCTTTTCATTAACAAGTTAAGAAATTTTATTTATTTGTTTTTAAATCTCAAAATTATATAACATACAGTATTTATCTCTAAAACAAAATTAGGGTGTCAAGTGTCAACTCCTTCCCTATTCATATAAACTATAAACAGCTAAAGAGTTTTTTTTTTCTTTTTAAGCAATTTGCCCCTTTGGACTTTAATTGTTTTTTAATCTTATAATTTAATATTTATTTTATTTTAAATTTATCTTCATAAATTATTTAATTTTTCTTTTCAATGAAATTAATTAATTTCAAACTATCTTAACTTTTGGTTTGTGTGTGGTTTTTCGAGTATCGAGTGGAATGATCGTACAAAGTTATCGTGGTTTAATTAATTGTGAGATGATTTGTATAGTCCCTCAAATTAAAAAAAAAAATGTGTTGTCAACATATGGTCCATTCAAATATTCTTAAATTTTCATATGCCTGATGTATGAGTGCATGGTCTGACAAGCTTAGTATGTCGAGAAATTATATTGGATTAAGTGAGATAGTGTGCCTTCTATCTAAAAAGTTAATTCTTTTGAAATTATTTTGTTCCAATTTCTTTAGCATAAATTAAAGTAAAAATATATACAGGAAAGAACTATTTTGTAGTTGGAAGTAGCTCAAGATCAAGAGAAACTTTCAATAAATCTAAGAAAACTCCGTCCTCACACTTGTGGTTATTTTTAAGGCTTTGTTTTTCAAATTCTTTTCCTCAAACATAAATCATATGAGACAAGAAAACTGACCAGAAGGAAATTATGCGTTTTGTCTTAAAATTCATGGCGAAACCAGGTGGTCAAAAATCGCAAAGCATCTTCCAGGGAGGACCGACAACGAAATAAAGAATTACTGGAGAACTAGAATCCAGAAGCATATTAAGCGAGCTGAAACATTTGCTGCACAGGGTTCTGAGACGAATGAACAAGGGAGCAGTAGTAGCCAAGTTTACAGCACAGCCGAATTAATGGTGACCACCTGTCTACCGACCTACCATGGAGATGTGGAGGCCTTTTCGGGAGAGAATATACCTCAAGAACTGAACGAAAATTATTGGAGCATGGAGGATCTGTGGTCCATGCAGTTACTTAATGGCAATTAAGTATATGGGAACCTTTCTGCTATGTTCCAAATGATCCTATTTTGGATCAGTATTATTAGGTTTGTCTATAGTTGCCACTCGGTTGTATTTTATATACGCTAAAACTTATTACGCGTCAACGGCTTGGAATACACGCACGCAAATATCTTATATATACTTATGCATCCGCTTATTTACGAATACTTTCTTGATGATAAATGATCTTACAAGCTTTGCTTGATTGAGGGAAATAAAAGCAGAAGATAAATATATATTGATTGGGGCAGAAAAGCCAGTCTCCTAGACGCTAGAGCCAGCCGCCGAATGCAACGTATGAAGCCAAAATAAATTCGGCGACAACGCTAGTCCGCTGCATGCAATTGAGATATCAATTAATCTTGTATAAAAATTAGAGATTTACAAAAGCTTGGTACCATCTATTCAGGGGAGTAGTTGTTCACAAAGAGATTGGTGACGAAAAGCAGAGAATGTAAAGTGTCTCTCTAATTTTCTCTATAAAGTTTGATGGTGGCGGCTTTCTTCTTTAGATGAAATTTTCATACTGTAAAGTATTGGATTGTTGTGCACAATAGAGCACCATGTTGGAGAGCTGTGTAATCATTCTCCAAGTATTGTAGAGAACTTTAGTTAGAGAACAAATTGTGCCTTTGTCATCAAATTGTGACTGAAAGTCAATGGATTACTTCTTTGTTTTAATCACTTTTTTTTATGATGATTTGATGCCACCAAGACTTCTTCTGTATCTTGATCATGATTTGAAAATAAGTCATTGGATTGGTACGAGGAATTGGAGATGTTGTCAAATTATCTTACATAATATGAAAATATTTGCCATCTAATTTTGATGATGCTAGAAGTGCAATAATTAATGCCCTTTTTTAGTAAAAATGACTCGATTGATGCTTCCAAGTTTTATAATATTTGGCATCTAATGGATCTTGAGTGACGCTACTAGAGGAGGAGACGCCGATGTAGGAGTAGATTGTTGGTCAGCAGAGCAAGGCCAGGTCATGGATAAGGAGGAGGAGACACCGATGTAGGAAGAGATCAACCGGGTTGAGGCTGAAACAAGTAGCGGTCGAGAGAGAGCGTAGGGCTGATGAAGAAAGCTGTTGCGGGTAAGAGTGGAGGAGCTCTGTTGTGGCTGTTCAACTGAGAGAGGGAGACAAATGAAGGGGAGATGATGGTCTGTGTTGGTGCTACCACGAGGTGGGCAGGCTGGTTGTGGCTGAAGCAAGGGGCTTCGACAGAAGGGAAAGGTTAGGGGAGGGCTGACGATGACTTTTTGGAAAATTTAGTTTTTTTTTTTTTTTTTATACAGGGAGGGAGGGAGAGTGTAAAATTAATTTTGATCCCCCAAAGTTTTTTATTTAATATTTCTCTCCCCCTTTCTCTTGCGTGTGTCAACCTATATATAGGTAAAAGAATTTTATTTTGGTCCCCTGTTTTCATTCTTTTCAACTTTAGCCTCTTTCTCCGGATATTTTTTATTTAATTTTTTTTGGTTATTTTCATAATATAGTAAAATCAGAGTCAATTAAAAAACAAAAATCAATGATTTTGAAAATAATGTGTTAAAAGCACAATACGTTAAAAAGACATTTATAATTTGAATTTTTTTTGAAATCACACTGAAAATACTATAAATGATGCAAATGCATCAAAAGTTTTTTTTGGTATTTATTTTGATATAATTAAAAAATTGAGTAAAAAATTGGATAACAACAAATGTACATTCTTTACAATAATTACGAAGTTGACGTTTAAGTTGACGTTTATGTGCAGTGCGTAGTAAGAATGTAAAGATACACAAATTGTTTTTAACTATAACTATAATCAAAATGAACCTTGATTCTTCTAAAAAAAATTTAATTCATTACAGGTTTGAACTTCTTGGTGTTTTTTTTATTGTAAGGTTGACTATAAATTTCATGTCTTAGTGATTTTTGTTGTATCATTTTTTTATGTAATAGCTCGATTAACCTGAAATCTTAATTAAACAATTCCCTTTAACCGAAACAAAATCTTTATAAATGCTCGATTAACGTGAGATCTCATTTGACTATCCCTTTTAATCAAATATTTTTTTGGAAAACAACTCAACTACCTAAAATTTTAATTTGGTGATTTTCTTTAACTAGGACCAAAATACACATTCAGTGGGTCAACTTGAAAATCTCAATGTAGAGATTCCTTTTAGCCATAACCTTGGTTTTCTTTCTTCAACTTCAACCTAAGATCTCATGTAGCGATTTCTTTTTACCAAAACCAAAATGTGCCTTCAGTTGGGTCAACCTGAAATCCCAGAGTAAAGATCCCTATTAACCAAAACCTTGGTCTTTGTCTTTAGGTGGGCTAACCAGAGACCCTATATGGCATTCCCCTTTAACCAAGACTTAAGGTTTCCTCGATTAGGTCAACCTAAAATCTCAATATAGACATCTCTTTTAGCTAGAATCTGGATTGTTGCTTTTTTCATATAGGTTAGCTTAAAATTTCATTTGGCGATTCCCTTTGAATAGAACCTTAATGTTTTCTCAGTTGGTTAACCTAAACTCTCAATCTAGAGACCCTCTTTAACTACAATACTAGTCTTTTAACTGATGAAGGGCTTGCACACACACTCAGTGAAGTGATGAATAGAGGTTTGTAAATTACAATCCCTCTAAAACATTTCTTAGATTCCTTACGGGAATTCAACACATGATGACACCCAAATTCAGGAAAGCAATAGCACTGGAAAGCGCGCTCAAGAAAAATGAAAAAGGTGAGAGCTTAATGGCATACACAAAATGATGACTTAATGTTTTCTCAGTTGGTTAACCTAAACTCTCAATCTAGAGACCCTCTTTAACTACAATACTAGTCTTTGACTTCGGTTGGGTTATCTAAAATCCTATCTCACTATCCTGTTTAACTTGAACCTTAGTGTTGCCTCGAATGGATTAATCTAAAATCTCAATCTAGGGACCTTATTTAGCTAGAACTTTGCTCTTTATTTTTTGTTGGGTTAACCTAAGATCCCATCTAGAATCCCTTTAACCATATTCTTAACATTGTCTTAGTTGGGTTAACGTGAAATCTTAATCAAAAGACCCTTTTAACCAAAACTTTAGTCTTTATCTTTAGTTAGGTAAACCTGAGATCTCATCTTATAATCCCCTTTAACTGGAAATTTAATGTTGCCTCGGTTAAGTTAATCTAAAATCTCAATCTAGAGACCCTATTTAACCATAATTGTAATCTCTATCTTTTTTTGGGTTAACTTTATATCCCATTTGACATTCCCTTTTAACAAGAACCCTTTATTTAGTTTTTTGAGTAAATCCAAGAACAATCTAATTGCAGAAATAAAAATTGAGATTCCTAATTGCCTCGGTAGAATCTTTATTGTTCTTCATGATGACAAAGTTCGAAGCATTTTTTCATGGTAGAAAGCTAGGGTTCTTTTTCTTCTTCTTTTTATATGATAGGGTTTGATCAAGTTATTAATGAATTTCCTTGGTTGTTTATTATTTAGGGTTTACATATGTCTTTCTTGATGAATGAATTAAATTGGACTTCATAATAACAAGGTTGACTTGAGATTTTATAATTGTAGGGCTTGAGCTGATGTTTCCTGATTGCGGGGTTCAAAAACTTAGTATTCATGTTCGCAAGGTTGACCTAATATTTCCCGATTATGGAGTATAAGAACTTTGAATTCCCTACTATCACAAATTACAAATTCTTTTCTTTGTTAACTCTAATTCATCAAAATCTTATTGCATTTCAATTAGTATCTTCCTAGAAAATTCAAAAACATATATGCAATGCTTTGTGGTTAGATGCATGCATGCATCCTTACCTTGTTTGAAATATAGCCCCCTATTTATTTTATGTTTTATCATCATAAGGATTCTTTGCTTGCTCTCCAAAGCTTTGTCAATTCTCTAGTTCATCAATAATTTCAAGTTTAAAATTAATTTGGTTTTACTATTAATTTGGTAGTTCTTCGACAATTTCAATTCTTTTTAGAAGTAGAGGCCTATGATAGATTAGGTTTTACTATTAATTTGGTAATTCATCAAGGACTGGTCATGATGGTTCGGCTGATGATTGGATAGTTCATAAAGGATTGGATCCACTAACAAAGTTCCCAATTTTTTGTATAGTTTTTGGTTCGTAATCTAAGCAAGGCTTCTTTTTCTTAGATTTCTCTCTTTGATAATATGAATGATTGAATTAAACATAAAAAGATACTAATTCTTTCTTAAATTAGTGTTGTTCTTGTTTAACCTTTTTTGTATTCTTATATCATTCAACATTTGAAAACTTTAGTTTTGGATAAAGATAATTAGTTTATTATGAGTCAATATTAATAATGGATTTGTTCGTTGAAAGAGTTTTGATATTTGTTTTGGGCTTATCATTGGTAATTTTGGAAGACTAACTAAGAAGTCTTTTTATTTTTTTTGTCATAAAGGTGTCTTTATACCATATAAATGTTTTGCATTTTAGTCATAAACATGGAAGAGATTACCTATGAAAGCTTTGGAATGATGGAAATTAAATATGCAACAAAAGACTGGATTTAGGCTAAAAGTTAGCTCAATGTATGGAAAAAATAATATTTTCTTTACCATGATTATATTGAGTAATACAACTTAAATTATGACATTCCAAGAGTTTGGCTACTGTAGATTTTTCTAATTCCAAATTTTGATGGAAAATAAATGTCAATTTATTTTTCATACTTAATGGTGACAATTATTGACCTAGAGATACCAATTTTGATAACCATATTGCAAGGCTTTGTTATGAAAGTCATAGCCTTGTAATGGATCTTGTAAAGTAATAAAAGAGAAACATATCCATTATTATTTTTGTAATTATGGTTCTTAATATACAAGGTTAATACATCTAAAATGTTTCTTTTATAAAAAGACATGATAAATTTTGGATAATAATTGAAAATAATGATTCATTGCAAAGACTAGACTCAATAATTCCTAGCAAGAAATCATTGGATTCTAGGAATCTACCATTAATAGGCGCCATAATAAATCTAGAAATTATTGTTTCTTAATATATAAGAGTGTTTGGGAATGCGTTTCCAAAGCCCTTTTGAAAAAAAATATTTTTTTTACTTTAAATTAAAAAAAAATATTCTTTACATCATTTTCATGTGCTGGTGTAAAAAATGATTGTTAAAAAATATAAAAAAAATCATTTTGATGTATTTTTAAACGAAAAACACTTTCAAAGACAACTTTAATCACATTTCCAAACAGGCACTATGAGTGAAGCTATACTTTTTTCGATTATGATGATTTATAGAAGCCGAAGACAAAAGTCTTGTGCTTTCGTAGTTATGAAAGAAGTTATATACAAGTATAAAGATAAAATAAATGAATATAATTATACAAATTGGATTGACTAAGTTTTAAAAATTATCACATGATTAATTTTTACTTATTATTATCTATAATATACATATTATATGACTTTGAGAAGTTAGATTGAATTATATATTATTTTTTAATAACCCAACTTGAGTTTTTTATACCTTCAAAATTATATGACAAGGTTGCTTCATATGCATGTTTGACAAAGATATTTAAAATCAAAACATCTTTTGTTTTTTTTTATAATCAGAAACACCAAGGTGCAATCTTACTTTACTAAAATAACAATTATAAGGTCAATAATTAGTAGAAACGTTGATTGTCAAGATTGTTGAATATATTTTGTTTTGTAATTTTGATGTTGTAATATATTTTTAAAAGGAAACTAAATCTACTATGATCATATATTTTCTTTTCATGTATGTTTTGGGATTTTCCCATTATCAGTTGCTTAACTCAAATATTTTGTTTTCTTATCACCTAGTGATATGTAAATCCAGAAGATGAAATCTTGAAGTATAAAGACATCTTGAAAAGTATGTTTAGGGTTTCTTTATAAGTTTCACCTATATAAAAAAAGGATAAATTAAGGACCGTTTATATGGACTCATATTTATGCATTAAAGAGACAAAATAAATGCACACTTCACCCATATCTCATTTGTTAGACACAGACATATACCGGATAAATAATGATTTTCATGTATGTATGTATGTATGTATGTATGTATGTATGTATGTATGTATGTATGTGTGTGTGTGTGTATAACTTTAAAATCTTTATTACGTTACTGATAAATTAAATTATATAACTTTAAGATTGTTATTACATTACTGATAAATTATATAAAATTGTATTCATATGAAGCTTAATTTGAGCAAATAGCCTCTTTAACATTAAAGCTAACGTAGAGAAATATACGTTAATATCTTCTAACTCGCAAAAAGTTGAAGTAAACGTACGTTTGAACCAAAATATTCTTTATGCAGTGATATGGTAACCTTAAAACTAGGATTTAGACAAGTTAACTTTCTTACGAGTGTCAGATCAACACACACAAGTTAACTTTAGAGAGAAGGAGAGCCCAGCATCTTGGGAACTTGACATGGGATGAATAGATGAGGATCAAACGGCCTCTATTGGTAGAGATGGCTTATTAAGAAACTAGATAGAGATCGTGGAAGGATAGCATAAAATAAAACAAAGTCATTCAATCAACTATTACTCATTCAATAATAATAAAAAAAAGACATTATTATAATACATTTTTAGCCAACCTCAGCTTGGCTTTCGACAAATACTTTCCCCATTTTGATGAATGCCCATGCAAAATTGACGAACGACACTGGCCTAACTCTTGCAAGTAAAGCTAGGATGTCCTCACATGCTCTCTATAAATTCCTTACCTGTACAGCATGTGACCTTTTTGCGTTTTTTTTTCATTTAATCATCGTAATTTGATATCAATTTCTGCTACTAAACAATCAAGTTACTGACTAATTATTATAATTATATCTTACAACCTTCTCCCCCCAAACCTAGCTATTGTTCCATAAGTACTCTTGTTCCATGCAAGCTTTATGAACTTAGATTGCCTGTGCAATAGCATAATGGATCTGTTTTTTTTTCTCTGTGTTTTCGGTTCTTTGATTATGTTTTTTGCTGTTCCCATTAGCGTAATAAAACTTGAATTAGGTTTAGTAACCCTAAACTCCACGGCTAGGCAATCTCGGCATGTGCTTCGATAGAAAAGACTTTTCAGAGAGGAACAAACAAAAGTTAGAGCCTAGTGATGACAATCGGACTAGCTTTTTAAGAGTTTGCATCCAAAGTGTACCAGCCCTCAGCCTTAGCAACTAACTCTTTTCCAAAATTAGGAGTTTTTGTATAGGAAAGATGAAATAGGACGTCAAATAATTGATCGCATCACACGAGGGAGACCCAACTTTTTTGAGGCCCGCTATCCATTTTTCCCTCACATGTTAAATGTGAATAAACCCTTCATGTGAAAGCTGAGGAAAACCCACGTGATGGGTCGGTTATGAAGACAAATTGTTATCATGGCCACCTGACTTGTGTGCTCAGACCTCGGAATTCCGATGATGCTACTCTTTTTATTTTATTTTTAACATCAAAATTCACAACGACGCTGTTTTGTCGATTCTCATCCAATTTATTAATACATAAGTCACTGGACTTGGAATCACATAGTGTTGGGCTTCCAAACAATATTGAAATCACAAAGCCAGCAAGTCCTTGGCTATGAAAATCAGCTGGCGAGTTGATTCAGGACATGCCGAGACTTAATTTGTGACTCTTTAATTTCATATTTATTTGTTTATAGTTTAATCCTCATAAATTATTTTTTAACTTTTCGATGTATTATATCAATACTACAGTTCATGCCTCCATTTTTCTGTAGCTCCATCTTGATTATTTTATAATTTCTCACTGGAATATAAGTATACTACACTTCATGTCTTATTTCCTTATAGCCTGCATTAACATTCATTGTCTCAAAACTTTTTCATGTGGGATATTAAAAACTCAAATATATTTTTTATTTTATTTTTTTAGGTTAGTCTAAGTTGACTTGGGTCAACTAGTATGACCCGAAACTCGATTACTTTGCTGGGTCAATCCATGAGCCGGGCTTAAAAGACTAAGGATTGATAATTGTTAAGTAATGACAAAATTGAAACAGAGGGGACCAAAGAGTAAAGCAAGTAGAAACCATAGGTCGTAGTTTAAAAAATGTGATGAAAAGATCACTTTGATCCTTTTATTTTTTAAATAATAATGTTTTGGTCCTTTAATATATATATTTTTTTTCAATATTTGATTTGAGAAAGAAGAGAGAGAGAGTGGTCAGAATCCAGTGGAAGAAAAAATGAATCCTAGTTAGTATTGAGAATTTGGTTTGCGAGAGGAGAGAGGGAGAGGTTGATTATGGTGACAACGGGTAGCGTTGAATGAGGGGGTCCACCTAGGTCTGCTTTCCATTCCCCTCCCCTGAAATGGTTCATCTAAGCTTATAAAGTTTTTAATGGGTTTTTGACCCGTTGTTATATTATTTGAGGCCATAAATGAGTTTAGTGAGCTGTACTATAAAGTATTTTCTAGGTGTTTAAAGTGTCGAGAATCAAGCAAGATTTCTTGGAGAACAATCTCATGGCCTTTAATTCGACAATCAAGCAACGTGCTGGTTGTTTATTTATTTATTGTAAAATTATAAGGAGTGGATAATAGGTCATCTAAATTTTAAAAAAGAAAAAAAGAGAAAAGTCAACCCAAGTGTGAATAATAGGTCATCTACCTTTTTTATTTTGTCCATTTTTTTTCAATTTCATCTTTTAATGTTGAGATTTTTATTGATTTTTTTATTTCTAATTAAATTTTATGATGTTTAAATAAAATATAATGCAATAATTACTTAGTTTACAAATAAGATTTCAACATTGTTTTCAAATGTTAAGGTGTATCATTTCTATGTAGCCCTACTTTTTTTTCCATTAATTTTTTTTAATTGCTTTCCTATATGTTTTTATTATTATTTTATTGAATAAAACAACAGTTCCATGACATTATGTTAATAATACAATGGAATCTATGGCTCATGTATTGAGGTCAAATATCAATATCTATATCTATCTCTTAACTTTCCTTTTTTTTTTCTTGGTTATGATCATTTTGTTTTTACTTAGTTTTCATATAAGATGATAACATTTTTTTCTAATAAATGCAGCCTTGCATAATATTTTGTTTCTTTGATTTTATGCATTTCTTTTCATGAGTTTCCATTTTTATTATGGCTTGATAAAATAAAAAATGATTCTAATAAAAAAGTTATTAAACACAACTAGGTACAATTCATTAAATTTTCTCATCTACATCTATCACTTCAATTTTCTTGTTTAGTTTTTAGTTATAGTTAACAATTGTTTTTAGCATTTATTGGTACAAATGATTATCAATTTATATAATTAAATGAATGCATAACATTTTGATTTTTATTGAAATTTTGACATAAAAAAAAACATGTTGGAAAAACCTATATATTTATTTAAAAAAAACTCAACCTGTGGTGAGACCTGAGTTAAGATTAAAAAATCCAACATTTTTTTATTGTAACTTTGCTAGTTTAAACCAAGAACAAATCACTATAAATTGCAATGTAGAAAAATAAGGCAATCTCAATTGTTCGCCAATAAACAAAACACAGTTGATTATATACTTTTATCTCTATTTTTTTACATAATAATTCTCAAAGTTTTATGTTTTTATATTTCGGTCTTTGAAGTTTACTTTTTTCACTTTTAGTCTTTATATATTGGGAAGAAAAAAATCACTTGAAAAAGAAGAGGAGAGAGAAGGTTTTGATAGACTATAAAAAAACAAAACTTATTCACCAATAAATTAACTTGGAGAGAGATGCTCAATCAAGGTTGTATGACTTTTTAACCATTCCAAAAAATATAAGGGAGCCCATAAAGTTTTTTTTCATTCATTGTTATTTTATTCATTTTGGTGAAATTGCATATAAAAACAAGTTGAAATTTAAGTTGAAGAGCTCAAAAACTTGAATCTAATTTTTTGGTAACCTTCTAAGGTGATAAAAAAATGTTCTAGTAGATGACACATTGCTTCCTTCCATAGATAGATAACATTTTGTTTCTTTTTTAAAGAAAAAAACATACAAGCCTAGCCTTCTTAGCATAGGTGCCCTAAAGCTTTTTCTCTTTAGGCCAGGCATGCATATAGCAGGCCCTACAGCCCTTCATTCTTTTCCTAGCAAAACCTATCATGTTTTCATAAAGGCTAGGCATGTTAGATTTTCCTTGAAGTTCAATATCACTTGGGTATTAGATTACTTGCCTATCATATTTTTTTAATACTCTTTTAGTTAATGGACAATGTAAAATTGGAGATGCATTGGTAACTTCAAAAGGAAAGGCAAGGATATAAGCAAAATGATTTTACTAACAACTATTAGTTTAATATGTTATGTAGTCAATCAATTGATGACACATAATATTTTTATATTCATATAAATACATTTTTATTATTAATAAATAATTAATTTATCTTTAATATTCATATAATATTACATTAATGAATCTCATATTTGTTTTATGAATCTGCAGTAAAGATAAAGTTCATGGGACAAAAATATTTTGCAAAAAAAATTATAAAGTTCTTAGAAATGGAAGCATTATTCATAAAACATTTTCAAGTTAATGTTTAAATACGAGATATTTATTAGAGCCATAAAGACTAATTCATATTATGTTTTTTTCTTAATGAAAAGAAGCAACAACTTTGATAATCTCAAGTATAAGAGATACTTAGAACTAATATGTAAAAGTTTGTTATAAGATATAAATATTGAATTGACCTGCATGAGAATTCTATAAGAAGATAAAACTCGTGTATGTCTAAAGACTTAATTTATCTTTAATATTCATATAATATTAGAACTAAGAAAGCAATTGTTCTCATAAGCTATGATATAAGGGATATCTAAAATTAATATGTAGGTGTTTGTCGTAAGACATGATGGTTGTATAAGTGATCCTTAAAAATTAAGATCATGTCATCTTATATAAGGAGAGTTTTCGTGCTTCGCGCCCCTCCATCCCCGGATTGAAGAGAACAACGCGCAACAAAAAGGGTGTGTTTTATGGTCGTAAAAATTATGACTATAATTATCAAAAGTCGTCACCTAGTATTAAGGTAACTAGAAAATCTAATGGTCTATGAGAGTCTAGGTAAGGGGACTTGTTGTGCAAGGAGAAGATGCATCACCCCTAGAACACCCTACCTAAGGTAAACTGCATTGTTGTTTAATTGTTTTTTCTAAGTTTGATTTTTTTACTCGTTGGTCTTTTCTAAAACTCGAGTTTAGATCTCTCTTTGTGAGAGAGTCTCAACCTCATTGCAAGTTGAAAGACTAACCAAAAAAGATTTTTCATTGCATTTTGAAAATCTCGTTTTTAACTATCTACGAGTGTGCTTTAGAATGTAATTTTACACTGTGATATTTAAAAAAAATAAATGTTTAATTATTTTGATATTTTGTCCAAATTCAAACAAATAATCGTAAACCGGTTACAATATCCAATTTTTGTTTCAAAATATGAAAAAGATGCAACATTTTGTTTATGAAGAATATGCTTGGAAAAACCTTTGAATTCGGTTGAATGCACGAAAACAACACATTTTTTGTTTATAATTTTTTTCTTAAAAAAAACTTTTTGTAGATTTTTATTTTATTTTTTCTGTGGGCTGGCTACCCAGCCCTAATGGGCTAAGAGGCCCATCATTTAGGGTTGGGTTGCAAGCATGTGGGCCAAAAACCCATCTCTAGTTGGGTTGGAAGCCACCTTACTCTGGATCAGGCTTCCAGTCCAGGTGGGCTAGCAGCCCACCTCACTCCGGTGGTCTGGTCGGATCAGGCTCGACCACCCCATTGTTCACCATGTGAATAGTAGGACATAAGTTGTGTCTCATTGTTCACATGCAGTGATAGTGGGCGAGGGAGTGAAATAATTCACTCCCCCACCGTGCATAAAGACGATGAATAGTAAAGTGGTGGTTTTTAGAGGGTGATGAACGACGTACTATTTCCGGGTAGAAAGCCAAGGTGGTTCTTCCTATGGTGGTCACATTGAAAATGGTGGCGACATCAGAAATGATGGCCTGTGGTGGCTGGAGAAGGCATTGGAAGTTGGTTGGCTTATCTTACTGTCGTTGCTTCTACTGTCTCGCTGGAGGTCGTGGTTGAGTTGCTGGCATGGAGGTGAAGCTGACGATGATGATGGAGTGGTGCTAGGTGGTCGATTTTCTATTGTTTGAGGAGAGAGAGACGGCTGCCAGCATGACTAGTTTTAGAGAGAGAGAGAGAGAACATTGCAAACATTAGTTGTCGACAATGGCTCTACTGGTGCCGGTGGTGGTTATTAGTGTTTGTGTCTTCGTATTCCTCCCCTCTTCTACTCGTGTTGCATCTAAACATACAGTAGTGTGCCTTGCACTGTTCAGGCCTCTGAACTTGCAGCGACGTGCATGCACTTTTCAAGTGACTGAACAGTGCAGGCACGCTTGTTGAATGATTTTGGGAAGGTAAAAGTACAATTGGGTCCCTCAATTTGTAATTGTTCTAATTACACCCCCAATTGGTTTTAAATTTTTAATTTTGTGCAATTGTATCCTTGTCAAAATTTCAACAGCAGCCTTCGCTTTGCATGCCTTTTTTATTTTGGTTCTTGGTTTCTTATTTGTGCGATTTAACCCTTAATTGACCATTAAACTCTCAATTGTCTTCAATTTGACCCCTGATTTCGCACAATTAACTTGGAAAAATTCAATTTGATGTTCGAAAATTTTAATCTTTTCAATTGAACACGAATTAAGTTCAATAACTTGATTTTTCATTGATTAAGCTCTTAATAAAATTAAGTTGACCAATTTAAAGTATAGTTACGTCCTTTCACTTAATTAAATCCTTTGATTAGACCCTAAATTAATTTTAACATAATTAGACTTTAAATTGGCCCACAATTAAATCAAATTGACCTATAAAAAATATAATTATGTTTTTCGGCTTAATGTTTACGCAGATTTGTCCAGTAATAAATTATTTAGCCTTGAATTTGCATTTCTCTTCATTTTTGGGTACAAAAGAGGTACGATTGCACTCTCGAAAATATCTATATTTCCACCTTAATTTTTCTACCAACATCAACCCCTTTTATTTTATTTTTGTTATTTTTGGGTAGATTTTAGGGAATAACCCAGAAATTAGGTTATGATAGTTGCCCCCCTCTTTACAATGCTGACGACTAAAGTCTTGTAAAAGACTTTAAATAGTAAGCATTTTTTTTTAAAAAAAAGAATGGATTTACCAGACCAAGAAATGGTTAATCCATCCGGAAGCAAAAATGAGGGCTGCGAAACACACTCAGAAAGGAACTATAAGATAGGGCTAGAAGGCATGCTATCTACAATCTATGGTTGAGGGATGAAAAATGCACTATTTGAGCTGGTGGTTGGAGGCTAGAAAGCACACTATTTGAATGAGTGGTTGATCTAGGAAATAATTTATTTGAGTGGGTGGTTAAATGCTGGAAAACTCACTCAAACAAGGAGAATGGAGATGGAAAGTGCACTATCTTAATTGATGGTTGGAAAACACACTCGAAGAGGGGGAAATAGGTCTAAACAATGCACTATTTTAATTGATAGTTGAGGGTTGGAGAACGCTCTCAAATAAGAAAAATAGGCTAAAAACACATTATTCTAATTGGTGATTAGAATTGGAAAACCACACTCAAAAGAGGAAGAAAAATAGGGTTGGAAAAACATATTATTTTAGTTCATGGTTAAAGGTTGAAAAACATACTCAATTAAGAGAAAAGATACAATTACGAAGCGCACTTTCCTAATTGATGGTTTAAAATTGGAAAAACCATACTCAAAGAGAAAAATAGGTTGAAAAACACACCATTTCAATTTGGGGTTAAGGGTTGGAAAACACACTCAATTAAGGGGTAAAAGTGTGCAAGGAAACGCACCCAAATAAGGAAGGAGATAAGGCTGAAAAATGCACTATTTGTACTGATGAAGGGCTCGCACACACACTCAGTGAAGTGATGAATAGAGGTTTGTAAATTACAATCCCTCTAAAACATTTCTTAGATTCCTAACGGGAATTCAACACATAATGACACCCAAATTCAGGAAAGCAATAGCACTGGAAAGCGCGCTCAAGAAAAATGAAAAAGGTGAGAGCTTAATGGCATACACAAAATGATGACTTAAGGTATCCCTCCAAAACATTTCTTAGATTCCTAAGGGGAATTCAACGCATGATGACACCCAAATTCAGGAAAGTAATAGCACTAGAAAGCATGCTCAAGAAAAATGAAAAAGGTGAGAGCTTAATGGCATACACAAAATGATGACTAAGGTTTGAAACGATACCTCCAAAATATTTCCTAGATTCTTAATAGCGATGCAATGCATGATGATACATGTATACTTACCTGAGAGATATAGGTCCCCTTTCTTCTTCATGGTCTTCTATTTTCAGGGTTTGGATCTCTGGCTTAATAGCCTCTCGCTTTTGCTTACCTGAGTCGCAAGTTATGATTTTGCCCTCTAGAGGTGACATATCTTTAGCACATCCATATACCTCTCCTTTGCTTAAAAACCCTTAGTTTTGTTCAACATTCCTTGAAAAGGAATGATGGAGCCAGCTTCAATTGCATTTTTAGATGCCCTACAAATGTTTTAGGCTTTAAGCGTTTGCAGGAAAGGGTTGGTTGTTTGAAAAAATTGTTTTCATGTAAGATTTTTGAAATTTCAAAATCATTCCAACGCAAAAACCATTTTGATGTTTGCTTAAACAAACTTGTTCTCGAAAGAATTCAAATGATTTCACTTTCAGGTTTTATGTTGGTTTTGACAAGAATGTCAAATAATGTTTATTTCATGTGTTGGATGTCAAAAAGGCTTCGATCAAATCATGTGAAGCATTTGTAAGGCTTGTTTTGAATGGAAAAGCATTGCTTATCCATCTATATTTCTTGTATTTGATCAGAAAGGGCTTTATCAAGCTTGTAACATAGGCTTACGTTGTTGGCTATGAAAAAAGATATTTGAAGGCTCAAAAGGTGTTTGAGGGTTTTCTAGACTAAGAATCATGAGTGCTTAATCCTAAAGCTCCTTTTGGTCCTTATAATTGATTTTCATAATGACCTAGCATGCCCCCTAGTATTTGTTTGGGCTTTTGTCATGACATGCCCCCTATTTTTTGCTTGGGCTTTCTTTCATAGGTTTTTTAGAATTGTCATCATGTTGACTTGACTTGCTATCGTGTACTAAAATCCATTTTTATGTTTATGCCTCATAACTTTGTTTAGGTGTCACTTGTCATTAAAGAGTATTTTGTAGATTGAAAGTGTTGCTTTTTTAATCTTCCAAGTTGCCCCTAATATAGGATGTGATCCTTGTCATGGTTAATTATCAAGAAATAATTATTAGGCTCAAAAAGGGATTGCAAGGGATATTTGAGACTTTGTGAAGCCATATAAAAAATGAGCTTCCCTCATTTCAAAAACATGCATCTGGGATCAGTGTAAGCTTTGCTTTTCTATGCAAAATGATTTTTATTTATTTTATGGATTATTTGTTAAGCTAAGAGCATAGTTGTTTTTTCTTGTAAATGAGCTATATAGCCCTTACATCCTAGATAGTGCGCCTTAGCCTTATCTCACTTTCATTTAGAGTGTGTTTTCTAGCCCTCACATCTTAAATAGTACACTTTCTAGCCCTATCTTATTTTCCTATTGAGTAAACTTTCTAACCCTAAAATCTTAAATAGTATGTTTTCTAGCCCTATCTCATTTTCCTTCCATTTTCACTTTCCAACCTTTATATCCCAAATAGTGCGCTTTCAAGCCCTCACATGCTAGATAGTATGTTTTCTAGCCTTATCTTTTCTATGTATTGAGCGCGCTTTCTAGCCTTCACTCCTAATGCTTTTAGAATGATTGACCATTTCTAGATCTGGTAAATTCATTCTCTCATTTCTAGTTCTGGTAAATTCATTCTATCATTTCTTGATCTTTTTTACAAAACTTACTAGTTAAAGTCTTTTATGAGACTTTCTGCTGTAAGCATTGTAAAGAGAAAGGCAATTATTATAACCTTTTTTTGGATTATTTCTCCAAATTTACCCTTACCCTACTAAAATACAAATAATAGAAATAATAGCAAGGTGGTGTGGTGAAAAAACCTAGCTGGAAATTCTAAACAAAATCAAGAGACTAATTGTACCTTGTTATGCCCAATTCTAAAGAAATAAATACAAATTCAAGGTCAAAATAAGTTGTTATTATATAAATTTGCATAAAAATAAAATCAAAATGACATAATTAGATTTTAAATAGACCAATTTGATTTAATCATGAACCAAATTAGGGTTTTAATTATGTTTAAAAATTAATTGGTTCCAATTAAAATATTTCATTATATGTAAGGACTTAATTATACCTCAATTGGGTTAAATTAATTTTCTTAGGGACATTATTGGTGAAAAAATAAGTTTGAGAGCCTAATTTGGGTTTAATCAAGAAGATTAGAATTTTAAGATATCAAGTTTAATTTTTACTAAGCCAATTGATTGGAATTAGGAATAAGCTTGAAAGAATCAAAAGTTTAAGGTTAATTCAGGATCAAATTGAAAAAACTTATAGCTAAGGAACAGTTTGCAAAAGGTGTTGAACTATAGAGACCTAATTTATTAAAACCAAATGTGAAATTGAAATAATTAAAAGTATGACGGTCAATTGAGAGTCAAATTGCATATATCTAAGACAAAGGGACAACATGAAAAGGGCATTAAAATTCAGGGGTGACATTAAAGTTCAGCGAGAGCAAAATCATATAAAATTGAAAGTTTGAAGTCAATTAGAAGATGAAGGAATTAAATTAAAATTTGCCAAGAAACCCCTAAATTAAATGACAAAATGGTTTGTTTTGAAGAAGAAAAAAAAAACAAGAAGGAACTAGACGACACATCGTCTAGTCCACCAAAGGAACTAGAAGTACGTCATTTGGTTATTATTCATTGTCTTGTTCTTTTTAGCCCAAGGAAACTGTTAATGGACCTATTTTTTCAGGTGTATTTAATGCTTCATCTCTTCACCAAATTTGACAAAACATACACCACCATGATAGCTTAACATTTGACTACACCGCAATATGGCTCCCTTTGACTGATTGACACCACAGATGTGGCGTTGTCATCTTAAAAAGGCCACTCAATTAGCCTAGAGTTGTCAAATTTTGACAGTTCATGATAACCACTTTAAGACAACAATTGATATCCTTTTGGGATGAATGAAGGGCCAAAATATAACCTAAAATGTACCTCTTCCAGCACCTATAAATAATGGTGGATTCTATGCATTAAACATGAAGAAATCATATGCCAAAGATTGGGGGGAGCCTTATCCCCAATTTTCTATCTCTTCTCCCATTTAGTTTCTTTCCACTCTTTTTATCGCACTCTATCCATCATTGACACCATAAGCCACACATCAAACTTCCTAGCACCACTAGGAACACAACCAACAACTTTTCTCCTCTAGCAAACTAGGTCTTCATCTTCTTTTTCTTTTTGAAACCTACATTTTCATACAAAATTAATCATGCATGCAAATGCCAATATAGGTAAAGATGAGTTGGACCCATTTTAACCCAACCCAAATGCCAAGGCCAAGTCCAACCCAACACCAAAAAAAATAGGATGTAAGCCAAACCTGATCTGGCTAGGTCAAGCCCAATCCATATAATAATAATAATAAAATAATATAATGATAAATAATAAAATAACAAATACATATAAAAACAAATCCAAAAAAATTCTTAAGGTCATTTCAAAAAAATCATGATCTTTTTTGTATGTTTTACTATCAATTTTGTTCAATAATGAGTTATAGACTTACACTATAGAATACAAATCTGATACAAATAACTGATTTTTTATAAAGTTTTTAAAAAAAAATCCAAAGAAAAACCCTTATTTCAAAACCATAAAAATATAATGCATTTTCATGCATTTATTTTTAGGTGTTATTTTATTGCTCATAACTTATGATAGAGTTCCTTAGATCATTAGTTAATTATTGTCATTGTAAAGGTTTCTTTAAACTAACTTGCCCTGGTTGATCTAGATGTGTTTATCATTTCATTTAGCCATCATTATAGATCTCTTCTACCACTCTTAACATTTCAGTGTCATTGCAAAAGATTTTTAAAGTTCAATTGCTCCTCGAGTGATCTAAATGTTTTATCTATCTAGTAGCCATCCAAAGACATGCATCATCATTTTTTTTCCACAAATTTATGCGCGCACACACTAGTAACTCACATAATAAAATAATGCCATTATGATTTGTTACTCTTATTTTCTACAAAACATTGGATGGTCTCATTTATCCAAGTCTCTAAACAGTTTTTTTCTTCTATAAGAAAACCTGCATAATTTGGGGAAATTCCAATCCCCATTCACGCACTCAATATGGAATCTTAGACCTTGGTTATCTTAATCTTATGATCGGGATCATGGGTTTTACAAGTTAACTTAGGTTTTTTTTTAGGTTATTTTTAAATTAATATTTTTTCAATTTAATAATTTCATATTAGGTTTAAAGAAAATTAGACATCATAATTTGTTATTTTCTATTTTTAGGTTTGTCATAGTCTCATAACTGGTTAGAGACTTGACATAGTAACCTGGTTTAACCCAACTCAATCCAATAAATTGTTATCTTAATATTCAAAAAATGTATAATCTTAAAATCTTTCAAGTCAAACTATGTTTCTACAACTTGTTGAGTTATTTTTGGATTTTCAAAGTCAACCAAGTTATATTAGATCAACACTCATGCAATTTAAATATTTTCCTATTGAAATAAAATAATAACATTTAAATATATTTTATTTTAAAAATTATCTTGACTCGTAATATAATATAGGTCAATGATCTAAAACTACACTATCTCATGAACCTTTTGTTTTCACCACCATCTTGTTTTGTTTGCATTAAGATGTGTGCATAATGGGAACTATCAAGAAAAACAATTAATCAAGCTAATTATATGCTGAATTAAAATGAAATTGAAGCAAATCAACAACAAGCAAGCATACAACACCATCCTTAACAAATGTAGTAGTTTTTTTATTAAACTTAACCTTCGTTAAACTTTTCTGCATCTTAAACTTCATCTTTAGAAATCCCTTCTTTAACTTCTTAGGCAAACTATTCAGTCAACTCCTTGGCCTCCTCTGGTGTCGAGCTATTCAAAGCCATAGCAACCTACAATCCTAGTAACCTACAACATTGAACCCCATCTTCTCCTTTACCGCTCTCTCATCGAATACCTTTATAAGAAGATAGGGGTTTCAGCTTCAGCATTAGGCCCAACAACTATAGTGGATTTCTTCCTAGGTTAATGACCTAATTTCTGTAGAGTTTCTTAATTTTATCTAGGGCAGCCATGACATTGGTAGGATGAAAGGGTGGGGAGGGAAGAGAAAGGAGTGTTTGAAGAGGGAGGGTGTGGTGGGGCAAAAGGATGGGGAGAAGAAATTGTTGTGGTGGCTATAGAAAGAGAGTTGGTCGTTACCATATAATTTGTTTAGAATGAAGGATCTCTTGTATTCTTTAGAGATGAAAGAAATAATGGATATAATATGAGGATAAGGAATTAATAAGTAAAGAGGAGAGGAGATAATTACAAATGAAATGAAATGAAATGGTTATTTTTTCCCGACAAATGAATTAGGAACCTTTCACACCGAAAGCCATAATCATACCACTAGAATAAATACCTATTTTGTTTCATGTTTAAACTTGATTTTATTGTAAAAGTAAAAAAAACAAAATTAGTTAATCATTCAAATTCACAATTCATGTTATAAGAGTAAGATAACTCAATTAAAATTAATTAAGAGATTATTTTAAAAAAAAAACATTGGTTGAAAAATAAGAATAAAAAAAATCAATTCAAAAGAAAAGTGCTATGCAATAAGAGGTATAGTAAAACCTTTTCTTTTAGTTTATAGTTAATCCATGTTGAAAGAAAATAAAAAATAAATTATAAAATTCAATTCTTAATCGACTTATAATTAAATGATAAAATTAAAAAAAAATCAATTAACAAAATTACACAAAAAAACAATCTGAGTTACTCATTAAACTCTGTTCTTGAGTCATGAAGTTAAAATAACATGATAGAAAATAAATAAAATAAATCATTATATATAATTTTCAATCAACCTAATATTAATAGATATATATTAAAAAAAACTTAATTAAAAAACCAAAAAAAATAAGTTAGCTGGATTAACTTGTCAAACTTATTATTCATATCATGAATGTGTAATAATTAAAGGATGGATTTTAAATAAAAATCATTGATTGAAAAAATATCAACAAAAAAAGAAAAACACTATTCAAATGAATAGTTTTATGTGAGAAGAGGTACAATAAAACCTTATTCTAATTTACCTGTTCTAATTTAGTTTATAGCTATATAAAAAAATGAAAAAAAAAACGAAACACTATTGAAATTGTAAGAAGAGATATAGTAAAACCCCTTCTTTTTTAGTTTATAGTTAATGAGTTTCTTTGTGATTGTCATGAGAGTGTGATAACTCAATAATAAATAATTAAATGATGATTTTAAAAAAATATTGATTAAAAAATCAAAGAAAAAAAAGCAATATCTTTTTACACTATTCAAATGAATAGTACTTTGTGAAGAGGGGTTGAGTGAAACTCCTTTCTCTTTTAGCTTATAATTAGTTAATTGCCAACATTATGTTGCGGTTCGAACAAACAATTTTTATAACTGTTGAGATTAAAATAAAATATTTATACATGTAAAGTTTGATATAGTAAAACAGATCAACATACCTTATTATAACAACAGTAACATCGAAGTCATAACATCTAAAATTATCATCATTATCACTGCCAAAATAATAAAAATTATCAAATTACCCCAAGAAAAAATAACAAATAAGAACAAATAAGAACAAAAACTAAAATTATTATTATTATTAATAATAATATTATTATTATTGCGTTAATAATTAAAAAAGAAAAATTAAAAAAGCATAAAAACTTTAATAAAAGAGCAAATAAAAAAATAGATGATAAAACAAAAAAACAATTATTAGCTGAAAAAAATCATTTGACTTGAAAATTAGAAAAAAAATTGTTCTCCCTATATTGCAGGCTGAGCAACCATTTTTTATAGGATTTGCTGGATAAAAATTAAAATATAATATCTATATATGCAAACTTTAATATAATAAAATAGATCAATACATCCTATTATAACCATAGCAACATTGAGGTCTTAACATCTAAAATTATCATTGCTATTACTATAAAAATAATAATAATTATCAAATTATCCTGAGAGAAAAAAACTAAAAAATATTAACAAAAGAGTGCGCAAGAAAAAAAATTAAATTGTTGTTGTTGTTGTTTTGTTAATAATAAAAGAAACAAAAATAAATGAGAGACTAAAAAAATCATAAAAACTTTAACAAAAGATAAAACAAAAAAATAAAAATTATCATTGCTATTATTGTCAAAACAATAAAAATTATCAAATTATCCCGAGAAAAAAAAACTTAAAAACATTAACAAAAGAGTAAGAAAGAAAAATAATTAAATTACTATTATTGTTGTTGTTGTTGTTGTTGTTGTGTTAATAATAAAAGAAACAAAAATAAATTAAAGAATAAAAAAATCCTAAAAACTTTAACAAAAAATAAAACAAAAAAATAAAATAAAAATAAAAATTATCATTGCTATTATTGTCAAAACAATAAAAATTATCAAATTATCCAAAGAAAAAAAAACTAAAAAACATTAACAAAAAAGTAAGAAACAAAAATAATTAAATTATTGTTGTTGTTGTTATTGTTGTTGTCGTGTTAATAATGAAAGAAATAAAAATAAATGAAAGAATAAAAAATCATAAAAACTTTAACAAAAGATCAAACAAAAAAATAAAATAAACATAAAAATTATCACTGCTATTACTGTCAAAACAATAAAATTTATCAAATTATCCCGAGAAAAAAAAAACTAAAAAAAAATAATAACAGAGTAAGTAAGAAAAAAATTAAATTATTATTATTATTATTATTGTATTAATAATGAAAGCAACAAAAATAAATGAAAGACTAAAAAAATCCTAAAAACTTTAACAAAAGATCAAACAAAAAAATAAAAATTATTTAGGTGAAAAAAATTCAAGAGCAAAGGGAGAAAAAAACAGAAATATCATTTATCAAATGATTAGACACAAAATAAAATTTAATAGCGAATATTTTTTAAAACATACTACCTCAACAAATAAGAAAATAATAAAAAATAAAAACCAAAGCTAAGAGCACACTTATATATACATGGACAAAAATAGAAACTATTCTAGAAATATAAAAAAAAATATAGGGATTAAAATCAAAAATTAAAAGTATAAGGACCGAAATGAAAATCAAATATATTATCAATTTTAATCAAAGGACAAAATTGAAACAATCACAACTTCTATACCGAATATATTAAGGTATTTGAACTCAATCCGAAAATTAAAAGGAAGACTAAAGTGAAATCTAAATATATAATTGATTTGAATCGAAGGACCCAATTGAACTAAATCAAAACTTATATAACAGAAATCAGGATCATACACAAAATTAAAAGTAAAAAGACTGAAGTGAAAAAGATATAAACTCAGGGGCCTCTCCTGCACTTTAGCGTGCAAGAGAGAGAAAATGGAAATAAAACATTTAACCGGCCACCATCACTCCTATGGCCACGATCTGTCAACACACGCCACACTGGGAGGATGACCAAACGGCGGCGCATCTTCTGAGACTCTAGAAGCGCATTTTCCACCGCCGAAGACTGCCACACACGCCGCCAGAAGAGGGCGTGAGGCAGAAAACCACCATGCACGTGCGGCGCACACGCTCCCAAATTTCAGGAGATAATAATAAAAAAATATGGTCAATTACCGGAACACCCTTATAAATAATTCTTCAATTTTGTATTATTGGGGGTGTAGTAGTATTTAGCCATTTTTAAAAAATGGGAAATCCCCGAGGTATCCTTCCCGGAAACAGCAGTTTTTTGTCTTTTTCAAGGGCTAAAAACATTAATTTATTGTACAAATAATGATAAAAAAATTAATAAACCAATAAACCAACCGAACCGAAAACCAAACCGGCCCAAAAATACACTATTACAATCCACATTATTTTCACTCACAATCTATAGTGAAACATTGATCTCTTTTAGTTTATTTATAATTAGTTTGATTATCCGCACTATGTTACACACTTGGCAAATAATTTTTATAATTGATGGGATTGAAGAAGATAAATTGCTCGACCATCATTATATTTTACAGCAATTAAAATATTTTTTTCTAATTTTTTAAGATTTATTCTTCGTATTATTATATTAAAAGTATTTAAAAACACTAAAATTACATTAATTTTATATTTTTTCAAAAAAATCATTCATTTTTTCATATATTCTAAGACATTAATATTAAACAAATATTAAATATATAATTAGTCTCACATAGTTTAAATAAGAAAAATCTTAAAAATAATCATTGTCATTATTTTAAATGTCTTATTTATAATAAAATGAATATATAAGAAAACTAAAATAATCAAAACTTTTGTAGATTGATTATTTCGCTTAGATGCAAAGCATCACAAAAAAATCTAGGATCATTAACATTTTTTTTACATGTTAACAAATGTGGTTTGGTTGCGGCGAAGCGGAGTAAAAGTGGCTCATATATTTTTCATTGTAAATAATTTAGCCCAATTATCCCACCTGTTTTGTCTATGTATGGCATCTTATATATTTTTTTATTTACATGATATTAAACCTAAAATACCATACATAAAAAAACCATGAAAGTCAATTTTGAATAAAAACATCGACTAATAAATTATTTTAAGTATTGTCATATTTTTATTATCATGATTCTTAAATTATCATAATTAATATAGCTGCTATTATAATCATTATTATAAATAATTAATATTCTGATTATTACTAATAATATTGTTATAAACATTGTCATTATTATGACAATAATCATCAGAATACCCAACACCGCTATTTTTATTAATATTATTTAAATTATAATAATTATTATTATTATAATTGTTTTTTCCATTATTAATATTTTATATTATTTTATAAGTTATTGTTATTCTTATCATCATCATCATTAGTTACATCATAATCACTATAATTATTACAATAAATTATAATCCCTATTATCATCATAATATAATTTCACTATTATCATCATGATAATAACACCTTAAATTATTATTAGTAGTACTGTTAAAACAATAAAAATTATTAACATTCCCTAAGAAATAAAAAAAATCTCTAATACTATTATTATTATTATTATGAAAAAAAATCACCTCGAAAAATGAAAAAAAACTAAAAATTATACAAAAGAGTACAAAAATATAAAATAAATGACAAAACAAAAATAAATATTATTAGCCTTAAAAAATCATTTAACTTCAAAAATAAAAAAATATTAATTTTAAAATGATCATCAACACAAATTAAAATTTAAAAACTAAATAAAAAAATACAACCCCAACAAAAAAGAGAAAAAAAAAACTAAAATTAAGAGCATATAAACATAGACAAAAATAGAGATATTAAGGAATGAAGTGAAAATAGATATTTTGTAAACTAAAACCAAATTGAAAAAAACCTAAAGTTCTATACCGAAAATATTAAGAAATTTAAAACCAACCACTAAATTCATAGAATAAAGACTGAAATAAAAATACAATATATAATTAATGTCCATTGAAGGGCAAAATTGAAAATAATCCAAAATATTATACCGAAAAGATTAAGCGATTTAAAAAAAAATTAAAAGAATAAGGATTGCAATGCAAACAAAATATATAATTAATTTCAATTAAAGGATGAAACAAATAGAAACTTATATTAAAGAAATCAAAACTATACAAAACAATCAAAAGAGAAGGGACAAAAATGAAGTCACAATTAACATAGAGGACTGACATGTAACTTGGCCTTCTGAAAGAGAAAAGGGTACAAAAAAACAGACCATCATCACTTATCAAACCATCTTAGGATGCCACACATACCGCCATGAAATAGAGGACATGGTGGCACATCTTCTAAGATGCTGGATGAGCATTTTTCACCACCAGAGAGCACCACGCACACAGCCGAAAGATAGCGTGACTAAGCAACCTGTCGACGTGTCCAGACAATGCGCCAACAATGCTAGTAGAAAAAAAGCATTATATAAAAAAAAAAAAAAAAAACTTGAACACCCCTACAACTAATCTTTAATTTTTTTCTTTTCTGATGGTATATTCATATTTATACATTTTCAAAAAAAATTAAATGTCAAGAACACCCCTGTCGACAGTTCTTGTTTTGTCTTCTATGAGAGTAATATAGTTATTTTACTATACACAGAAATATAAAAAATCAAAAAGACCCCTCCATAAACAGTTATTTTTTATTTGTTGGCAGGGGTAAAATAATAGTTGTATTGTGCAAAAATACACAACAAAGACTAAAATACCCCCAAACATTATGAAAATATCAATCAATCCCTTGAAAAAGTCCTAAATACCCCTGATTTCAAGGCTAAGTTTGAGACTCACTGAGAGGTAAAATAATAATTACACTATTAAAACTCACAGTGATTTGTGTCTACAGCTACAATGAATAACAAAGCTCTTTTAGTTTTTTGTATAATTATCCCACATGTTGAAAGTAAATCAACACAAGTCATGAAGTTTAATTCCTAACTAATATAGTGTTGAAAAATAAAATTATTTAAAAATAATTACACAAAAGAAATAGTTAACTTATTGAGGAGAAAAAAAAAAGTACTACTTAAATAAATAGTGTTCTATAATAAAACCACAATTAATATAATTTATAGTTATTTTTTAATAAAAAAATACATTATTTAAATGAATAACACTTTGTAGACAGTTAATTTTATGACACTAATTCTTTTTAGGAATTCAACACATTTATTTCAAAGACTTTTTATTGTTGGGTTTAAATATTCTATAAATGGTACCTTACATTCCACATTTTCCATCGTCTATCCGAAACCCAACAGCCATCACTGTGAGATGATTGAGTGCCAAACGAAACTGCAATGTCAGTCTAAATTCACCGGCGATCATCAAGCCAGCGAACATTTGCAACCTTCCCCTCAAAATATTGATCATCTATGTCATTCCTTGCAACGTTCCCCTCAAAATATTGATTATTTATGTCATTCAAGGATACGTTTTTCTTTGACCAGTCCCACATTTTTCCTTAAGCCATCAATCATGTATTTGCAAGTTAGGCTATTTGGTGCAAATCCAACTTTCAGCATCTCTTCTTGCAGCTCCATGAACTTGCCCACATCACCATCTTCGCAAACAATTCTGACAACTGTACTATAACTCTCACTATCAAAAATTTGAAATTCCCTAGCAAACATTACCAATAACGATTCTGCTTTGCCAGCATCCTTTTCTCTGCAGTACCCGTGTATCATGGCTCTGCATATTTCTGGATCAGGTTGCAAACCAAAATGAAGCATTTCTTCCACCAACTTTTCAGCCTCCATACTTCTGCCCATTATACACAAGCAGCAGATGAGGGCTTTATAGGTAAGAAGATTTGGGTTTGCGTTCCCACCAACAATCTCAGCTTTTAGATTTAATGCATCTGCTACACAGTCACTTCTGCAGAGAGACTCGATGAGTTTATTATAGATTTCCACACGAGGTATATAACCACGCTGAGATATTCTTTCCAGAAGAGTCTTTGCTGCAAACGGTCTATCCTCTTCACATAAAGAAGCTATTACATAATTATAAATATCTGGTGAGATTGAAACACCAAATTTCTCAAGCTCCACAACCAAATTCAAAGCGGAAATCAACCAACCCTCTTTCCTGTATCCTTGAATAAGAACCCGACAAGTAAAACTATCTGGGAAAATCCCATTTCCTATCATCTCATACAGCAATGACTTCGACTCTAGCATCTTTCCTTCCTTGCAATAACCAGAAATAAGAGTATTGTATGAAACAACATCTGGATTCAACCCTCTGTGAACCATTGTATGAAAGAGTTGGTGAGCCTCTCTCACCCTTCCTTCTTTACAAAGGCCATTCATTAATGCAGTATATGAAACCAAATCCGGCAAGACACACCTTCTATACATTATCCTGTACAAATATAACGCATCACTTAACCTTCCTCTTCCACAGTAGCTATTAATCAGCGTATTATATGTCACTATATCTGGCTCAAAGCCTTCTTCCTCCATCTTCTCCAAGAAATCATTCATCTTATCGATATCTCCGTCCTTGCAAAATACATGGGTCAGAATATTAAATGTGTATGAATTCGGGATAACACCAACTCTTCCCATCTCTCCATAAACATGCCAGCAAAGATGGATATGATTCGACTTTAACAACCCATTCAGAAGATAATTGCAAGCAATCACACTAGGAACATAACCAACCTCTAAAATCTGCATAAAAGTCCTAAAACCTTCTTTAATCATACCCACTTTCACATAAGCCTTAAGTAACAAATCAAAAATAATAGGGTCCCAGTTACAGTCTTGACAGCACAAAAACAAACATTGAAACACATCTTCATCAGTATCTTTACCCAACGGAATCAATTCAGTTAAGAATTTCATAGCTTGCTCATATTCTTTAGACCAAGCTAAAACATGAAGAATAACACAATAATTACGAGTAGAGGGTTTGAGACCCAGATCATTTTTGACCCAGTTAAAGAAAGTGAGAGCAGAAATAGAATCGGATTGACATCTCAATAAAACCCTAGAGATTTCATTGGCACCCAGATGATGAATAAGCCCCTTTATGTCATCATTTTGTAAAAGGGTTAAATGGGTTTTGTCTTGTTTGAGAGAGGAGTAAATGAGATTGACAATATTGTTGGGATTTTGATTTTCAGGGAGGAAATTGTAAAGTGGGTTTGAGAGTGAGATGGAGTTGGGGTTTTGTATTGTTTGAAGAGAAGAAGAAGAAGAAGAAGGTACTAAGTTTTTTGTAAGTGTGTGGTTTTGTGCATTAGATGCAAAGGTTTTAGAGTTTTTAAGGATTCTGATTGAAACTCTATTCATTACTAGCTAACTAACAGATTAAAACAAAGGAAGAAGCGGTGAAAAATGGAGGGAGATGGAGAGATACCAACCGGTTTTGGTTGATTCGGAGACAATGGAATCCCTGTTGTTTGTTAATTTGGTGCTTCTTTTCGTTGATTGACTTCTGTTCTTTGGTCATTGCAAAGGACTTTCGCCTCTCTTTACTTTGCTTTTGAAGCATCAAATATAGTACAATCCTGGTTTGTCGCTCTGTTTTTTTTAAATTTGAAAAAAAAAAATATTTTAAATTAAATTTTTTTAATAAAGATATCAAAAATAATTTATAAAAAATAAAAAAATATATTTTAATATATTTTTAAATAAAAAACATCAAAAACAATATCAAAGACTATCAAGGATTGATCTCTTATTAAATTCATCTAGTTTTGATATAGTTTCTTTTTTAAAAAATTTAATTTTATTTAGATTACATATTAATTTATCAAACTTATTAACAAATACACTAAAACAAAACGGAATTTACTGTTCACCTACACTCATCCGCACTGTGGACGCGAGCTTTGTCCTCCGTGCGTCGCAGGTGCATGTCCACCCTTTTTTTTTTTTACACAGGTCTTCTTTATGTATTTTTTATGGTGAAATTGACAAATGAAAAGCTTTAGCTGAGCGGTTGGCCGCACGCTGCCAACACAGGCGCGCGCGAGTTCGAACCGCTCGGCCACCACTCTGATTTCCTTTTGTTTTTTTTTCAGAACTATTTTTTTTTAATTTTTTTAAATAATATTTTTTTACACAAAAAAAACATTTTTTTAAAAAAAAATGTTTTTTTGTGTAAAAAAAATATTATTTTAAAAAAAATTGCTTTTTTTTTTAGTAACTGGTTGTTGTTTTTTCTTTTTACAAATCTGATTTGTTTTTTGTTTTTAAGAACTGTTTTTTTTTTAAAAAAAATTGTTAAAAACAAATGATTGTGTTTTTTTAACGGGTTGTTGTTTTTATTTTTTTACAAAAAACAATATGTTTTTTTAATAACTAATTTTTTTATAAAAAAAATGGGGTTTTTTTTTTAAATAACTGATTTTTTTTTTAAAAAAAGGGGTTTTTTTCTTAAAAAAATGTTTTGTTTTTTACTAGCTGATTGTTGTTTTTTTTTTACAAAAAACAAGAATGTTTTTTTTTTAATAACTGGGGTGTCCAGGCCAACTTACGTGCACCACGACTAATCTCCGGATCCACTTTTTTTTTTTATTCCTATTTTGTTTTGCCACTTATACAGTTTTTTTCTTAACCAAGGTGTCCGGGTCAGCTTACGCGCACCACGATGATTATTATTATTTTCTAGAATACCTAAAGGAGATCGCAGTTCCAAAAAGTGATAAATATATATATTTTAAGGTGTTGATATGAAATAAATAGCAAAATATATAATTAGTCTAACATATTTATCAGAGAAAAAATCACAAATAGTTATTATCATTATTTTAAATGCACTAATATTAAATAAATAGCAAAATCTATAATTAGTGTAACATATTTATAAAGAAAAAAACTTACGAATAATTATTGTCATTATTTTCAATATCTTATCTACAATAATTAGAAATTTCAAAACCTAATAATATTTTAAAAAAAATTAAAATGAATTAAAAAACAACAATAAATATTATTAGATTTTAAAAAAATTATTTGACTTGAAAAATAAATAAAAAAGAAAAAAGAGAATGATAAGCCCAACCATTACGAAACACCCAACCGCCAACGAATGCCCAATTGACTACAAAAAATAAAGTTATTCATCTCTAATTTATATCATCGATTGTATTTTTTTCATCAACTGATTATATAATTGTCAAAACAATTAAGACACACCAAATAATCAATCAATTTCAGTTTTGCAATCTATGAATTAAATAAATCGACACAAAATAGCAATCAACCAGAAATAATCCATCGCTGATAGATTTTAGCGGTTGCAATTTTGCTATCAACTGGTTAAATCGTTCGTTGCTGTTAAAATAAACTCAATCATCAACAACTTCGATACAAGAAAAAAATAATTCATATTTTATTCATTTTATTAATTGCAAATTTACGTCCAGCAATTAAAAAACTGTCAGAACAATCAAAACACGCCTACCAATTAATCAATTATAGTTTTTCAATATGCAAATTACATAAATCGATAAAATATCTAAGCAAGTTCACCCATTAATGAATTGGCTATAAAATACAATCCACTCATCTTTAATAGATTTTATCGATTATAATTTTGAGAGTTGTCAACTAAATTATTATCCGAGCACTTAAACTAATAACAACAACCAACTAATTCAATACAGACAAAAAAAATACAACAAAATTTAAAGATTATAATTTGATATCTACCAACTAAATAATTCTTTGCAGGCTAAATAATTAATCAGTTTGCTGCATCAAAAACGTCTAGTGCAAGGCGCGACTATATTCTGATATTTGTTAGGTATCAACGCCTGAAAATATATATAAAAAAAATGAACTGAGTTTTTTTAAAATCTCAAATTAATTTAATCTAAGTGTTTTGAAATAATTTTAATATAATAATATAAAGAATAAATCTTAAAAAATAAAACAAAAATCATTGTAAACTAAAAAAATATCATGTCACATATAGATAAAATAAATGCAAAAAAACACAAAAATGTAAGATAAGTATTATATGTATGCTAAGATGAACAACTAAGTCGAGTGGTTAACGCGTTTGTTGCCGCACCACAAGAGCGAGAGTTTGAATCTCTCCGGCTGCTAATGTTTTTAAACACTGATGAACAATGATTTTCACTTTTCATTGCTGTTTGAATTTTTTTTTTTAGCTACGCTTCTTTTTTTAAAAAAAAATTGGAGTATCCATGTGAGCTTACGCACACCACGACTAATCTCCGGATCCACTTTTTTTTCTTCTTTTTTTCCTACTTATACATTTTTTTTCCATGACCAGGATGTTCGTGTTAGTTTATGCGCCCCACAATTTTTTCTCTCATTACTGTTTAAAAATATGCTTTCCCCTTGCACTTTTTGTCTATAACTAGACTTCCTTTTTTTTAATAAACGATGGCCGGGACAGCTTACACGCACCATGACTAATATTCGTACCCATCTTTTTTTAACATTTTTTTCCTTTTTTTTTCCAATTACACTTTCTTTTTTCATTATTCTATAACCAGGGTGTCCTGGTTAGCTTTTTTTTTAATATTTTTTTCATTGGGTTTCCTTTTTTGTGTTTTTTAACCAAAGTTTCTGTGACAACTTACGTGCACCACAGCTAATCTCTGAATCCATTTTTTTAACATTTTTTCCACTGATTTTCCCCCAGGTATACGTTTTTTTTTTATAATTGTGATGCCTGGAACAACTTACACGCTCCGTGAATAATCCCCAAACCCATCTTTTTGGATTTTTTTCTGTATTTTTCGCACTTATAATTTTTTCTTTTATAAACAGGGTGTCCGAGTCAGGTTACGGGAACTACTACTATTATTTCATAAAATAGCTAAAGGAGATTGCAATTTCAAACAGTAATGAACAATTATTTCAATTGTGATTTTCGTTGTTCATTACCATTTCAAAAAAAAATCTTTTTTTTTATATTTCTTACATAATTCTTATTTCTGTCCATATATATACATGCTTTTCAATTAAAAAATATACGAACCACTTCCCATTTCGATGGCACTATTCCTTTTAGGCTGAGGAAAAATTTATTTATTACATATTTTATCTATTATAATGTTACTAATTAAATATTTCAACAACTAATTACAACATGTAAAAAATCAATTAGTTTTCTACATGAAAAAAACCCTAGCGCAATGTGCGGGCAAGCATACTAATTATATCACGCAAAAAACTCATTCCTAACATATTTTTATCTGTTGCAAGTTTAGTAATTTAAACATTGACATAACTAATTATAGCACGCAAAAAATATAAGTTTCTTTCTCGAAAAAAAAAATTACCATATTTTTATTTATAATGTGTCAAATTGAATATTACTGAGAAAAATATGCAACTCATTAAAAAAAACATTTACCTACATTATCTACGATTAAGAAATATACGACCCACTTTGCATTTCGATTATAAAGATTTTATCAATTTTAATTTTACTAATTAAATATTAAAATAACAAAATACAATACATATAAAAACAATCAATTTTCTACATAGATAAAAAAACTCCAGCGCAACGCGCGGGCATTAAGCTAGTTGTATACTAAAGTAACTTGGAGCTGATTGTTTTTTGACACCTGACCTAGTCTAGAATTGCAAATCACCAATTCCAAGTTGATCCACCAAGCACAAAGTCTACTAATCAAATATCTGAAGAATACAATTCATCCAATTTATCTATCAACCTTACTGGGCAGTGTGCGATGATCCTATCATAAACAAAATAATAACAAAATTCACAAGTGCACATCTTTATTTAACTAATAATTTTATGAGTTTTTAACACATTAAAAGCAACTATTTTTTATGAAATTGAATCTATTTATTATACCATTAAAATTGAATATTTCTACTCCTTGAAGCTTACAATGTATATTTATAACATCCTACATGTCATTAATGAGACTAGCCAAATGCCCCCGCGCCTCGTCGCAGCATCATATTTTTTTAATGTAAAAAATATTAATTATAGGTATTTTTTATTACATTATAAATTTAGTCAAAATAATAAATTTGTGCAGAAATCTTGTGAAGTGCAATTTTTCTATAAAATATATGAATTTTAAATCGATATAAATTTATCTGTTTAGCAATTTTCAATGAAATAACCAGCATAAATTTATCATCATCATTAAAAAAGCAAGAAGATTCGGATATTTGAATTATTGAATTCACTGCATAAAAATTATTTCATTTAATAATCCAATTTAAATCAAACAAAAACAAAATATAAATTGTGAAAATACCTGTAATAATCAAATAAAAAAATATTTAATTTTCCACAAAAAGATTAAAATATAAATTGAAAATTCATCCTCACGTTATTTTTATTATCATTGCTATAATAGTTAAAATTATTATCAACATTACTGTCAAAACAATTAAAATAATTAAATTGACCTGAAAAATCATTAAAAAAAAACAAAAGATTTTTATAAAAAAACAATAAAAAAATAATCATTAAAATTATCATTATCACGCAAATAGTAAAATCATAAAAATCATCTAATCCAAAGAATAAATAAAAAAAACATAAAACAAAAAAAAAATGAATAAAGGGAAAAAGGGAGCAATATTAATTCTAAAATGATTTCCAAAATAAATTAAAATTACAGGACTAAACCGATTAAAAATAAAACCTCAATAAAAAAACAAAAACTAAAAGCATAGATGCATAAATATGAATAAAAAATAAACATTGTCCAAGAATTAAAAAAAACTAAATGAATTAATATCAAATAAAAATCTGCAATAATCAAATAACAAATATAAATAATTAATTTTATATCCACAAAAGACAAAAACATAAATTCAAAATTCATCCTCACATTATTGTCATTATCATTGCTATAACAATTAAAATTATTATCAACATTACGGTCAAAATAATTAAAATAATTAAATTGAGTTGAAAAATCATTAAAAAAAGCAAAAGATTTTTGTAAAAATATAATCATTAAAATTATCATTATCATTGCGCAAATAGTAAAATCATAAAAATCATCTAATCCAAAGAACAAATAAAAATAACAAAAAAAATGAATAAAGAGAAAAATAAAAGGATAGATATTAATTTTAAAATGATTACCAACATAAATTAAAATTTCAGGATTGAACCGATTAAAAATAAAACCCCAATAAAAAAACTAAAAACAAAAATTAAAAGCATAGATGCATAGATACGAATAAAAAATAAACATTGTCCAAGAATTAAAAAAAACAAATGAATTAATATCAAATAAAAAATTAAAATATATAATTAATTCCAATTGAAGGATGAAATTGAAACAAATAAAAACCTTGGGACCAAAATAAATAATGGAAATAATAATGATAATTGCTGAGTAATTTTATCAAAAAATTAAAAGGAAGACTGAAATGAATAGTTGCATATATGACCAATTTCAATCAGAGGACCAAATTAAAAGCAATCAAAACCTCCATACCGAAAAAATTGAAGGAACCAAAAAGAAATCAAAAATCAAAAGAATAAGGATTGAAATAAAAACTTCCTTATATAATTAGTTTTAATTGAAGGGCACAATTGAAAACAATCAAACTTTCAATTAAAGAAATGCATAATAAAAATGAAATCAAAACTCAAGGGACTATAATAAACTTATTGCATACATCAGGGACTTGTCAGAAATTTCTGCTGCTGAGAGAGAGAAAAACATCAACCGACACAAAACCCTTCGTAGTCGCTTACCCAAACACCTATTCCCGGAACGCACCGCGATGGAAGACAAAAGACACGGAGGCGAACCACCTGACATGGCAGAAGTGAATTTTTTACCGCCAGAAAGATCCGCATGCGCCTCCTAAAGGGAGTGTGGGCATGGAACACTGTCGGCGCTTCTAGACGATGCGCCGACAGTTCGTCCAAAAAAATAAATAAAATATTGGTCAATTACTTGGACGCCCTGATCTTATTGATATTCACGAAAAAACCTAAGTGGAAAATACATCCCTGTCCACGTTTACTGTATGCTATTTTGTTGTTTTCGGAGGATGTTTTGTCGATTCACTGTGCAAATAAGTGGGAAAAACCAAAATAGCCCCTGGTGTTTGCGTCACTATTTTGTCGTTTCCGGGGGCTATTTGTGTCATTTCACTGTGTAACAAATCTGGAAATATCATTTGTGTCCCATGAAAAATTCTAAAATACCCCTAGTATCGGGGGCTAAAAACTTTCAGACCCGAGGGCAAAATGGTCATTTACTATAGCAATAAATAGTAATCTGTGTTTGGGTGAACAGTGAAAAAAGCTACAGGAAAAACGCAACGCATTTTATTGTATAGTTAATTATTTTCATGTTGGTCTTTCTCTTAAATACTCAATTAGATCCATTAGTTTTTATTCTTTTAGATGGATCGACCAGGCTCCATACTTGGTATGAAGTTCATAGCTTTAAGTCATTTTTTGGTATGAATATCATATATTACTTCCAAGTAATTGACAAATTTATCAACTATGAGCAACCATGTCCAACCAAATTTATAAAGATTTTGTGTTTCTTAAGGTTTAGGCTAAACATCCTATTTTTGAGCCTTGAAAATATATTTCATCTAGTTGTAATGTTCTAAGAGGTGTAAAGATTCTAATTATATTTTAGATATTCCTTGAAATATTGGTCAAATATTATTCATCTCAATCCAATCAAAGTTTTTAAATACTTATTTCAATATGTAGTTCAATTTTATTACAATTTCTATTGAACCTGGGCATTTTAGAAATTAGGTATATACAAACCATTTGTATAATTATCATGTCCATAAAAACATCATTATTATAAAATAGCAACATGTATCCTTAATAATATGTTTAAATCTATTTAATACTAAATTAAATGGAAAAAATATCTTAAATACTAGAACAAAATAATAATTATAAAGTTTTAGAATCAGCCCATTAGAAAAAATAAGAATAACTAGTTCTTACATATAATGCAATCACCCTTGCTTCATTAGTAGGTTCATTTGCCTTTAAATAATCTTCTATTTTTTTAAGTTTCTACATGCAATACCAAGAACTACAATGCACATTAATATAATAGTTTTCAATTATAAACATACATCAAGTAAAAGCTTTATTAAGCTTCTTTTCTTTCATGTTTGCAAGATATTCCTTGCAATTCCTTCTCTAATATATTTCTTTGCAACAATGATGACAAGTTCTCTTACCTTTCTTAATGCTCCTAGTAGGTTTGTTTACTTTAGAGACATCACCCTTATTCTTCTTATCCTTCTTCTTAGACATTTTATAGAACTAAACTAGAAGAACTGGGCCTTTTCTTCTTCTTAAGAAGTCTTTCAACAGTCTTAAATATATTAAGCAATTCTAGCAATGTATTATCCAACTTGTTCATGTGATAGTTTATAATAAATTATGAAAAGTTTTGGGATAATCATTGCAAAACCAATTCAACATTTAACTCGTGGTCTATGAAAAAACCCAATTGGCTCAATTTTTTTAATATATTCAATCATTTTCAAAACATAGATGATCACTAAACCCTTTTCATCTTGCATCAGAACAATTCTTCAGAGGCTTCATATCTCTTTGTCCTACTAGTCTCATCAAAAAATTATTTAAGATATATATCATAGTATAGACATTTATATTCTCATGTTGCCTTTGAATTTCAGGTGACATACTTGCTAACATCACACATACAGTTTTTTCATCATTGTTAACATGACATTTATGCTCATTCCTAAATTCTATTTTTGCATCCTTAGCATGGACATTTGGTATTTGATTTTCAAGAACATAAAACCTATTTTTTACATGTGAATAATTCTCACATTTAGTGTTAATCTAAGAAATTTACTAGCATCAAATATACTTCATAGGGACATATTACTACTCATTTTTTTTACCAATTTATTAATATAAAAAAAGAAAATATTACTTTCATGCATACATATTTAAATCTAATTTGGTCTCTCACCATATTCTTGCAAATTAATAACCCTCCCTATTAATATAAAAAAATCTAGCTTATATTTTTTTGAGTAATTCAACAAATCAAAATAAACTATATTAGATAGATAATATATTTTATCAATCGTATTTCTGTGTGACTCTTAGAACAGTTAGTGAGAACTCTTTGCCTAAACAAATCTTATATGTTTTCCCTACCCATATTTTATCTGTAACAACCCGGATTTTTTTTTCATAGTATCGATATTCAACAAACTAGATCACCTCACATCATTGAAATACCATCCATATAATGGACATTTTATTTAAAAGTGAATCCTACATAAACACGTAATATCATGGTTGCATGATTAGAAATTCATATTAAAATATACATACATAGACATGAGTTTGCTTTCCTATTCTACTAATAGCCAATACAAATTTACACAAAAGAACCTAATAAAGTTATGCGTTCGGTACATTCATTCATACAAAAATACATTATGTCTTAGAATGCATCTACGTGATTCCTTGCAAAAGTGGTTTCCCGAGTATCGGGTTCCCTAAACATCTTGTGGATGTGACGTCCCTGCAACAGTACAAGCAGTTAAGAGATTGTAATTACTTAATGATAGTAATAGTAATGACGACTAAACGGTCTGGCAGTTAAACGAGACATCAACATTATAATTTCTTCATGTACTTGGTACAATTAGCTTGAAATGCTTATAGATGCACCAATTCATTTATATTTCTCTTTTTTTTTTTGCAATAAACCATAATCTTAAACCCAGTTATCCTCGTAAGACATCATTTGCTAAGGCTAACCGTTCATTCACCACGGTCCTTCTTTTGGACATCTTAGCCAAAGCAATTCAATCATTTGTTCCGGCCATCCATTCGGATGCCATTAGTCGAAGCTAATCATTCATTTGTCCCGGCCATCCATTCGGATGCCATTAGCCGAAGCTAATCATTCATTTGTCCCGGTCATCCAATCGGATGCCATTAGCCGAAGCTAATCAATCCTTTGTTCCGGCCATCCATTCGGATGCCATTAGCTAAAGCTAATTAATAGTTTGTTCCGACCATCCATTCGGATGCCATTAGCCAAAGCTAATCAATCATCTGTTATTCTTTATTCATTCAACATTTTAATATAGGCTCATTCAACACAATTGTATAATATTCTTATCAAGGTATTTCATTATTTAACGTATGAAAAAGGAAGGTGTAAGTCACCTACCTGCTCTACCTCTGGGTTGTTCCTGTCTGGACGATGGTTCAATCCCGACCGCACCGCCTTTGGATTTAACTATGTTTGAGGTATGCTTGACACTTCTCTTTCTCTTCCCCTGCTGATTTTCTTCTTTCTTCCTTACACTCACGTTTTCTTCTTCTTCTTTTTCTCTCCTACAAGTAACCCTCCAAACCTTCTCTCACAGACCCAATTTTCTCTTCACTCACTCGCTCACAAAACAAAATTTTTGGTTGCTTTCAGGCTGGTCTGAAATTTACAGAGGAAGGGAGAAAAACAGATCTTTATTTTTTTGTTTCTGGAAGAGAATGCTTCCCTCTCTCTCTCTCCTCTTTGTATTTATATTTCTCATCCAAAGTGGGGGTTGTTTGGGATTAGTTTAGTTGTGTTCTTATTCTTGTTTGGTCTTACCTAAAACCGGTTTTATCTAAACCCCCCCTCTTAGCTCCTAAAAAAAAATCGGCAGCCAAACTAATTCACGAAATTGTTCGCGCGGACTGAATCGCAAAAACTAATTCGCGACAACTGATTCGCTGCCAATCACTAAACGAAGTCGGAATGGTGCGAAACTCACTCGGTTGATGCAATTCGCCATTTGTGGAAGAAGTCAGCGGCATAGCCCTGATGTCCACCGGTGTTTAGCCAAATTCCATCGTTTCGGCCCCGAAATTGTCGTTTTTGCCATTTTAGGAAAATCTCGTTTCAACCATAACCCTTGATTTTAAAGATTCGAATCAAATTTCATCAATACATGCTTATTCAGGGCTTATAGACCTATCATATTCTAATTTATCTCAAATCTTTCTATTTATGATCATTTATGGTTCATTATCGTTTTTCCTATCCGTCATGGTTTAGGTTCGGGTTTTTGCTTTAAACACCCTTGTAAAGCCTCCGGTCGAATCATCTATCAATCATTCAGTAAAATTTCATGAGCTATTTTGTAAGTTACTAATTTGTAAGTTCATCTTGTTGCAATCTAATTACATGGCATTGACGTTGGTCGTATTCCTTTACGGTTTTTTCGCTGCATCACCAATCAACAGCGAAAACTAAGTTAACCTCTATTATATATATATATATATATATATATAGCCCTCACTATATAAAAATAATAATTTTATACTAAAATGTGATTGATAATGTAAACACCCGAGAGAAATATATATATATATATTTCTCTCGGGTGTTTACATTATCAATCACATTTTAGTATAAAATTATTATTTTTATATAGAGAGGGCTAAAATCATAATCTTAGTCCCAAAACACTTAAAAATAATTAGATATATGTTTTAAGGGTAGAATCATAATTTTATCCCTCAAAAACCCTAAAATAGCAGCAAGGGTACAATTGTAAATTTTGCCTTTTCTTTTTCTTCTTGTTGCTACTAGTATGGGCTACCCCCTTTTCTTTTTCATGACTTCTAGTGGAGCACAAGGCAGCATCCATGGCGAGAAGCTGCTACTCGTCAATGATTAGCAGGATAATGCCAGGTGTGCCATCAATACCAACGTTGCTGCTAGCTAATTTGCATCAATAAGAAAATTATATATAGAGCTAAATGAACTCGTGGTATTATTACTCAGTTATTGTAGCCAATCACTATTCATCTAGAATCTGAATCACTGTGGATTGGAATAATAAAATTACTTGATAATATAAGTGTTATTTTTATACTACAATAGCACACCGAAGTCGTTTGGCCGTGTGGTTAATGTGTGCACCAAATGATTTTGCATTTTTCTTTTAAACAGTATTCATTATTGTTTAATAGGTGCTTTTTTTTTATAACTGGGGTGTCTGAGCCATTTTACACGCACCATGATTAATCTATAAACCCTTTTTTTAACATTTTTTCTATTTTTTTCCACTTTTTTTGGGTTTTTTTATAACTGAACTGTCCAGGTTAGCTTACTCGCACCATGATTTTTTTTTCCCACGTATACATTTTTTTTTTATCTCCGAACCCAATTTCTTTTTACATTTTTTTTACCTGTTTTTTTCCCCACTTATACATGCATTTTTTTATAACAGGGGTGTCCGGGGCAACTTACGCGCACCACAAATAATCCTCGGACCCACTTTTTTAACATTTGTTTTCTAATTTTTTTCCCAATTTCTAATTTTTTTTATAATGGGATGTCTAGGTCAGCTTACACACACCACAACTATTATTTTATAGAATAGCTAAAGGAGATCGCAATTTCAAACATTAATAAATAGTGATTTGAAATGTGGTTTTCATTGTTCATTACTATTTGAAAAGGTAAATTGAACTGTGGTTTTGGTGAGAGATGGCAAGGGTGTTTGAGAATGTGTTTGGAAAGCTTTTTTGAAAAAAATAAAAAAAAAATTTATTTTTTATTTTAAATTAAAAAATTTGGTGTTACTAGATAATTTTGATGTGTTGATGTAAAAAATAATTTTTAAAAAATTAAAAAAAATAAGTATTTTGATGCATTTCTGAACGAAAAGCTAAAGAAATTATATATAAAGTTAAAAGAGGTCTCGGTTTCAAACAGTAATGAACAGTGTTCATCTATAAATTGGATAGTGAAATTACATAATAATATAATTATTATTTGTATAATAGGACTGAACAAAGAAGTCACTGGGCTGAGTGGTTAAGGCGTGTACAAGCGGGGCGCGAGTGTTCGAATCTCTCTAGCAATGAAAATGATTTTGGCTTAATGAACACTGATTTTCACTGTTCATTACTGTTTGAAGAGGTTCTTTCCCTTCTTCATTTTTTAATCGGGCTTCCTTCTTTGTTTGTTTTTTAATAATCAGGATGTCCGGATCAGCTTACACGCACCACAATTAATCTCTGGACTCACTTTTTTTTTTTACAATTTTCACTGTTGAAAATGTGTTTCCCTTTTTTTTTATCGTGCTTCCTTTTTTTTGTTTTTATGATAATTAGAGTGTCTAGGCCACCTTACGCGAACCATGATTTTTTCCCCACATATACATTTTTTTTATAATTAAGGTGTTCTGGACAGCTTACATGCGTCACAAATAATCCTCGTACCCTTTTTTATATTTTTTTCTATTTATAATTTTTTTATAATCAGGGTGTACAGGCCAGCTTATTTGCACCATGACTATTATTTTATAGAATAGCCAAAGGAGACTGCATTTTCAAACAGTAATGAACAGTGATTTGAACTGTGGTTTTTGTTGTTCATTACTAAGTAAAAAGGTGAATTGAACTGTGATTTTAGTGGGAGATGGTAGGAGTGTTTGAGAATGCGTTTGGAAAGTGCTTTTAAAAAAAAATTCAATTTTTTATTTTAAATTAAAAAAAATTGGTGTTTCTAGATGATTTTAATATGCTGATATTAAAAATGATTTATAAAAAATTAAAAAAATATATCATTATGATGCATTTATGAAAAAATATTTTCAAAAGCAATCTCAACCACACTCTCAAAGAGGCACAACATGTGGTAGAGGTGAAAGGTAAAAGGTGAACTGAACTGCTAGCTAAATTTTGTCCTTTAAATGATATTTATTATATATGTGTTTTTTATTTTTATCCTTATACTTTTAATCTTGGATTTTATTTTAATTCCTTTATTATATATATATATATATATATATATATTTCTTAAATGGTTCCTATTTTGCCTATGTTTATATGTACATGCTCTTAGTTTTTGTTTCTTATTTTTATTATTTCCACTGTTATTAAGGTTTTTTTTATTTAATGTTTAAATTTTAATTTGTGTTGCTGATCATTTGAAAATTGATATTTATTATTATTATTTTTTTTTAATTTTTATTTATTCTTTAAGTCAAATAATTTTTTAAAATCTAATCATATTTATTTTTGTTTTGTCATTTATTTTGTTTTTTAATTTCTTTTTTGTTAATATTTTTAGGTGTTGAAATTTCTAATTATTATAGATAAAACATTCAAAATAATGATAATGATTATTTGTAAGTTGTTTTTTCTTATAAAGATGTTAGATTAATTATATATTTTGATATTTATTTAATATTAGTGCCTTCATATATATATATATATATATATATATAAATGACCTAGATTTTTTGAAAAAAAATTAATATCGGGATCCTAAAATAATTTTTTTTTCTAATAATAATTATGGTGTCATCGACAGTATGAACAATAATAATTATAATATAAATTATTTATAATAATATTTATAATGATAGCTTCAATAATTGTGATAATTTAATAATCATGATAATTACAATGACAATAATAATCAAAATAATTTATCAGTTGATGTTATTTTTCTTAGAGATTGACTTCTACGGTCTTTTATGTATGATATTTTATATCTAATATCACATAAATAAAAAATATATGAAGTGACACGTAGATGAAACAGGTGGAAAAATTGGGGCAATTTATCTACAGTGAAAAATATATGCAAGCCAATTGCCCTCCACTTTGCCATAGCCATAAACAAATTTTTTAATATGCAAAAAACTGTTAATGGTCTTAGATTTTTTTTATAATGCTATATATCTAAGCAAAATAATCAGTCTACAAAACTTATGGTTCTTACTATAGCAACATTATTTACAAGAATTATAATTATTATTGTATATTAGGTTTTATATATTCCTTTTATTATGCAAAATGCGTTTAAAATTATGATGACAATTATTTTTAAGGATTTTTGTCTTAAAAATAATTATATATTTTGGTATTTTTTTAATATTAACAACTTAAAATATATATATATATATATATATATAGATAAAATGAAGTTTGTTTTTAAAAACAATTCTCAAGTAATTTAATTTTAGTATTCTAGAATACTTCAAATATAATAATATGAAGAATAAATCTTGAAAAATAAAAAAAAATGATTTTTTATAACGATAATGATAATGACAATGATAATATTGTCATTAATGCTTAGAATATTAATTATTTAAAATAATTGTTACAATAACAGCTATAATAATTATGACAATTTAAGAATCATAATAATAACAATAAGAATAATAATCAAGATAATTTATTAATCAATGTTTTTTGTGTAAAAATGACTTTTGTAATTTTTTTATGATATTTCAGATCTAATATTACATGAATACAAAATATACAAAGCTGCACATAAATAAAACAAGTGAATTTTTTTATCAAATTATCTACAAATACAAAATATATGAGTCACTTGCTTGCAATTCGCCGCAGACAAAATCAAATTTTATAACATGTTAAAAAATATTAATGGTTCTTGATTTTTTTTAACAATGCTGTACACTAGAGCAAAACAATCAATCTACAAGATTTTCAATTATTTAGTTTTTTAATATATTCATTTTATTATAAATACTGAGAAAAACTATTTTAAAGGTTTTTTCTCTTATAAATAATTATATATTTTAATATTTGTTTAATATTAACGCCTTAAAAAATATAAAAATAACTAACAACTGAAGATTAATTATACATGCATAAAAGAGGGTTTTACTTTCATTTCACACTACCAAAGATGAATTTACTTTGTTTTTTAACCAAAGCTACATTTAATACAAAGATAAATTCTAATAAAAATTAAAAGTCAAAACTAAGAGTATAGATACATAAATACAAACAAATTATTTAAAATTATACCAAAATTACTGAAAAAATAAAGGGATCAAAACTAATCAAGAAATAAAAGAATTATTTATTTTTTCCTTACAACACTTAATTTTTTTTTAATTTAATCCTTCCATTTAAATTATTTACATATTTTGTTTTCATTTCAGCTCATGTACTTTTAATTCTTTATTTTAATTCCTTTATTTTTAGATATATTTCTAAATAGTCTATATATATATACACGTTCTTAATTTTGGTTTTTAATTGTTTCTTTTAGGCGAAACAAAAACTCATTTCTAATAGATTTAATTTATTATAATTTTACTAATTAAATATTAAAATAACTAATTACAACATGCACAAAATCAATCAATTTCCTATATAAAAAAAACTCAATGCAGTGCGCGGGCAAGTAACCTCATGTTTTCTAAATGGTGGATTTTAACTAGATTCAAGTAAACTGGCCAGGTCTTTTACCTACAAAGTAGCCAAACAAAAAAATTTGGAAAATCAAGAGAGAAATTACTTTCCGAAAAACAAATATTTTGCATATAAAATTAATTTATAATTAACACCAATAACAACTGAAACATACAATTAACAACCTTAATTGTCTAACAAAGTTTTGATACCAATATGGGGTTTCCCAAATATCATACACAACTAAAACAGTAAAACAAAATTATTCAAGAGTTCTTAAGATTCTGTTAGAAAATCTAAAATTGTTTGGGGATTTATTACCTAAAGATCTGATGATCTCTTTTGATTTTGAATTTACCTTTTAGTGACTAGTTTCTTAGTGTAAGTAATATCCTTTCATCAATAATGTTTCAATTTAACATTAGCACATAAAGTATATATACCATGTTAAATCATGTTTGCTCTCTACATAATAGTCATTGATTGTTATAATAAGAGTTTAAATTCTTTTCAAATTTCATTCCACCTTCGTCAAGAATTTCTCAGTCAAACTATTTAAGAGCATATAAAACACATTATTTAATTCACCAAGGGAGATGAATTCTCTCTTGATCACTAAATTATTTTCATATAACTCATGTTATACCAAATGTTTGTCATTTCATGATCGCAGTTAAGATAACATGTAATAGGATCAAAGCATAACATTCTCTATATAAGATAACTTAGTGATATCAAATCTAAATATCACTTATACAACCATCACGTAAGTCTTTCCATAGATATAAGTGATCTATCCCATAAGAAATTTTCATGTGGATCAATTCAGTGTGCATGTATGATGACAAAGACATTCAAGCAAAGCTGCCCATCCAAATCTGCTGAGGAAACCAAAAATGGAAGGCTAGACTCCATACTGGCTTCAAGACATTGACCATGAAACTGCAAAAGGTACATGGACTTCCACTTATCATCTGCATCAACAAGACATGCTCAAACAAGATAATCCACAACATTTTCCCCTCACTAATGCTAAAACACATGTGCGAGTTCATGATCTTTTGATAGAAGAGGAAAAAAATTCACTTTTGAGACAAATTCAGTCATCAACAGGATCCTGAGGAGTTTCGTCAGCTCTACGTTTAATTGAGATTACTGGACATTCAGCATGCTTCTGGCAAAATTCACTCACCGTTCCCACAAAAACCCTGCAGGATAGATCAACATGAGAGATTTCATGATAACTGGAGAATGGAATGAGATCCCATTAACAAGTACAAACATGAATGCACATGCATTTAAGGAAACATTTGATATGTGGAATTTCTAGTACTCGGTAGAAACCAGAGTCATCATTGAAAAGTCACAAGCCAGGCAAGTGTCAAGCATTCCATGAATGCAAGGACTAAGCAAACCTCTGAAAAGGGCCAAGACCGCGACTTCCAACAACCAGGAGATCTGGCTGGACTCGTTTTACTTCATGACAGATTACTTCCTTGGGATCACCCTTCTTGATCCATGCTTCACAAGCAACCTAGAAGCGTTCATGGGAAATAAGGTAAAGCTAAAACTAATGGATTGAATATAACCAGTTATGTTCATTGATGTGGAAATGAAGATAGAAGTGAGGTCATGCGTGCATGTGAGAAGGAGAGAATCTAAAGAAAATGGAATATTACCCCAATCTCATGGCATCTATTGACAAAGTACTCCAGCAGATGAAGTCCCCTGGTCCTGTCCCTATGCTTCATGTTTTTAAAATCTTCAGGTGAGGCATACAAGCTATCCATGTCATCAAAACCTGTCGAAAGGAAAGTGTTAGAAGAAGAAACATCCATCAAGTTTAGGAATTAGCATACATGGAACATGATAGGTTTCGAAGGTTGTCCAAAATGCTTGAAAACACAAGGATACACCCTTGCTTCATTTTTTTCGCATTTCTAAAGAAAGCTAACGTAATTCGAAACGAAAAGCGATCAACACGATTGAATTTAAGTTCACGACTTCCCCCCTTGAGAACCAAATTCAATTCAGATTTATGACTAAAAGAACATATATATACGTGTGGTGATCCGTCAGTTTATTTGGATTTTTATTTTCTTGAAAAAATCTAAATAAAAATAAAAAAATGTCAATTCCAAAGCATATCTCACTACAAAAACCCTAGAATAAATTCGATTAAGTTTATTTAATAAAAAGACAGGGAGATGAAGAGAACCATCTTCGTCAGGGACTTGAACATGGAGGAAAAGAAAGTTAAAACCAGAGGTATTGGAGCGAACGATCTTTTGAAGAGCCCAATCAAAAGCTCCTCTGCTACTAATCGATGCGTGTGGATACCCTTTTATTGTTGACTCGTTCACTGCTATCATTATCCGAGTTGCCTCAGCGCCTTCCATCTTCTCTAGGGAAATCACTCGCTCTCCCTTCTCTCTCTCTCTCTCCCCCCCCCCCCATACAAGCAATTATTGGGGATCTATACAGGAGTGGGATCTAATGGGCGTAGTGTACATATACAGGAGTGGGATAGTTTTCAAGGGAGGAGCTGTTACTAACGTGCGCTTCAGTCAGTTATAGCAACTACTTTAGTTCATGTATTTTCTTTTTTCACAGATGAATCTAGAAAGTGACCATTTATATTTAGTTCATGTTTACCGTAAAATTTTTCAAACTAACATCGTCATTTAGTATATACTAGTTAATTGCCCGCACTACGTTGCGAGCAGAGCAAATAATTTTTACAACTGTTGAGATTAAAATATATTATTTCAACATGTAAAGTTTGATATAATGAAACAGATCAACATACTCTATCTAACAACAATAACATCGACGTTTTAACTTCTAAAATTATAATCACTATTACTGTAAAAACAATAAATATCATTAAACAAACTTGAGAATAAAACACAGACAAAAAAAAACAAGTAAGAAAAAAAAACTAAAATTATTATTATTATTATTATTATAACGGGAAAAAAAATTAAAGGCTAAAAACAAAGCATAAAAACATTAACAGAAGAGCAAATAAAAAAATAAAAAATGATAAAAAAACATAAAAATTATTGCTTGAAAAAAAATCATTTGACTTGATAATTAAAAAAAATTACCGCACTACATTGCGGGCTCAGTAAATAATTTTTATAATTATTGGGATTAAATAAATTAATAGGATTTGCCGGTATAAAATTAAAATATAATATCTATATATGCAAAATTTAATATAATAAAACAGATCACCATACCCTATTATAAAAATAGTAACATCGAAGTCTTAACATCTAAAACTATCATTGTTATCACTGTCAAAACAATAAAAATTATCAAATTATTCTGAGAAAAAAAACTAAAAAATAATAATCAAAAATTAAGTAAGTAAAATTCTTCTTGTTCTTCTTCTTCTTCTTATTATTATGTTAATAATAAAAAAATAAAAATAAATGAAAGGTTAAAAAACATCTAACCAAAAAATAAAATACAAATTATCAGATAAAAAAAATTGATGAACAAAGCAATTTAGCATGCAACAGTAAAGAAATCAAAGAACTGGATATTCAAAAGAGAGAAAAAAGGAGTGAATCTTAGCAGGGGCCCCATCAGCCCCCATCTTTGAAAAGAGAACAAAGATATGCAGCTTGCGTGCGGCTTGTTAAAGGGTCGAGCGCGTGGCGCAGGAAGAACGGGCAAAAAACACAAATAAAAGCAATCGAAAAAAAAGAAGGTGGATGAACGCTTGCAAAGCACGGAAGAAAAATGGGCAGTGAACAGTGAATTCACTCAAAAGCTACAGGAACGGGCTGATGTCTTTTAGTATATAGGATAATTTGTGATTTTTCAAAAATTAATTTTAATACATTTATAAAAAAACCATTTTAAAAACAAACTAATTTTTCTTTTTAAAAATTAAATTCAAAATGAATCCTAACAAGCTATTTTTGGTTTGGTATGGTTTGATTGGATTGGATTTATTTTTCTCTTTCCAAACCCGCCAGACCTGTTTCCATTTAATTAATCACAATCACAATAATTCCCTTGTAATTTTCACTGGTTTCAATTAATCATTTCACATAATTAAAAGAATTTATGTGATTTATTATTGAGCTGACATTTCACGTATTAATTAATTTTTTATTTTATTTTATCTAAAATTTAAACTAATTTATCATCCTAAACAGAAAAATATTTATTTCTCTTAGTGTAATATTTTTAAATGGACGACTGTCCAATGAAAATTGGATTATCGATATTTAGACCTACGGGTTTCTTTTCTTGACATAAATGAAACTCTAAAATCCATGCCAAAGATAACCTAATTACCCCACGTACGAACAACATAATTACACTACGTACGAACAAGATAATTACACTGTCAATTACTTTATCAATTCCAATCGCTCGAGAAACAAAAGATCAACTTGTTTTCCATTTTTCGGTGTTTTCTGTTCCTCGCCTTATTTTATTTTCCCAAACAACTTCTTTCTCATGCAAAACCCTTACCCGCCATCTTACCCTTCTACGTGTCGCATAGCAGTACATCGTCTTTAAAACACCGCCACCCCATCTCTCTACCTCAGCTCGTGTCTCTGCTTATCTAATCCCATTCGCGGACCCTATATTCTTCGCAATGGGTTTATGAGATCCAAACATTAAGCAAAAATGTTCTGAGACAGAAACTGAATCCGATTCAAGCACGCCAGTGTTTTGGCCGTAATTTCCATTGCACATAATAAGCTAAGCGCCTAGGATTCCTTGTAAACATAAACAAGTACGAGGTCTCCAGGATTCATTGTTGAGATACATGTTCGTATGGAGCTGCACCTTCAGTATCCTCGGGACGCGGATCGACAGTAGCTTTTTAGCTGTCAGGATCCAAGACGCTAGAGCAGTAGAGGCAGCAGCAAACATGGCACGACGAGGAGCCCATTTCAAGCATGATGCAATGCCTCATTGACATATTGGCAGAATCACCTGATATACTTAGCGAGAGAGAGAGAGAGAGAGAGAGGATGTAACAAAGGAATTAAGTATTGTGATGTCCGGAGAGAATTCATGACTCAACAAACACGTGGAGTTCAGTAGTAAAAAACAAAGATCTTTTACAATATCCTTGCACTATATTATGATGTCTTAATTTCTAACGAAAGTGCATAGTCAATAAACAATAAGAATTAAAGCAAGAAAAGAAAAAAACTTAAGTGAGAAAGAAAGAAATTAAAGAAGAGAGAAAAGTCTGCAAAATTTCATTACTTATCAAAATTTCATTACTTATCAAAAGCTGCCTCTCAACATGACAGAGAAACATATAAATAGTAAACTCTAAACATATCACTATTGGGCTCGGCCTATAAAATCCAAATATTTAACATAAATAATTTCAAATAAATAAAATAACAATGATATCATATGGGCTTAGTCTCCCAACCAAAACATGACAGGCTGGGTCATCCTACGTCGTCTTGTCCATATACTCGTGTAGTTTACGGTGTGGGTCTGGTGTCCCCACCAACTCTCCTGGGATTGGAGAAACTCGACCCCGTCAAATATAGCACTAACTGACTCCGATAGTACTCCCAAAGATCTGGATCAAGCAGCTGCAAAGTATCTCTAGTGATCCAAGTGTTATCTAAATCAAGAAGGCCCACCTAGCAAACTAGAAATCGTTGAACCTCACCATTCATGTTAAAAACAACTTGTTCATCCAGAATAGCATCAATATTATCTTGATGTCAAGGTGGAAGGGATAGAGCTTTCAATAGGGTCATCAAGAGGGGGGGTTAAATGGCATCTCAAAAGGATCATTTGGAATAGGAAATGACTTATGGTATACAACTAGATCCTCAGTGTTAAATGTAGAGTTAATGCCAAAATCATGTGGTAAATCAAGAACGTAAGCATCTGGACCAACCCGTTGTAGCACTTTGAAGGGCCCGGCACTACGTGTATGCAATTTATGATTAGCTCCCGAAGGAAACCGCTCAGCTTTAATCCATATTATAACATAATCTCCCACATTAAATTCATTATGTTGCTTATGTAAATCAACTTGAAGTTTATATTGTGCATTACTTGCTTGAATTTGTTTAGTGATCTCAGTATGCAAATCCTGAATTCTATGTGCAAAATACTTGGCTGACACAGACACTCTAGCATGAATGGACATGAGAAAAAGGTCTAAAGGTTTCCTATGCTTGTAACCATGCATAACTTCAAAAGGACTCATGCCTATTGACCTATTGATAGCTCGACTACCTACACACATTCTCCATGATCCATCTTTCTTAGGTACTGAAGCTCTCTCGAATAAATCCCTTTTCTAACAACTCACATTTTGCCTTTGCAATTCAGCATGTTCACTCGGGTTCATCCTATAGTGAGACAAGTTTGGCAATGTGACACCATGGACAAAATCTATGGCGTGTTGAATATCATGCATTGGGGGTAAAGCATCAAGTAGTTCAGAAGGGAAAACATCTAGAAATTCTTTCAACACTTCCCTTACCTCTTCAGGTGGCTCTTTTAAAAAGTCTTCTACAATTTCCGTAGCACTACAGCAAGCAACTGACTCCTCAAAAATCTCCTTATCAAATTTCTTGGGACTGATTATGTTAAGCCCTCCTTCTTTCACTTTACTCTTCTTCTGACTATTATCCTTAGACCTTGGAGGTAATCCAATAAGTTGGATTTTTTTACCTTGAAAAGAAAATGAGCAAGAATTTGATCACCCAAAGATTGTAACCTCCAAATCATATAACCAAGGTCTACCCAAAATGACGTGCCCTACATCCATGGGAATGACATCACACCAAATTTCATCATGATAGTCCAAGATCTTTAAGGGAAAAGCACATCTTTCTTTGATTGTATCATTAACCTAGGACACACTATAGGGTTTAGGGTGTGAAACAAACTTTAAGCCTAAGCGGGATACATTACATGAGGAAATTGCATTAATGCAACTACCACTGTCTATGATGATCTTACACCCTTTATCTCCACATTTAATTAAGAGGTAAAAAATAGCAGTCCTTCAATCCTCAGTTCCTCTTGGTTGTGTTAAAGCATATCTAACTATGTTTAACCTGGTTGTCTTTCTTTGTAAGGATATAGACCTAACACATTCTAGCAAGTTGGACTCATCCTCCTCATCATTTAGATCCTGAAAATCACTAGGATTGAGTTCATATCTTATCATCACAATTATCTTCTTCATCCATATCCTCTTGCCCCTTGATGAACAGAGTCTTATTAGGGCAACTAGAGGAAATATGACTAAAACCCTAACACTTAAAATATTGAATTCTTGAGGTTATCTTAGGTGCCTCATGAAAAATACCCTTACCCTTGTCTTCTCTAGGTATCTAGGAAATCAAAGGATTGAGTTTATGAGGTGGGGCACCCAATATGGAGTTATTACTTCCAGGTTGAGATATAGAAAGGGTACTGTGTCCTAACATCTTGTCCACTGGATTTTTGTGACCAAGTCATAATTTTGTACCAAGGTATAAGCTTTATCAAGGGTGAAAATACCTCTAAGCACAACCTCTCTTCTAAGGTTATCGTTTAAGCCTTTTCGGAATCTACTTAGGGTCATCACTTCATCCTCCATAACTGCACACCTAATTTTATACTCATCAAATTGTGTCAAATAGTCATTGGCAGACTTGCTTCCTTGCCTAAAGTTATTATATTAGTCCAAAAGATTTTCTCTATAAGAACGAGGCAAATACTTCTCTTCTAACTTAATCTTCATTTCAACACAATCAGTAATAGGAGGTTTGACCTCTCCTAATCAAAGACTCTTCTACACTTTTCCAATAGAGCTGTGCGGTTCCCCTAAGTTTCATCTTTGCAACTTACCCTCTTATTCTTAGATAGATTATACTAGCCAAAGAATTGATCCATGTTACGGATCCATCTATCAAAGATCCACGGGTCAAGCTGACCCTCAAAAGTTAGGGCTTCTACCTTGATATGCCTCATGACTTGCTCGTCAGGGTCATCATAATCGTGATGATCTTGATTGCAGTTGTATTGACGGTTCCTAGGATGAACTGGTCTTTGACGGTAATCATTGGAACGCTCACTATTGTTAGGGTCATCAAAGTCATGGTGACCCTGGTATTGGTCATGGTGGCGGTTCCTAAGATGAAGTGGTCTTTGAGTATTTCTATGGTTGTCATTAGAATGCTCACTCCCACTAGACTGTCTTACTTGCAAAATTTCTATGGACTCTATCCTCCTAGAAAGGTTGTTAATTTGATTGGACATGTTGCTCATTTTTGTTCACATGAGTTGCAATTGCTCTTGAATATCTCTAAGAACATTATCAAAGCTCAGGTCCATGTTAACTATGACCTCTAAATTGTGTACTAAACAACCACTCCGTAAATGCATGCAAAACTAAACCTAAGACTGAGATCACAAATAACACTTACAAGTAAAAACACAAAATAAAATTATAGTAATTTCCCCTTTATATATATATATATATTTATTTATTTATTATCTTAAAGACTAAGTAATGACAGATTAAACCATGAAAATTCACAAGCAAGCAATGTAAGTCCACTAAATTCACACAAGTAATTCAAACACAATGTTTCAGTTTTCTCATGAATTTAACCAAGCTTCATAATAAATTAAGAGGATCAAGTACTCAATGCCAATAAAGAAGCTCAAAATTAAGGTAATTAAACTTGTGAGGTGAATTTTGTAACTTATTTATGGGCAAGCACAAAGAATAATATTAATACTAAATCTTGATCAACAAGTGTAAAAGCATACTAGAAACGATGATATTCAATGGGTAAAAATTTCTGACAAGGTGATGTGGCAGTGAGGATGACATGGCAAGTTACTCAGATGTTGCCTCAGATGACGTGGCACTGGCGTGGCTGATGACTTAGATGCTGTATCGGATAACATGGCACTGACATGGTATGATGTGGCTAATGACGCAATCTTGCAACTTGTGAGGTGAATTTTATAACTTATTTATGGGCAAGCACAAAGAATAATATTAATACTAAATCTTGATCAACAAGTGTAAAAGCATACTAGGAACGATGATATTCAATGGGTAAAAATTTCTGACAAGGTGATGTGGCAATGAGGATGACATGGCAAGTTACTCAGATGTTGCCTCAGATGACGTGGCACTGGCGTGGCTGATGACTTAGATGCTGTCTCGGATAACGTGGCGCTGACGTGGTATGATGTGGCTAATGACGCAATCCTGCATGGGCTGATGTGGCACTAACGGGGCAGGGTTACTTATTTTTTTAAAAGCTTCTACTTTCTTCCCTATCTCTTCTAGCTTCACCTTGACGACGATGGGGCTTGGCGGTACGAGGAAAGGGTTGTGGTGTGGCACCATTACTAGACGGGGCCTATTGGTGTGTTATGCCGTTTCGCTGCTAAAGGCAAGGGCATCGTGGATGGTGGCGTTGTGGCGGGTGCTGCTATTGGGGTGAGAACCAGTGGTGGTTGCGGTGGATGGGTTGTTGAGGACAAAGACTTACTGTGGCAGAGGCATCGCTAATGGGGGGCGTTGTTGTTGAAGTTATTGTCAATGAACAATACTAAATAACAACACGATTTTTTTTAAAATCTGAATAGTACAAGTTTTTTTTCTTTTCAGAACAATACATTTTTTTATCAAATCGGCTCTAGAGTTCTAGATTGTTTAATTGTAAGAACAATTAAAAGTCATGCTCTAATACCAAATTTGATGCGGGACAATAAATAATAAGAATTAAAGCAAGAAAAGAAAGAAGCTTAGAGAGAAAGAAAGAAGCTAAAGAAGAGAGAAAAGGGGATTGGAGAATTACAAAGTCTGCAACATTTCATTATTCATCAAAAGTTGCCTCTTTACATGACAAAGGAACATATAAATTGTAAACCATAAACATCTCGCTATTGGGCTCGGCCCATAAAATCCAAATGTTTAACATAAATAATTTCAAATATATAAAATAACAATGATATGGGCCCAAATAGGCTTAGTCTCCCAACCAAAACGTGACAGGTTGGGTCATCCTACGCTGTCTTTGTCCATATACACGTGTAGTTTGCAGTGTGGGTCTGTTGTTCCCACCACATAGCCTAGCCACATTGAATTCCATTTTTTTTGCCTTGTCTTATGCCATCAGAGAGAATATTGTGATGATCCACACATCATCTCGCATGTTGATTATGTTCCAGGCATGGAAAGTTGTTGACAGCTAAGCTACCCATTGGTTTACATTCTACAAGCAGGAGATAGTTGAAGCTCTGTTATGACAGAGGAGAAGAAGAGGAATGAACTGCTGTCGTAGCAAGAAGAATAAGAAGTTTGTAATAATTGACAGTTGTAATCAACCCTAGTCTAGGTAGTTACAAGTTAGTTAGCATGTTGTCAATGCAGTTAAACACACACAAAAAGCATGTAAAGTAGTTTGCCTACAATGCAGTATAAATAGGCATTCTATTAAGCAATTTGTAAGCAATTTTACAGAAAACAGAATACAAAAAATTCAATAAAGAATTGAATTACCTTTTCTCTGCAAATTCTCCTCTTATCTTCCACAAGTTCTTCAATTAGCAATACCTGCAATAAGAACAACAGAATTCCAGAATCAAAACACAAACTCTAACAAAAGTTCCATCTCCAGAGCTTGTACATAAAAACTATTACCGTACTCCAAATAGAGAGCATCAAATGACCAAGTGGAAATCTAAGTCTCACTATGATTCTACATTAGATTATAACTCAAAACCATCATAAGTTGTATTGTATTGTTGCTCATTATAAAAACTACAATTATTATTATTATTGCATTAATAATAAAAAAACAAAATTAAATCAAAGAATAAAAAAAGCCTAAATATTTTAACATAAGAGCAAACAAAAAAATAAAATAAATAATAAAAATTAATAGCTGAAAAAAAATTATTTAATGTGAAAATAAAAAAAATTAAATGAAAGAACAACGGAAAAAAAATAAGAAATATAAATTTTCAAATAATCATAAACACAAACTAAAATTTAAAAACAATTTTTTTTCAAAAAAATACCACCTCAACAAAAGAAAAACTAGTAAAAATTATTAAATTACCTTGAGAAAAAAAACTAAAATTATTATTATTATTAGTATTATTATTATTATTATTATTATTATTATTATTATTGTGTTAATAATGAAAAAAAAATCAAAAACTAAAAAAAACCTAAAAACTTTAACAAAAGAGCAAACAAAATATAAAATAAATGATAAAAATATTATTAGCAAAGAAAAAATCACTTGACTTGAAAATAAAATAAAAAAACTAATAAAAAACTAAAAGAAAGAATAAAGAGAAAAAAAAACTAAAATATCAACTTTCAAATGATCACAAACACAAACTAAAATTTAAGAACTAAATCTTTCAAAAAAATACCACTTCAATAAATAAGAAAATAATAAAAATTAAAAACTAAAGCTAAGAGAATATATATATAAACATGGACAAAAATAGGGACTATTTTAGAAATATTAAAAAATAGAGGAATTAAAATAAAAAATTAAAAGTATAAGGGCCTAAATGAAAACTAAATATATTATGAATTTCAATCAAAGGATAAAATTAAAAAAAGTAAAACTTCTGTACCGAATATATTAAGGGATTTAAAATGAATCTAGAAATTAAAAGAATTATGACGGAATTAAAACCTAAATATATAATCAATTTCAATTGAAGGACCCAATTAAAACAAATCAAAACTTATAAAACAGAAATCAGGACCATGCAAAACAATTAAAAGATAAGGGACTGAAATGAAAATACCATAAAACCGGGGGTTTGCCTTGTGATTTAGCAGAGAAAAAGGGAAAAAAACTTTCAACCGACCACTGTCACGAATCTGGCCATCGTGGACCAGCATGCGCTACACCAAGAGGAAAAGGATATGATAGCGCATCGGGTGAAACGTTGGATGGGCATTTTCCGCCACCGGACACCGCTGCACGAGCCACCCAAAGCAGGATGAGGCCGAATATTGTTGGCCGCGTGTGGCACACGCGCACACAGTATTCAGTAGAAAATAATAATAAAAATTGGTAAATTATTGCAACACCCCTACAGCCAACTCTTTAATGTTGTCTTAATGCAGATTAGTATTTAGTTATTTTCAAAAAATATAAAATTCCCTTGGCCCCCCTCCTGGTCAGTGTTGTTTTTTTATCTTATTAAGGGGCAAATTAGTATTTAGCCATTTTAAAAAATGTGAACTCTCGTGACACCCCTCCTAGCTAGTGTTTTTTTTGTCTTTTTCGAGAGATAGAATGATTATTTTATTGTGCAAATAAATATAAAAAATCAATAAACCGATGACCCGACAGAACTGAACAGACCGAACCGACCCTAAAACCAACCCGACCCCAAAACACACTATTACAATCCACAAAGTTTTCACTCACATGCTACAATGAAACACCGATCTCTATTAGTTTATTTTATAATTGTAAATTTGTAACCGGTATTAGAATACGTGAATTTCATCAAAAGAAAATTCCTTATTTAATACATGTGTGCTATCAATGAAACAAAACCTGGTCATCCAAACAGTTGCTCTTAACAAATATGACAAAAAACAGGAAAACTGAGTGAAGAGAAAAGGAACAGATAGTAGAGGATAAAGGTTCTCCTATCAATGCCTAATTATTTGAGCCAAAATAACGGTCCCCAAACTCTCCCATCCCTGGGATAACACGTAAATCCTCATCCAGTGTTACATCAATCTCTGACGTCACAATCTTGAGCTTCGGAAATTTCTTGCAAACCATATGTATTCCTTGGGGTGCCTGCATGCAGGTCGACATTGAATCGTGGTAGAAAAGTAGATTATGCATGCAGCTGGATTTTCTGGCAAAAACAAGCATCAGAATGACTTACAGCTATTAGATTAAGGAAGATGATGTTAGACTCCACGACGCCCTTACTGAGAAGCAGGTTAATAGCTTTGACTGCAGAATTTCCTGATCACGCATAGATGTGAGACAAAAGTACTGTTCTTAAGGGTAACACTGCATTAGGGTTTGAGTTCCAAACCTGAAGCAAGAACTGGATCAAGCAATAAAACATGGCGACTTGAGATGTCTGCGGGTAGCTTCTCATAGATTAACTGCAGCACATTTGGTGATCTGAAAAGGTATACGCAACAGAGAGATAAAGAGAGAGAATGGGGTACAGTTGCCTCCACGAACCTGCCGTCCATTGTTACCCTCTCCATGGATGAGAATTTTACCGATTTTGATGCCCTTGCAACATGCTCTTAATGCATTTTCCATGCTCTCCCCACTGCTAGGAAATGAAGCTGTTAGGATCCAGTAATGCTGAGAGCTTCCCAGGGATAACAGATAAGGCTACTTCAGAGCAGTAAACAATTATGTGATATATATATTCTTGACAACATGCAGTGGAAAGGAAACACGTACCTTCTAATGACTGAGACCCCACACAGTCTTTTGCAGAAAACAACTCCAGGGTATACAGATCCTGCAAACCAGAAAAGAAAAACATAAATACATCCCATCTCAAAGTTATCCTCGTTCTGAGGAACCTGGAAAGCTTTGCGTGAATTACAGGTGAAAGGTTACGCCCCATGCATGGATGTCAACTTTCACAAACATTGCATCTTAGAATCGCGGATGGCTGCTGGTATGTATACACCAGACAGAAATTCGGAGCACATCATGATGCAACCAAGGTTACCTGTTGGAGTTGTGATCTGTTTTTCAGTGAATGGAAGATGACCTAGACCATGCTCCACAACCTGAGACATTGATCCAAAAACAAATTATGTTGTGTTACGCAAAAAAACTCAGTTTATATCTCTGAAATTTCTCTTTAATGAGAGATCTACCAAGCGAATTAGTCGGTCTGCATAAAAGACAAAGTCATGCTTCGTTGTCTTGACATCACGTACGAGTGTGTGCATTCCCCGCATCTGGATGAAATGCAGAACTAAAGATAATTATCTGTTTCCTCTCATACTCAAGAATGGAGATTTTCAAATCAAAAAAATTGATACATACAGAACTTCATAGCAAAAAGAGGGGTTACTGATGAAATTGCAACAGCAAATCAAGTTAAACAGTATTACCTGAAATGTTGAGTGTATAACAGAAACATTTGGATATATACTACACAAATGATGTTGGCCAAGCTTAGCACGTATATGTTGTATTATCAAGTCAATTGCAACATCATTATCTCCACCCCGAGGGATTATAACGTCAGCATATTTTTTTGATGGCAGTATAAACTCTTCAAAACTTGGCTTTACAGATCGAGCGTACTGCAAATTATTGATAGCTGGTTGGAAAGAGGAATATCTAATAATCATATCAATTAAATTGGTGGAATAGTAATTCCACAACTGGAAATACTTATCAATGCTAAGCTGCAGCTGAATAAAATCAGGATACACTCTCCATATCCATTTTCAGTACTTCAAATATTTGTTCCAAGCCTTAAAATGACCAAGGAACTCCATTTATCAATGATTATGAACAGATTGATTGAACCTAGTGACAGAAATCTCAGGCAATCAAGAAACTTCACAGACCTGGTCAAGAACGTTCTGGATATTCCTCCCTCTTTCAACAGTATCACGCTGAATTCTTCTTGCAAGTCGCAGGTCAGAATCTGCACTGTGAAATTATGGTGATGGTTGTTTGTAGGTGATCATTCTCAGCGAAGAAACAGATGAAAATGCATCATGTACATTTAGTTTCGTGGTATAAAATTCTGGATCCTTGCACAAAATACGCATTTTATCATTATTTTTTCTTGTGATTACATTGCCTACCCTGTAGACTCAGAATCTCATGCATGTTTACCCCAAAGAAAATAAGAAAAAACAAAAGAAGATGATGATAGGAAGGAGCATTCATCCTTGTATAAAAGGGAAATCACCTTTACCTGGAGATCACTTATCACAAGTACCGAAGTCAACACTTAAGCCAGAGGAAATCCGATTGAATGCATGTTTTTTTTGTAAACCAAGCCCACAGTTGTCTTAAGAATATAGAAAGCTGATCAAAGGGAAAAACTTCTTTCACAATATCTTTAAAAGTATGACTAGGCTGTGGTGTGAATTTTGAAGAGATTTGAAAAAGATCATATAGTAAATGATGTTATTAGGGAATGTTCAAGGATTCATGAGTTTATCACAATTTGATCCTTGTCTTTATCAATGCTAGAGTACTTTTTTTGCTAAACTTATCATTGAAACTAGACAATCAATTCAACGTTCTTATCTGCTGTCAAAGATCAATTTTATAAGTAGTCCAACACAGAACGAACAAATGATGTTTAAAATCTTTCCCATCTAAAAGCGTCATGAGTCATCATCCTCAACACACCTATTGCTTTCTTGACAATGACCATCAACAAAATGTTTGAATAAGATAATGGTAAAGAACCTGTGTCAACAAAGATCTTCATGTTCATTAGATCACGAACCCGAGAATCGTGAAGAACAAGAATTCCTTCTAAAATGATGATGTCTGAAGGGTTAACCTGATTAAAAAACAAGAACAACGTTATAAACCAACGTTTTCAGTATCGAGAGAGAGAGAAATCATATACTTCTATTGGGTTAAAAATTTCCTTTTGCAGCAATCACATCAAAACTCCAAATACCTTACATCCTGGTCCGATTCTTTTATGGGTCTTGAAATCATAATTTGGTATGTTAACTGCCCTTCCATTTTTTAATGTCGCCATGCATGAAAGGAGAAGTTCTGTATTGAAGGCATCTGGAAAGCAAACCCGGTGTCAAACCTCTCAGAGTTTTACGAGATCAATAAACTTTATGAATAATAAACCTTATGGTTTGATGAAGAGAATACTCGCCAGGATGATCGAAGTTATAATCATACACTTTTGCCAGTGTATCATCACTTAGGGAGTGATAAAACGAATCCTAGAAAAAGAAAACCAAAAAACAAAAGAGACAAAATTAATCTCAAATTAATAGCACTTAGATAACAGGCCGAGTTTGAAAACTACTTGATTGACAAGAACAACGCGTTGATCATGGAGCTGAGAAATAATCATATTACACACAGTTGTTTTCCCGGATGCAGTGCCTCCAGCAACACCTGAACAAATGGATTTTCAGCATCAAGAAATTGAGAAATACAAAATAGAATTGTAGAATAATATTATATACGAGGAAGAGGAAACTTGTTTACCAATTACAAATGGCTGCTTAGGAGGGTCTGGAGCTGACATTGAGCCATTTGATTGGACTGACAAGTGATTTTTGATGTTGTTACTGAAGGTAGATACGGTTTCGGAATCCATGTTTCGGTCACCGTCCTTCTCCAGATGAGAATGTGATTAAAGAAGGAAAAAAACACTTTCAGATAGATCTCGGAAATGAAACCCCGGGTCGTTACTTCTGTTTCCCTTATTTGACAGCGTGATGCCACGTGGAAAGAAACGAGATGCGCGGGAATACACGCACGTGTGGCGCCATTAAACGGACTAGCAAACCATCAATTCCGGTTAGCTGAAGAATCAAATCAGACTGCACTTGCAATTTTTCATCCTCTGAAGTTGTGGTACCATCGTTTTTCGTACGTATTCATCTCAATTTACACTGCTTCATGCATGCAAAGTTTTAATTATATAAACAATGACCACTTTTCGGCTACCATAAAGATTAAGAGATCCTTACTTTCCACATTTCCGGTACAATTAATACATAGATTTTTCATCTTTTACCACAACAAATATGTTATTTAGCTTTCTAGTTTTTGTTGATGAAGGTGGGTGATTTAGGTTATGGGTGTTTGAGTGTGGCGGTTCATGATTGTAACAACCCTACAAATTGTATGCATTCTTTATTAGCATACCTTAAGGGAAATTATATATATATTCTACTCATATTTTAGCATGAGTTTCTTATAAAGATGTAGATGAGGTTACCAATGATAATGATCATGCTTTAGTTGTTCATAGGGATAGATTTTGACAACCTATAAACCAAAGGGTTGATGGTTTTTGTCACGATGATGAATTTGATCGTAGGAGTAAAATTAAAAAATTTAGGCATCTAATGGTCTTGATAGTAAGATTCCACCATTCCAAGATAGAAACGATATCAAAGCTTATTTATAATGGAATAAGAAGGCTGATTTAATTTTCAATAGCTATAACTATTTGGAAGAGAAAAGGATAAAAGTCAATGTCATTCAATTTACTGATTACGCTATAATTTGGTGCGATCAACTTGTTTTAGGTCGGTAGAGAAACCATGAAATACCTATAGATACTTCAAAGGAGATGAGAGAAATCATAACTAAGAGGTTTTATTCTAGGATACTATTGCAGGGAGTTAGATCAATTAAAATAACATGATCAAAGCATAACATTCTTTATATAGAATAGCTTAGTGATTCCAAGTCTAAGAATCTCTTGCACAATTTTTATGAGTCTTTCCATAGATATAAGTAATCTCTCTTCCTATGAAATTTTTATATAGGTCAGTTTAGTGTACATGTATTATGACAAACACTTACATACTAGTACTGAATATCTCCTTTACCTCATCTTATGAGAATAGTTGCTTTCTTTTGCACGGAATAGAACATAATATATATATATATATATATATATATATCAATCTCTACAATTTTAATAAATATTCAGTATTTAAGAGAGCATCGACCATAAATATTTTAAAAACAATGTTTTGATGCAATAAAAATCTCATAATTATATAAGCTCTCTAGTTTTCTTGCAAAGCATTTTTGCATGAACTTTATCTTTATTTTAGATTTATTAATATAATCTTATATCAACATTAAAGATAAATAAAGTTTTTTATTAATAATAAATATATATTTAAATAAATATAATAATACCATGTATAACCAGCTAACATATAAATGGTGAATGTGCTATTTTGGGTTGTTTATTGGTTTGATGGGAGATGGTTTTGGTATTATGGCTTGTGAGGCTTAGATGGTGGCGTGGCTTACATGATGCTGGTGTGAATGTTGTGGCTTAGGGCTTATCTAATGGTCGGCTTGGTGTTATGATGGTGGAAAGAAATAGATGTTGCTTCGGCTTGGTGTTGTGAGGGTGAAGGGAAATAGATGCTCGTGGTTGTCGGTCTAAATTCCAACTTATCATTATTTTCTTGCCATTTTTTAGCCATCTATTCTAGGTTGGAGTTTTGGATAGCTTCTATTTCCTAGTTTATAAAATGAATAATGGGGCAAAGTAGGTTTGGGGCCACAAATGGCCATCGCCTGAATCAACTCCGTTATGCATAGAAACAACAAAGGTGGATTTCGCTCCAGATGCTTAGTTAAGAACCCTAATCAGAAAGGGGGCAAAATTCTTTCATGTAGTAGCAGGATCTAAAATAGTTTGTCCCTTTCTGGTTTTTGGGTTGTACTCTACGTCTGGGCAACGGGACAGAGGTCCAGATAATCCACAGCAAAGGAAGGTCATTGAAGAACCATATTGCAGCTGTGATTCAATTTGTCAACCTGACCAGTCTTTCAACAGCATCGCAGCTCATACAATTTTCTTTTCCTTCCCATAATTGAAAAGGGATCAACTTATCCTCTTTTTGCGCTATGTTTTGCCAAACTGGACCATTTTGCAATGATGAAATTCATTACACTTTGTTTTCATTTTCGTATTGCACTTTTGGTCGCTCTGGTAAATAATCTGGATGTTCGACTGCCTAGTTCTTAGAAATCCTTCAGCTTCCGGCAACATTGTGCAAACTTCAAACTTTCAACGTGTTCTCTCGTATACAGAATCTAGGAAGAAACCCGACAATTGAAATGGGTCCAAGACCAGTGTAATCATAGAGGCTCTTCACTCAGAATATATAAGCACGTTTCACAAAAAGAAAATGAATATACAAACACAAATCACCAAAACACGGTTCAGTTAACTTTGTTCATCCAGCCCTGCGTTTACAATTTGCTCAATATGCCATGAATGACCAAGTTATCTATAAACATACACGGTATTGCTGGGTTTTCCTTCTTTTATATATATATATATATTAGCTCTCCCCTCTACAAGTGCTAGTGCACTGTCACTGTTCTGAAGAGAAGGGGAAAAACAAGTGAAAAAATGTCCAAGTCAAAGTACAAAGATGCAGTGGTTGATCGAGGCTTATGAACAAATTAAACTGGAACCAATAGCTTTCAATCAGTTGAATAGAACAAACGTGAAAACTAGTTTTACTCATTGGTTACTTTGAGCAGTATCCAAAATACGCCTACCTGTAAAACAAAAAAGCTGAAAGGATTGAGGACACAAGGCCAAGTGATTAATAAGCCAGTTCTGATTTGTATGGAAATATATATATATATCAGCAAATGATCAGAACATTCAAAATTCCCCTCACCCCATTTATCACTCCAGAAACTATAAATATAGGTTTTGCAAGAGCTTGTCCAAGTTTTTCAAATTAAATTTTGATCCCTGTAAGATATGTGATTTTTCCATATTCAATAATTCTTTCCAAAATCATTTTTTCCGTTAACATACCAGCACAGATTCAATAATTGCACAAGAAACCAAACAGTTGAAATTGGCTTTCTGAGCTATACCCCAAAAGACAAACAACCACTTATCACATAATTCACTAATCAATAACATCAGCAGTTCAACACTGTTTATGTGGTCAGAATAATGATCCTCTGCAGAAAGACATGATATCCCTTAGTTTTAACAGTCACAGCGTTATTCATGAAAGCATTCATCAAAAGCATTGTGTGGAGCCTCCATTCCACTAACCTGGTTTATATTCCTTGTTTGGAATCCATGAGCCTGTGGACAGTAAAGTAATTTCTTATCTCACACAAACCATGCACAAATAATGTTTATCTGCACCAAGTTTATCCAAGTTAAGATGGATACAATAAGCAAACTCATAAGAAATGAACATACAGCAGAGAGAGAGAGAGAGAGAGAGAGAGATGTACCTTTTTCATTTCAATAAAGGGACATAAGGAGCTGGGCATGGAGACACGGCGTGATCAGGTAACTGGTTTATCAAGTCAACTGTAGCCTGCAAGCATGCACTCAGCATTTTCTTTTCCAGTCTAACAAGCTGAGTAGCCACTCGCTTCTTGGGGTTCAAGTTAGGATCCGCCAACTAGTGCAGCACAATTTTTTTGGATTAAACCTCTATCACCAGCATATTAGACTATCAATGGGGTCAGTAAAGTCTAAATTACCATCAACTCATCTTCACTTATACTGGTACAATAGCCAGCAAGGCGCGTTCTAAAATAAACAGTAAGCTGATCTAACACTGCTTGTTCCATACAAGGGCTTACCTGTAACAGCCAAGCAATTTCAGAGTGAGTCTTGGGAAGATAGGAACCATGTTTCATTTAACTAGAGAAAGTCCATATGAATTTCATTAAATATAAATCTTCAATGTCATAGGCAAAGGTAAAATCCATCACAATTTACCAGACCTTGCTCCAGAATGTTCATATTGCAAGAATAGAAAATGAAAAAAACTAAAACACAAAGCTCTCCTAGTGACATGGCAAGTAGGGTTAGCTCACGAAGCATTGCCATACCCATACAAGTCTAAACATAAATCCTAAAAATGAGATAATTGCATTATTAGGACACTAACTTTACACCTTTTTGCAATTTAATACATGAACTTTGATTATTATTATTATTATTATTATTATTATTATTATTATTATTATTATTATTATTATGTTTTTAGTATATGAACCTTTTCAAAAATTTCAATCAGGTACTTCAGTTCATCTTCCATCAATTCTTCAATTATTTAATGATATTTCATTTTTCCTTAAATTGTTGTTGGTACTCGAACTTTTGTTTTATGTCAATCAAGTATATGAAATTTAATATTTTTCACTTTGATACACCAACATTTTTCATTGCTCCAATAATGTACTTTAGTCAATTTTTCATTTTCTAAATGTGAATTTTATTTAGTAAAAGTACCCTCTAAAATAAGATTATTAGTACTAAATTAAAATAAATGCTTGTAAAAAACTAAAATTAATTTCTTTGGTAAATCATTTAAAATATTTAAGGTTATTTTATAATTAATTAATATTAAAATATAAATTATTGATATAATTAAAATATTTATAATTTTAACCAAACAAATAAATATCATATGAATTGCAACATAAAAGGAAAGTGGATGGAATCATGACAAAGAGACCACATTAAAAAATTACCCAAGCAAAGGAACCTAGTCAATTAAAAAATGCACTCAATTGGAACAATTAAAAATGAAAAGGATTCAAAATTATGTACTTGATTGATAGAAAAAAAAAATTGGAGTACCACTAATGATTTAGGAGAAAATGTCATGTCATTGAAATAACAGAAGAATTGATGGAAAGAGAACCAAAGTACTTAATTCAAATATTTTAAAAGTCGGTACACTCAACCAAACAAAAAAACTAAAGTCTATGTACTTAATTGAAAAAAAGGTGTAAAGTTGGTATATTAATAGAGCAACTATCCCTCCAAAAAATCATTGATCTCTGCATAAAGCATGCTTAACATGGATTCCAGATTTTTGTAAAAATCAATTGACCTGAACTTGAGAGTGATAAGAAGAAATATTGATGAATCTTGATTTCTTACCAAAACAAAAGAAAAAAAATGGGGATGCATTCACCACATTAAAAAACATCCAAAAACAATTAAAATAATGTATGATTTGAAAAGAAATGAACTTACTGCACAAACAGGACCTTGAGAAGAAATTACAGATTGCATTTCAGAAGGATCTGATACATATCCCAATCGCAAATAAGGAAGAATATCTGACACGGCTTCTTTTTCCTTTCCCGCATATACCTGCAGCAGGGACAGAATAAAAGATCGGAAAAAAAAGACCTACACAATAACTTATGCAGGAAACTGATTGTTTCATACTTGAAAAACTTGTACTGACAGTTTCCCATTTCTTTGAGCAACCATTCTCTTGTCCTGATACTGAGGGTCCTCGGTGTTCAGTGCTGCCTGGATCATACAGTACATGATACATATCAATACAGATAACATTGAAACAGATGGATATTTCAATACAGATGGGGGGAAATCTAGATAACCTCAACTGTTATACGGTCATAAGGATTATCTTCGTCAACAAAACCGTAGTTTAAAAGCAATTTTGAATTTGGCTGTGGCCCACACCTGAAAATTCAAATTTCAAATTTCTTAATGAAAAAAACCAAGTCCAGCAAAACAAAATGAAATTAAGGTCATCAACGCAATTTATATACCAGACAACAATGGGCTCCCCAGCCTTGTATGGCCGATCAACCACTAATTCAACAGCACCATCAACAGCAGTTAACATTGCCTTGCAGTTACTACTGTATGCTAGCAAAGGTGGCCCAAGAGGAACCAAAGCAAATCTTCGAGCCAAACTGACTTTCTGAACATTTAAGAAGCATCAACAGATCAATCAGAATGACTTGTTCAAAAATAGAATATCTAAAAACCACCACAATAGACATCCTAAGCTAGAAATACAAAGAGAAACACAATCAGAAATAAAAGCAACTTAAATGGCATTTGCAGAATGCTTAACATTTGCAATTAATACACCATGACAAAACAACTGCACTCGTGATTTTGAAGCAGCCACAGCCCACATGGAATCCATCAAATTCTGTATGAATCAAGCATAATGTATGGCACAGAGCTAAGATGAAATGGCCCAAGAATGAGCAAGGTAGTAACAGCAAAGAAGAAGATGCACAAAATCTAATGTTTATGCCTTAGGAAGCAGCAATTGTAAACTCAAAAGGAGTCCAAGATGACCCCATGCTAATAGCCAAACTGACAGAAAAGAAGATGCTGATGGATTGATAGAAAGAATTATTACTTGTGAAAAGGAAAATATTATTTACTGTGAAGAAGAAGACATGGAAAAATATGACAATAGAATAACCACTCACAAAAAGGACAAATTTATGTACCACTTGTATTGTATTAACTATTCTATTAATCATATGTTGTAGTGGGATGTTTTAAAAATAAAACTTATGAGTCTTCATAATTGGTGTATACTTTACCCTGTATTATCAACCAATTCAAGCTGAACTAAGTCCTCCAACATGATAATACACGGGGGGAAAGACATGTTACCCATGAGCTAGGCTATCTACTTGGGAATTCAGAAATATAGCTCTGCTAGCAGGGCAAATATACCTGTAAATGCACCACACAGGATTGAATGGCTACAAAAGCTTGTTTAAAAATCTCAAAGGGAAAGGCTTCAGTAGGTATATCATATGGGTATTGCTGCAATATGGAGATGGATATCAAAAGAATGTCAGAAAGTAACAGTATTAAATCTCTTACAAGAAAATTGCAAGGACAAATTGTATAGAGCTTTCAAATTGGAACAATGAAGGTATAACCTGAAATAGAGAACCAGCCATGAACCAAACAGTGTCTAGCTCCTCATATTCTCTTTTAATTCCATCTGCCCTGTCAAGAACTTCAGCCTACTTCACCAACATAAATCTAGTCTTAACCATGGAGCATAGCATCAATTTTATTTATAAAGGAGATCAAAAATATAATGTGCCAGAATTGAAATGATTGCAAAGCATATAGTACCTTAGTTGGGCTACCAGTCAGGTAAGCCAATTCAGATTCAGACCATAAAAGTGGAGATTCCACAGCCAGCTGACCCCTACCTCGCTGACGATCAAGCTCCTTTATATATGGATACCAAAATGACTTCTTTCCTTGCTTCTTCTCATACATCAGATATAAGGCCAAGCATGCCAGTTCCGATAGTTTGTTTGTGGTTAAGAGTTCCGCTATATGAAAGATCAAGCAGACAGGAAAAAAAAATCTTACAATTGGTTCAAGGTAAGCTTTTCATGGAAGCTGAACACCTAAATTAGTAACTGACATTTATCATGGTTTCATTTATAGTATGTCGAGGGATTCACTGCCTAGTCAAGCAAAGAAGAAGATCACACAAACACATACATTCCTTAACTGTTTTTTTTTTATGCGAGGAAACCCCACCCCCTGAAAAGCGCACTTTGTGGGCCTAAGTGAGCGAGTAAAACCCGTCTGTCCCAGGCTCTTGCAAGGGGTGCACGCCCTGACTCGAATCGAAACCTGTTGTGCAGATCGTAAGCCCTCTGCCATCACGCCACGCCTCTTAGGGACTGTTTGCTAACTCTCAAAACTGAATACGATGAAAATTGGCATAGAAGAGGCAAATCTCTCCCCAACATGATTCCCATAAATTTGACAGTGCAGATTCAAAGCATTACTGGAGACCAACAGCATGAACAAACTTGATTCCAAACACAGTATCTTTGTTGATTTATGGAGTTTCTCCTATGATGGAGAGTTGCAAGCTTAAAACAGCTTGCACAAAATTACTTGCACACCATTTGAAATAACGAATGAGGATAACTTCCGCATGCACTATGCATCAGAAAACTGTACGGATAAAAGGTAACGAGCGCAAGAGCAGCATAGAAAGAATATAATCTATCTAGTATAAATGAAACTTACTATCTCAACCAATTTTAACCTTTTTAAGTTCAAAAGACACTAATTGATTCCATGAAATCAACAATGAGCATTCACCACAGCTAAATCCCCAGAGCACAATACACAATCAAAAGCATTCAAAGTGCTGAAAAAACTACACCTTACCAAGAGTCTCATTTCCCAAAACCCTCTCGAGTGTAACAACAAGAGAATTGGGCATCGAAACCGCCACATCACTAGCCTGAAAAAAGCTCAAACGCATACAACAGTTAATAAGGAAAAAAAATGATTTTCGAAAAAAAAATCACAAATTATAACCCTAACAAGACCTGAAGATCCTCGCTAGCAGCAACATAATGAATAGGTCGAAGTTTCTTGTCATGAGAAGACCTTTCTTTAAGCACAACTTTGCAAGGAGGCAATCCATTATTATGCATCCACGACTTCAAATCCCCAAATCCGTCTTCTTCTTCTCCTCCTCTTTCGCTCACAACTTCACCAGTACGTTTCCCATCCACTAATGTTGCAAGGCACAAATTTCTCCGCCGCCGGTGAAATGAAGCGGCGCGTTTAGGAAGATTGGAGAATGAAATTGAAACCCTAGAGAGAACAGCAAGAGAAGGTGAAATGCATTTGTTGTGTAAATATGTGAATTCCATTTTTTTTCTTCTTTTAGGATTTAGGACTGATTGGTGAGAGAAGTGAAAGATTGTGTGTTTGGAGATTTTTTATTTTATTTTGGCTGGGGGGATAAGAGGATTACAAGAATTTGTTTTCTATTGTCGATTTCAAGAATGGGATTGGAGGGAAACAAAAGTAGACCCTTTTTTTTTTCTGGGTGATGGGGCTTCACGACAACTACACCCAGGAGAATGTATATTTTAGTACCTAATTTGTATCAACCCTAACAGTTGAGTATTCATTTGAGATAGTAATATTTCGATATCTAAACTTTCAAATTGATCATCGGTGTTATAATTTTGACTGCTTATACGAGGTGACTTGCCGTGTAATGGGCTCAGCTTTTTTATATGTAGAAAACTAATTGATTTTTTACGTGCTGTAATGAGTTATTTTAATATTTAATTAGTAAAATTGTAATAAATAAAATCTGTTAGAAATGAATTTTTTTTTCACCTAAAAGGAACAGTATAATCGAAACGCGGGGGAAGTGATTCGTATATTTTTTTATTGTTGATAACTTGGGTAAAATTGTCTACCTTTTTTGTTTATGAGTTGTCTTTTTCTCCCAGTAATATCAAATTTGAAATATTATACATAAAAATGTTGTAATTTTTTTACAAAAACAACCTAAAATCCAAGAATCAAATTTTTCTAAGAAATAAACTTAAACAAAAGAGGAAAAAATTAGAATTAAAAGCTAGAATCTTTTTTTTATTTTATAAAATTTATTCCTCATATTATTATATTAAAAGTATTTCAGAACACATATATTAATTTTTTTTCTCTTCAAAAAATTCTAGGTCATTTCTCTCTCTCTCTCTATATATATATTTTCAGGCGCTAATATTAAAATATATAATTAGTCTCACATATTTATAAGAAAAAAACTTAAAAATAATCATTATTATTATTTTGAATGTCTTATCTAGGCTTTTTTCTATGTAGAAAATTGATTGATTTTATGTGTTATAATTGGTTATTTTAATATTTAATTAGTAAAATTGTAATTAACAGAATCTGTTAGAAATGATTTTTTCCTGCTTAAAAATGATTAAATGTTGCTACTGATAAAACTATTTTGATAATTGTTTCATCGGTGGATTGTACAATTGGAATCGAAACAATTCTGTTAAAATAAGTCACGTGCTCCATGTAACATACTGATTGATTGTTGTATATGTTTTATTTGTTTCATGAATTCTTAATTAGCAAATAGTAAAATTAGAATCGTTGAATTTTAGCATAGATGAGTGATTTGTTTTATGCACCAAACAATTTGATTGATGGTTTTGTTTTAACTACTTTAGTAACAATTTAATTGGTAGATAGCAAAGTCATAATTGATCAAATTGACTAAAGATATATTATTTGTTACCTACAATATACTAATTGTTTGTTAGGCATGTTTTAACTATTTGATGAATAATTTATTTGACAGATAGCAAAAATACAATTGCTAAAATTTATCAAAGATTATTTTTTCTTCATATTATTATATTAAAAAAAATTTAGAACACTAACATTAAATTAATGTGAGATTTATAAAGAAAAGTCAGTTCAATTTTTAATATATATTTTAAGAAGTTAATATCAAAAAAATATCATAATATATAATTAGTCTCTCCTATTTTTTAAGGAGAAAGTCCCGAAAATAATATATATAAAAATTTAGGACCATTAACTCATTTGATACCAAAAACTTTGGTGCCGGTTGTGGCGAAACGCAAGGCAATTTTTTATTTTATTATTGTAGATAATTTGACATAATTTTTCTCCATGTCTTGTCTACGTGTGGTTTCATTATTTTTTTCATGATATGAGATCTGAAATATCATACATAAAAAAAAGATGCAGGAGTTATTTTTCAAAAAAATAACATTAACCAATTAATTTTTGTCACAATTATTATAGTTGTCATTATAAATATTATTATATATAATTAATATTCTAATTATTATTTGTCATACTATCGATGACATCATAATTATTTTTTAAAAAAGAAATTAATTTTTTTAAGATTTATTTCTCATATTATTATATTAAAAATATTTATTATTTTTCAAAAATAATAAATAGGTCATTTATATATATATATATATATATTAAAGCATTAATATTAAATAAATATCAAAATTTATAATTAGTTTCACATATCTATAAGAAAAAAACCTTATACATAATCATTATCATTATTTTGAATATCTTATCTATAATAATTAGAAATTTCAACAACTAACAATATTAACAAAAAATTAATTAAAAAACTAAATAAATGACAAAACAAAAATAAATATAAGTAGGGCCTTGTTTGTTTCAAGGAAACTGAATTCCAGGAATTCAGTTTCCTCACTTTCCAGTGTTTGGCAACACTTGGAAAAGTTAGTCAAAGGAAAGTGTTTTCCTCAACTTTCCGGTCAACCCTAAAAATACCCTTCACCCGCGGAAAGTGTTTTCCTTTCCTGCACAAAAGGAAAACACTTTCCTCTGTTTCCCTCATCTCCCTTTCCATCGTAACACTTTCCTCTCTTTCCCTCATTTCTCTGTAACCCAGCACAGGACCTCTGTGTCCTCTCGTCTCTCGCCTCTATAACCTCTCGCCTCCCTCTCAGTCCCTAAGTAAATTTGTACTTCCACTACGGCTGACACTGTTAGAAAGGTGATAAATCAAATGGGAAGCACAAACGACGGCGAGACGACGTCGTTGGGACGTAAACCGATAGTGGAAGGTCGAGGAGCCGGAGGTAAATTGAGGAAACCAACTTCGCGAAGGCCGCTGGCAACACCGTATGCTCGGTCGCCGGATAACCAAGTGCAACAGCGTCGATGGTTGTCGAAGCTGGTGGATCCAGCTTACAAGTTGATTTCTGGCGGTGCGAACTTGATTTTCCCCTCTTTCTTCTCCAAATCGGAGTTTGTGGATGACGATGCTAATCAGGAAGATGACGGTCAGTTTTGATAGTCTCTGCTTTCTTTGCGATTAAGTTTGATTAGTTAGGGTTTAATTATTTTGAATAATGGTTTTTTTAATTATTTTTTGGCGCTGCGGATTTGTGATATGTATATTTATTCATATGTTTTTATTATTTTCTTAACTTGATTAGTTTTTTTTAATTTATTTATAGTGAAATCACTTGAGGAGGTGGAGGAGCAGAATGCTAGTGGTGGTGATGTCAATCTCACTGTTAATGTAAGGTGAAATTTAATATCTTTGTGGAAAAACATTCAAACTTTTAATTAGATAGGTTGAATTGAGGAATGTTGGCCTTGAAATGAATGAAGTATGCTGTTTGACTTGTTCTGAATTTCGAGTCTAGTTTGAAATATTTGGATAACATGCTTGCTGTAACTTTCTTTTGTTGGAACAATAACTTTTCGTTTCGGGTAAGCTGATGATTTCGTAAGGAGTAAGCTTGGTATGATGAATTTTCTTTAATGAACACTAACAATAGAGGTAGTGTTTTCCCCCTTTTTCTATTGCAACTTTTGGATGATTTATTTCTCAGTGTATTCAAGTTGGAATGCTATGATCATTCAAATTGCAGAAGGAAAGTTAGACTGCAGCAGTGAATTCTGTGACCTTATTGTTTTTGTTAATATTATTAGTGGGTTTCTGTGTTTGTGGTTTTATTTTTTCCCTATTGGTTGTCAAGAATTTGCATGTGAATGATGTGATGTTTTCTTTTTATTGTTTGAGATTTTGATTCAAGTTACTGTATGCTGGAAGGTGTGGTTTTGATTATTGTTGTTTTGCATATTTAACATTTCTCTTCTGGTTAAATGCAGTTGGAGGTTAGCTCAGGTCAGTATTTTTATCCTCATGCTGGACATGATGTGAGATCACAAGGTCGTGGAAGGATACCAGATTCCATGGTTCCCAGTATTCCCAATTTAAGTTCCTATTCAGGCAGTTGTGATTTCCAGGAATTACCAAATCCTAAACAATTTAGTGCCTCTAGTAGAGTTCCTACTGAAGACACTGGTTCATTGTTTAGTGCTTTTGGAAGTCGGGTTCCATTGATGTCAAGTAGGATACCATCAGAAAAATTAAGCTATCAAAACCAGAGAAATGGAGCAAATCCATTTGTTTCATCCAAGTGTGCATCTATTTCCAATTCTGCGCTGCAACATTGTCTTTAGGGTGCAAACTTTGCTATGCATAGTTCAGATGTGGCCAAGGCAGTCTTCCATCACAAGGTTTCTGATAATGAGAAGGTAAAAGATTCCTCTTCTCTGAGAGGTGAATGGCGGAGTACTAACCCTGCAAATGCTATAAAGCTCCCAGATACCAACTGTCAAATGCCAGGAAAATTAGCATCACAAGCAGAGCTTTCTGTTTCTAAGAATTCATCTGCTCTTTCTCACCAGTACCCTCGTGTATTTTAATTCTTGTTTCTTGTGATTTTGTGCTTAAAGTGTCCACACACACTTGTGTTCAGTATCTATCCGGACATGTGCTGTGTATAAATACAGGGAAATGCTAAATTTGTATGAATAGAAAGTTAGGCTTGTGATTGCATTAAACCTACTTTGTTAGTATATTTGTTCTGGAACTTATCTTCTTAACTGGAAAAAAACACTGTGGAGTACAATAAATAATTCTTATTAATGGACGTTGTTTTTTGTCCAAAATACCGATCGAAATATTTTTGTATCTATTTATCTTTTAAAAAATACTTCATACCAAAAAAAAAACACTCAAATATATAACTCTTAACATAAACTAATTTGGCTTTCTTAATATGAAAACAAAAAACTTATTTAAAGCTTTTAAAATTGAATAAGTTTTACTTACAAAATATTTCACAATCTTATTTCTCTATAATATAATATGACATATATTGATATATTTTATAAAATAAGCTATGTATGAATATAGGATATAATAAAAAATTTCATCATTATACTTTTTAGATTTCATTTTTTATTTTAAGTGATTAAATATTGTATATTAAATATTTTATATATATTAGATAAACTTGAAAAAATTAATAATTTATTAATAAATTATTTTCCAGTTCATTTTTCATGACACAAACAAACACTGGAAAGTGTTTTCCAGTTCATTTTCCATAACACTGCCAAACATCAGAATTCACTTTGCAGGAATTCATTTTCCAGGAATTCACTTTCCCCGGAATTCACTTTCCAAAATGAAACTACTTTCCAGCAAACAAACGGGGCCTAGATTTAAAAATATTATTTGACTTAAAGGATAAATAAAAAGAATTTAAAAAACAACAAAGAGAAAAAAATAATAAATATCAATTTTCAAATGATCACTAACAAAAATTAAAATATAAACATTACAAAAAAACCCTTAATAACAGTGGAAATAATAAAAAATTGGTGAGACCATAATTATTGTTAGAAAAAAAATCCATAATTTTTTTATTTTATAATATTTATTACTCATATTATTATATTAAAAGTATTTCAAAGCAATGATAGTATTTTTTTTTCAAAAAAAATTAGGCGCTAATATTAAATAAATATCAAAATATATAATTAGTCTGACATATTTAAAAGAAAACAAAACTAACAAATAATCATTATCATTATTTTGAATGTCTTATCTATAATATTTAGAAAATTCAAGACCTAACAATATTAACAAAAAAAGCAACTAAAAAAAATAAATGACAATAAAAATAAATATTATTAGATTTTAAGAAATTATTTGACTTGAAGGAAAAACAAGAGAAATCATAATAATTATTAATTTTCAAATGATCACTAGCACATATTAAAATTTGAACATTAAATAAAAAAACTTAATAACATTGGAAATAAAGAGAAATTGAAAACAAAAACTAAGAGCATGTACATATAAACATGGACAGAAATAGGAATTATGTAAGAAATATATAAAAAAAATAAAGGAATTAAAATAAAATCAAAGATTAAAAGTATAAGAGCTAGGACCAAAATGAATTGAAATCTATAATTAATTTGCATTGAAGGATAAAATTGAAAAAAATAAAACTTTGATACCGAAAATATTAAGAATTTATAATAAATTTGCATGGAAGGATAAAGTTGAAATAAATCAAAACCTTTGATATCGAAAATATTAAAGATGTCAACCCAATTCGAAAATTCAAAGACTGAGGACATAAATGAAACTACAATATAAAATTAATTTCAATTGAATGACCAAATTGAAACAAATTAAAACCTATATAATAGCAATAAGGGCCATAAAAAACAATCGAAAGTTCTGGGACTAAAAGGAAATATTATAATAAATAATCGCGTTGATGTGTGCTTGCAGAGGCAGGGGAGAGAGGGGGAAAAAATCAAACGACCATTGACACGTTTCCGGCCACCCTGTAAGTCATGCGCCCATTAGGAGGAAGAGAACATGGCTGGAAATCATTCTAGATGTTAGTTGGGTATTTTTGGACGCCGAAATACATCGCACGCGCTGTCCAAAACACATGTGAGCGCGGAAATGGACGGCGCATCCGATGACGCGCAATAGTAATATGGCAGAAAAAAGAATAAAAAAAATAGTAAATTATGGGGACACCTCTCCCGGCCAGAATTGGTTTTTATCTTTTTCGAGGGACAAAATGGTTATTTTATTATGCAAAGAAATATTAAAATATAAATAAACTAGTTACCCGAATCGGACCGAAAATGTGCAATTACCATGGAACCCCTACAGGCAGTAGCCTTTTTTTTAATCTTTTTCAAGGGATAAAATTGTTATTTTACTGTGCAAAAACAAAAAAAATCAGTAAACCGGCGAACCAAACCGACCCGAAAACTGAGTATTACTATTCTTGTCCACATTGATTTATCTCACTGTGAACAATAACTTACCTACATCATCTTTTAGCTTTTAGATTATCGTTGGATGTTTGAATTCTTATGGAATATCTTTGCATTTTGATTTCTTATGGAAGAAAATTTGAATTTAGTGTGTGTTTGGTAGTGTAGTCAAGTAACCTTTTTAATAAATAATTTTTTTAAATTTATGACATGAGCATGTGACATATGTCAATTTCTTATTATGTTAGAAATATTAACCAATATAAAAGTGTAAAGATAATGAAAATGTAACGTGAAGTGTTAACATTAAGAGAAAAAAAGAGAGTAAAAGGTTCTTTGAACAGAAAACATAGAGTAAACGAATGCATGGAAGATTGAATCCAATTCAAAATGGTTTCACTTACCCCTATTCTCTTGATTTTATATTTAGAAGTCTCCTTTATTTTGAGCTTCTTTATTGGCATTGAGCATCTAATCGTCTTAATTTATTATGGAGCTTGGTTAAATCCATGGGGAAAATTGAAACATTGTGTTCGAACTACTTGTGTGCATTTAGAGGACTTACATTGCTTGCTTGCAATTTTCTTGGTTTAATATGTCAATACTTAGTCTCCAAGATAAAAAAATAAGAAAAAAATAAATAAATATATTAGCTATAATTTTATTTTGCTACAATGGACTCGAACTCTAGTAATGTTCTTAAAGATATTCAAGAGCAATTACAACTCATGCGAACAGAAGTGAGCAACATGTCCAATCAAATTAACAATCTTTCTAGGAGGATGAAGTCCATAGAAATTTTTTGCAAGTAAGACGGTCTAGTGAGAGTGAGCATTCTAATGACAACCATAAAAATCCTTAAAGACTAGTTCACCGTAGGAACCGCTACCATAACCAACACCAGGGTCACAATGACTTTGATGACCCTAATAATAGTGAGTGTTCCAATGATTACCGTCAAAGATCAGTTCATCCTAGCAATCATCAATATAACTAATCAAAGTCATCACGATTACGATGACCCTGACGAGCGAGTCATGAGGCACATCAAGAAAAAAGCCCTAACTTTTGAGGGTCAACTTGACCTGTGGATCTTTGATAGATGGATCCGTGACATGAATCAATTTTTTGGCTGGTATAATCTATCTGAGAATAGGAGGGTAAGATTTGCAAAGATGAAACTTGTTGCTACCCAAATTTTGACCTCCTTATTGTTAGGTTTTGGAAGAAAAAGAAAAAATAGAAAAAAGACAAAAATCCAAAATATTTTGTTACAAGGGAAAAATTGAATAAATTGAGAATTTAATGGTCGATTGAGGTTTAAATCGCGCAAATTAAAAATCAAGGACCAGAATAAAAAAGAAGCGTAAAGCTAAGGTTACTCTTGAAATTTTAGCGGGGATGCAATTGCAAAAATTCATAAGTTTAAATCCAATTAAGGGTGCAATTGAACCAATTAAAAAAATGAGGGACCAAGCCATACTTTTACTTTCAAATATTCTTGAAAATTGCACTGCATGCATGTTCCAGCGTGCTCAGTCTTAAATGTTCAGGAGCGTCCAGCATTAAAATTTCAACGGCACTTGCATTCAAATTTTGGCAGCCGAAGGTTTGTATTTTATCTGCTATAAATAGCTAGCTGCGTGCAAAGTGAAAGGGGGGGGGGAAGAAAAATAACAGAGAGGGGAGATTGAGAAAAAACAGAGGGGCTGCATCAACGTGACAGAGCAAATTTCACGTAAAAAACGAAGAACAGGGGGAGGAAGGAGATCACGAGAGGATCAATAAAAGAGGGCAGAGGAGAGAATTTAAGAAGAGAAGGAAAATTTACGTCGAAGTCAGCTTAGCTTTACAGTTTTAACTCTCTTTCGTTTTAGTTCACTCTCTCTCCATCTAAAAAAAAAACAGAAGCTGCTCTCTCTCTCTCTCTCCCGTTTCAGTAATTCAAGCCACCCATTCCGACCACATTACACCATTTCGTCGTTAACATAAGCCTTCGATCAACACTAGCAGCTCAACTGTGGTCTCCGGCGAAGCAGCCGAGGCAGCAGCAACTTCTGCAACGTGACCAGCCGCCATTCCGATGCTCATTCCGGCCACCACAGGCCACCATTTCCGTCACAACACGACCAGAAGAACCACCTCGACGTCCTCTATCCAAAGGTGTTAACAGGTAAGCCTTTCATCGAACTCCAAAATTTGGCAATTCACTGTGCATCTTCTTCATTTTGCATGCAGGGGAGTGAATTAATTCACTCCCTGCCGGGTCGGGTCAGGCCGGGTTTGGTGCCCGGCCCGGCCATTAAAGGGTACGGGCTTTGGCCCGTTGAGGCCTGAAGCCCGGCCTGAAAGAGAGACAAGCTTCGGCCCATTTGGCTCGCTAGCCCAGCCCGTTAAGATGGGCCTCAAGCCCAGAAAGCAAATCCGGGTAGGGAGCCCAATTCCTGTGCGGGCCGAAAGCCCATTACCGAGAGAGGCCGGGCTGGCAACCCAGCCCGAGAGAGACCTGGCTGGCAGCCCATCCAGCAGGCGGGCTGGCAGACCAGCCACCATGTGGGCGGGCTGGCAGCCCAGCAATAGATAAAAAAAATAAAAAAATATAAAAAATTACAAAAATACAAAAATACAAAATTTGTAAATAATATTTTTATAAAAAATAAAAATGTGTTGTTTTCTTGCATACGGCCAATACACTAGCATATTTTAAAAATTCTTTCTTTCAAAAAAATATATTATCTTGGAGTTTTGAAGAAAATGTATTTTAGCATGGATTTCACAAAGTAAAATTATTTTCTTGCATTTTTGGATTTTACAACATATTTGTAAAATCCAAAGGGTATTGGCCAATATTCCAAAAATATTAAAATCTTTTTTTTGATTTATTATTCATCATCGATGTTTGGATAAATAAATCCTAAGGGGTCAATAAACAAAATATTTGATGGGGATAATATGCTGTTATTCACTGTCGGTGGTTGGATGAATAAATCCTAAGGGGTCAACATCCAAAATATTCGGCGGGGATAATATGCTGTTATTCACTATCGGTATTTGGATAAATAAATCTTAAGGGATTAATATCCAAAATATTCGGCGGGGATAATACACCATAATCATTTAACCAATATATTTCTGAAAAATCAATAACATAGCAATCATAAGACAAACAAAAACACCAAACAGCTTAACTTAGGTAGGGCGTACTAGGGGTGCTAAAACCTTCCCTTTACGCAACCAGTCCCTTACCCTAGAATCTGTGAAAGACTGGTTTTAGGTTCCTAGTAACCATAATACTAGGTGGCGACTCCCTTTTTCATGAAAATAAAGATAATACCCCCGGACATTGAATTTTCCCCCGGCACGCGGGGGAGGGTCGTCATGACGCCGCGCTCTCGCGAAGGGGTGCGACAGAATGGCGACTCCACTTGGGACTTTGGACTAGGCTTGATAATTTTGTTTGTTTATGATATGTTATTGTTTTTCATATTGCTATGGATGGTTTATATGTTTTAGAAGCTTTATCTTTATATCCTATCATCATAATATGCCTTGTCATGCATCATTTTTATTATTTCAAGAGCACACACTGAACTTTAAGATAAGTGGGGGACTAGCAGCTTACCTATGACTTGAGTCAAGGTTGAAGTTTGTGTAAACCCCAACTCTTTGCTGAGTGTTTAGACTGGTAGTGATTGGTATACGTGCCATCCCGCTATCTGCTAAACCCCCATATCGCCTTTACGAGGCTGATCACTGGGACAGCAAGAGACCCTCTTTAGAGACCAAGTAGTAAACCTACCCTATGTCTCACATACAAGAACTAGAACCTATCTTTAGGGTGTATGCTCCCTCCATTTTGTTTTGCATTAAGACAAACTCTTCTCGAAGCATCTTGACTTTCGAGTGACATAGTGTTCATCACTTAAGAAATTTTCATTATAATAGTTACGATCACGTGTCACTCCTCGAAGGGCGAGTTTTTTAAAAAAAATGTCAAAAAAAATGCATTCCCACAGTGTTGTTTATCATGCAATTGTTACGATCACGTGTCACTCCTCGAAGGGCGAGTTTTTTTAAAAAAAATGCATTCCCACAGTGTTGTTTATCATGCAATTGTTACGAACACGTGTCACTTCTCAAGAGGCAAGTTTGTTAAAAAAAAAAACATGCATATACATTTCAACATGCATTCCCACAATTTGAAATAGGGGTCCCTCAATCTATCATCCTCCAAAAGGTCAGGAGTCGTTGACATTGGTAAGGAAAATTCACATCAATATAGAAATAGCATTCGTGTTTTTCGGCAAGCCAAAGATAGAGTTCTCTACTCTCCAGCGAAATCAAGTGGGACATACGCTGAGATATCATCTGCAAAGTGTTAATGCATTCATAAATGAAGATTGTGGAAATTCGGGTTTTCTTTGAAGGAGTGCGGGTAGCCCCTATACAAGTTTATTTTCAGAAAGCGAGCATCGGTCAAAGAAGTTGTCAGCCCATTTAAGTATCAGTGGATTTCTCTCTTAATCATGTGGAGTTCTTGCGGCACTGTCAAATTTAGGAGTTTTATGTCGCCACGCACATTAAACCATGTTATTTTGCGAGCAAAGATAAAATATCCCGAGTGTGGAAACATAATATGGGATTGTTGAATCTATTCCGGTATCTGAGAGGTCATAGCATGTGCACTGCAAGATTAAATTGCTCGAAGAAGCGAATTTGCCGCAAAAAGAGTCTTTTCGTTGTATGACGAAATTTTTTATGATTTGCGCACTTCGGTGTTTTGACAAGAGTGCTTCCAAGCTTGATTCACTTTTTATGTCCAATGAGGAGCGCGGTAGAGCGCCAAAAAAAAAAAACCCTTCCTTTTGCGGCATAATCCAGATGAGGGATGAATAGTCGCAAGAATTTCAGTAATCAAGCGTAAAAGTTAACTATCAGCAAGGCAAGTTTTGTGAAGGATGTTATCATCGACAATGTCAGCAATAAATCATCGTGAGCATAAGCAAGATCAATGAACAACGATAAAATAGAAATGATTGTCTGAGAAAAGTGTCGCATTGTCAATAATTTTCTTACGGAATCTCAGCGGTTATCACTTTGTTTTAGGGTTAAATCATCATTTCATTGAAGCATGTGCTTTCCTTGTCTTTTTGTTGTTTTGAAATCAAGAGATGTTTGACATTCTTATTTTTGACAAAATATTTTGATCAAAATCCAACATGCAAAATTTAAAGTTTATCATTTTTTTAAATTAAAAGCATTTTGGTTGCAAAATTGACCCTACTTTTGTTAAATGACATGATGAGCAATATTAGGGCGACCAATCAATTTTTTGAGCCCATACACCGAGTCTTTTGAACCACATCATAGAACTAAGCTTTAATAGTTATTGGACGCATCATGACTCTTTCACGTCCAAATCATTACACTGATCGAGGTCAAAATTTATTAATTAAAACCAACTTCGCTTGAAAAGACGAAAGTCCATATTTGTTTATTTCCTTCATTATTCTTGAAATTAAAAAAAAAAAGGACCACACCCTCACGCTGGAGGCAAATGCACTGGGGGCAAATAAGGGATTTGTAGTTTGAAGATGTAGTGACAACATTAGAATCAACAAAAGAGGGGATGTTTAAGAATGAAAATCCAAACATGGGAGAACAATCAAATTGAGATAGCACATGACATAACCAAGAGTCAATGCTAAGGACAAGTTCAAAAAAAAGAAAAAAAGAAAAGAATATTGAGCTATACCATGTTCGTTGGTATTGTGGTCAAACCTCACATGGGAAGGAATGTTATTCAGATTATTGAGTCTTCAAGATAATTTATCCATCAACTGAGGATCTTGCAGAATTGTTTTGTTAGACTATATTGAGTGCAACAAGAGATGAAATAACATTAGATGACAAATGATGATTTGAGTTTAGTATTTCCCTTTTAAGGTTGAAATTGTCAATGAAAGGGATGACGTGGTTGTAGAAATTTTTAGAGCATTGGTTGATTGATAAAAAATCACGTTAGGATAATTAACGTATTTTGACGTGGTCTTTTTCTACAAAGACAACGAGAGCAGAGGAGTTAACGACTAGATGATGGTGATCCTAGGCCTTTGAAACCCTTAAACACTATTTTTAAGCCTATGAATGTCCTTTTCTTTTATAGCCATGAACCATAGCCTCGTTATATGCTTTCAAAAGTCTTTCTTGATCAAGCAAGCAATTTTTATTGATAAATGGTGCTCTCTAATATTGTTAGGGTTTTTCCATAAGGGTTATAATTTCACGAATTAAGTTCCAGGTTGCTATTCATATTGATAAAGTAAGTGCTGAAAAAGGAGACAAATTTTCAATTGAATCTCGGGTCTTTACTTGACAGTCTAATTGTTTGAAAACCAAATTATCACTTCATCATGTACTGTCAAATGACATACCCCTAAAATCAGAGATTTTAATTGAAACAAAAATAAACCCATAGAAAAACAATTTCAATCTCATAAGGGGTCAATTGTTGTTTGCAAAAATACAAGATAATTATAGGTTTGCATGCATTGAATATCGTGTATTGGGAATTTGACCAAATGAATTTGATTTTCAACAAATGACAGCTCTTTTATTTTATTTCAAGGATTAGACTTTGGATGCACATGCTCTTTTGAAATTGGTGACTTAATGTCAGAACAAGAAAGATTTATAAACAGAGAAAATATTGGTCGGATTTACAAAATCCTTGACATTGACAATTCTTCATTATCATTGGGAAGCTTATGATTAGAGGCCAAAAATGTGGATCTTGCAAGCAGTTTTACATCATGCTTGGGGGTAAAGAAGCACAAGCAAATAATGATTTAGTGAAATTCATCAATGAGCACCAACAAATTTAACTCAGGGCAACATTGCTTAATAGAGAGTGATGGTTTGATAAGCTCCAACAGTGATTGAGAATAAGATTGCATTTGAAGGGCATCTTCAAATTTTGAAATGTGGGCTTACCCACAGATTTGATTGTCTCTAAACAAAGATATTGTCACATGGGTATATTTTGATAAATGTTGAAGAATGTGCACACCATAGAGGTTGAATGTGGGATAATATGTTTTGAAGTTGTCGATTCAAGCTCCGCTTCACTACATGAATATCAGTGATGAAAAGAGATGTCATCGCATGAGCCGCATTGTTCATAAATGTTGAAAAGTATTGTGCCACCAAGACTAATGGGGGGATAATTGACTTTAATAGCACATCGACTCAAGGTGCAATTCACCGCAAAGAAAAATAATAACCTTGTTAATGACAACATTATAATTCTTCGCATGGACTAAGAAGAATTTATTCAGAAGGAATTGAGTCTATAACGAAGAGTTTCAGATTTCATGATCGCAGTTGCATCAATTCAAGGTACAATTCATTGCATGATTGTGGATGATGATAACATTGCATCTTTTCTCACGAGCTGAGAGAAATTTATGGTAGCGTGCAATGATGGGTTTTGAATGCATTTCTGGATAACTTGACAAATCCATGAAGGTCGATGATGACATATAGTAGAAGAAATATGATTCAATTGATGATAAACTCCGTGATTGATTGACAATATAAGATGAGGACAATATTTAGCAGGTCTTGCAAATGATTGTTAGCAGAACACACACACTTCGAAGAACTGTTATTGAAAGAATCAAAGAAAATGGATGACTTGTTACGCCCCATCATGATGAATCAAGCAACACCACACTTGGGGGCAAGTTCAAACTTGATAAGCAATGAGAGCAGAGATCATCGCAGATAGCCCAGAATAAGAAATGCGCTTAAGATTGGGTGAATGAATGACAACAAAGCTTTGAGACTAGGCAAAGGTATCCTACGACAATGGAGCATCAGAGAAAGGGGACCTATATTTCTCAGGTAAGTATACATGCATCATCATGCATTGCATCCCCATCTTCACCATATTCCATCCGGGTAGGTCACCAGTAATGATGAGACCTTCCTCTTCAACTTTTATCCGGGTAGGTCACCCGTAATAATGAGACCCTCCTTTTCAACTTTCATCTGGGTAGGTCACCCGTAATGATGAGACCTTCCTCTTCAACTTTCATCCGGGTAGGTCACCCGTAATAATGAGACCCTCCTTTTCAAATTTTGACCTCCTTATTGTTAGGTTTTGGAAGAAAAAGAAAAAAATAGAAAAAAGACAAAAATCCAAAATATTTTGTTACAAGGGCAAAATTGAATAAATTGAGAATTTAATGGTCGATTGAGGTTTAAATCGCGCAAATTAAAAATCAAGGACCAGAATAAAAAAGGAGCGTAAAGCGAAGGTTACTCTTGAAATTTTAGCGGGGATGCAATTGCAAAAATTCATAAGTTTAAATCCAATTAAGGGTGCAATTGAACCAATTAAAAAAATGAGGGACCAAGCCATACTTTTACTTTCAAATATTCTTGAAAATTGCACTGCATGCATGTTCCGGCGTGCTTAGTCTTAAATGTTCAGGAGCGTCCCGCATTAAAATTTCAACGGCACCTGCATTCAAATTTTGGCAGCCGAAGGTTTGTATTTTATCTGCTATAAATAGCTAGCTGCGTGCAGAGTGAAAAGGGGGAAGAAAAATAACAGAGAGGGGAGATTGAGAAAAAACAGAGGGGCTGCATCAACGTTACAGAGCAAATTTCACGTAAAAAACGAAGAACAGGGGGAGGAAGGAGATCACGAGAGGATCAATAAAAGAGGGCAGAGGAGAGAATTTAAGAAGAGAAGGAAAATTTACGTAGAAGTCAGCTTAGCTTTACAGTTTTAACTCTCTTTCATTTCAGTTCACTCTTTCTCTCTCTCTCCCGTTTCAGTAATTCAAGCCACCCAATCCGACCACATTACACCATTTCGTCGTTAACATAAGCCTCCGATCAACACTAGCAGCTCAACCGTGGTCTCCAGCGAAGCAGTCAAGGCAGGAGCCAAGTGCTTAGGCTATTTATGGGAAAGTTCTTGGTGGTATACTTTGATAATATTCTTATTTATAGCAAAAATAGGGAAGAGCATTTCGATCACCTTATTCAACTTTGTACCACCCTAAGAAAGGCAAGTTTGTTTGCAAATGTCGAAATGTGTTCCTTCTTTATAGATCAAATGGTCTTTTAGGGTTTATAGTGTCATGGAAAGGAGTCTCTGCGAAATTGATTGTATTTGATGTTGGTTTTAGTTACGCAAGAACTGGAAGGAAGTGGGATGAGTGGTGTGAATGTGAGAGGTCATTAATAATTGTTGAGCAAAACACAAGTGATGTGAGGATATTTTTTTACCACTAAACAATTTTTGCACGTACTATCATATCAAATGTGTTGAGGTATGAATAGGATTACGTTCAAGTATCGTTTTCCATTTCCTCGATTGGATGAGATATGATGGCAGGAGCCCAGATTTTCTATAAGACTTGAAGAGGGTATCATTAGATTGGATCTGACTTGGAGATGAGTGGAAAACAACATTTAAGACTAAGGATGGTTTATATGAATGGCTAGTCATGCCTTTTGGCCTTTCCAATGCACCAAGCACTTTTATGAGAGTAATGAGACAAGTGCTTAGGCTATTTATGGGAAAGTTCTTGGTGGTATACTTTGATAATATTCTTATTTATAACAAAAATAGAGAAGAGCATTTCGATCACCTTATTCAAGTTTGTACTACCCTAAGAAAGGCAAGTTTGTTTGCAAATGTCAAAAAGTTTTCCTTCTTTACAAATGAAGTGTCTTTTTAGGGTTTATAGTGTCATGAAAAGGAGTCTTTGTTGACCCCCAGAAAGTCCAAGCAATAGTAGATTGGCCTGAGCCTAAGACTATTCATGAGGTTCATAGTTTTCATGGGCTTGTGACTTTCTATCATCATTTCATTAAGGGATTTAGCACCATCATGTCACCTATACAGATTGTTTGAAACAAGGTGAGTTTCAGTGGAGTAAAGGAGCTAATAGAGCATTTGAGGAGGTTAAGAAGATGATGACGGAGGCCCTTGTAATGCGGCTACCTGATTTTACTAAGGTGTTTGAAGTAGAATGTGATGCTTCGGGAGTTGGTATAGGTGGAGTACTTAGTCAAGAACGACACCATGTAGCCTACTTTATTGAGAAACTTAATGAGGCCAAACAAAAGTACTCAACTTATGATAAAGAGTTTTATGCGGTGGTTCAGGCCTTGCGCTATTGGCATTATTACTTGTTGCCATAGGAGTTTGTTCTTTACTCCGACCATGAGGCCCTCCACTATCTAAACTCCCAAAAGAAGCTCAATCATAGGCATGGTCATTGGGTTGAATATTTGCAAGCATACTCATTTGTTTTGAAACATAAATCTGGAATAGAGAATAAAACTACAGATGCTTTGTGTCGTCGGGTAACGTTGTTGTCTATAATGAGTGTTGAAGTCACAGGATTTGAGAGACTCAAAGAGTATGAATCTTGCTCAGAATTTGGAGAAATATACTTGACATTGAAGGATGAGAATCACCATTTTATAAATGTGTATCTCCTCCAAGATGGATACTTATTTCGGGATAATAAGTTGTGTATCCTGAAAACATCCATACATGATTTTTTGATATGGGAGACTCATGTTGGAGGTCTCTCAGGACATTTTAGAAGGAATAAGACCATCGAAAAGGTGGAGTGCCTTAAAAAGAGATGTCGCGAAATTGGTTGGTCAATGTCGAACTTGCCAACTAGCTAAGCATAGAAAACAAAATATTGGTCTTTACACCCCGTTGCCCATTCCCACTTGCCCTTGGCATGATGTAAGTATGGATTTTGTTCTTGGACTTCCACGTACGACAAAAACACATGATTCTATTTTTGTGGTTGTCGACCGCTTCTCTAAGATGACACATTTTATTCCCTGTACTAAGACCACAGATGCTTCCAGAGTTGCAAATCTCTATTTTGATGAGATTGTCAAGTTGTATGGTCTTCCCCAAACCATAGTTTCAGATAGGGATGTTAGATTTACAAGTTATCTATGAAAAACCCTTTGGCATATGGTGTAAACCAAATTGGAATTTTCTACTGCTTAACACCCCTAAACGGATGGTCAAACGGTGGTGGTTAACAGGAGTTTAGGCAACCTTTTAAGGTGTCTAGTGAGTGATCATAATAGGAATTGGGATCTGATTCTTCCTATGGCCTAGTTTGCCTATAATAGCTCTATCAATAGGTCAATAGGCATGATTCATTTTGAAGTTGTACATGGTTACAAGCCTAGGAAACCTTCAGACCTTCTCATAACCATTTATGCTAGAGTGTCTGAGTCAACTGAGTCTTTTGCACGTAGAATTCAGGATTTGCATATTGAGATCACCAAACAAATTCAAGCAAGTAATGCGTAATATAAACTTTGAACTGATTTACATAAGCGGCATAATAAGTTTATTGTGGGAGACTATGTTATGATACGGATTTGACCCGAGCGGTTTCCTTCGGGAGCTAATCGAAAATTTCGTGCAAGTAGTGTCGGGCCCTTCAAAGTGCAATTCTACAATCCCCTTTTCTCTCTTCATTAGCTTCTTTCTTTTCCTAAGCTTCTTTCTTTTCTTGCTTTAATTCTTATTATTTATTGCCCCGCATCACCTTTTTTTACCCGCAATGTCAGCATTAGGTTGTGTTGCAGGTATAAGTCGTGTTTAGATCACTCCTTCAGTAGTTTGTGCTTATTGTAATTGACTGAGGAGTCAAGCTTGTTTGTTTTCTGATAATATATTTGCTAGCGTAGCAACTTCCTAATATCGTAGATAGTATATAAACTAATAATGCATTGCTTTAACCTTTGACGTCAAGGTTTTCTATACATTAGAGAAACCAATAAAAGTTACTAGCATAGTAATCTCACATATTTTACCTATCGTTTTCTCTTCTTGTTGATGATATCCACTCTACGTAAACTTCTTAAAGGTTCTAAATTTGGCTGAACTTGAACTAAATAGGGTGGATAATCTAGTTGGTTTATCTAATGGATTGTATTTTATGGATGAATCTACTCAAGCTGTGCGACAGTTGCGTAATCTCGTTTCGCAGGTATTTGTTTTTACCCTCAAACCTGCATTGTTTATTTCATTTGTCTGACTTAGCAATGCTGTTTCATTATGTTCTTTTAATCATTTGAGTAGGCAATTTTTTGAAATGGATCTCAAAGCGACTTTTGCTATGTAAATGTTATTGATTGGGTGGTTATTCTGGAAGGATATGGATGTTTTCCGCTGAATACCTTCTAGATATCCTATTCTCAATAGATGTAGTGGTAATTATTCATACCCTGCTTTTCATTGTTTTTAACTGCTGCGTGCTACATATGATTTCTGGAAAAGTCTGACAACAATGTTTCTGAAAAGTTGAGCTACGTAGAACTTGAGCAAACAAATTGTAGATGAGAGGTGAAGCGATGTGTGTGTTGGTTTTACAGGGGTTGGAAAATATTGTCATGAAATTGAATTCTACTCGTGAATTTTCTTGCGTGAGATGCTATCGCTCTTACATTATTGTTACTGTTGATCAAGGTTTTGGGGCAAATCAGAGCAGAAATGGTGACGAAACAACTACTGTGGTCTGCAAATTTGTTGTCGAGCATCTGATGACCTTACTCCTAGAGATGAAGTGATCGAGGCTGCTGCTGAGAGGCTTAGGATTTCAATGGAAAGAATAGCCTTGCTTGAGGGAACCCAACCACCCAAAACACCAAAGTCTGACGACGTTGAAGAAGAGGAGAAAGGGGAGGTTTAAAAAGGAAAATGAGAATGAGAATGAGAATGGTGGTGATAATAAAGTGCATGGGGAATGGGGTAAAAAAAAGATATATAAAGATTAACTTGATATGCCTTGATTGTTTTAATGGTTTAAAACAATGTAAATGACAAAAAAATATTCTATAATTCACAAAAAAAATCAAGACTATTTTTTAAATTAATATTAAATTAATTGGGTCAAATTTGATTAACCTATCAAATTATTGACCTGGAATATGAGAGCATGAAAAATAAATTATAAAACTCAATTCTTAATCAATGTAATATTGAAGAACAAAATTAAAAAAATAATTAGAAAATACCATGAAAATCTAGTGTAAATTAATATGTCAAACTCGTGATCTAGGTATGAGATTGGGATAACTTATTAAAAATTAAATACAAAATTAATTAAAAATAACGCAAGTTAACTTGTCAAACTTATGATCAAAGTCATGAGATTGTGATGACCTCATAGAAAACAAATCTAAATCTAAATCTAAATAAATTATAAAACTCAATTTTCAATAAACTCATTGTTGAAGGTTGAAATGAAAAAAAAAACAATAAAAACATGACACAATAAAAAATCTTAAGTTTACCCAAGTTAACTTGTAAAACATGTGACTTTAGTCATAATATCACAATGATCATATAGAAAGTAAACCAAAACAAATCATGACATCTAATCCATAATCAACTCCATCTTGAAGGATAAAGTTAAAAAAAATCACTAATTGAAAAGAAGATTAAAAAAACTCGAGTTAACTAGGTTAACACGCCAAACTTCACGACCTAAGTCATGAGACCAAGATAATCTCAGAAAAACAAAACAAAATAAATCATGAAGCCAAATTATCAATTAACCTAATGTTGAAGGATGAAATTTTAAATAAAATATATACATCAAAAACAATAAATAAAGTTGTCAAACTCGTGATTCAGGTTATGAGATTGAGATAACTTCATACAAAGTAAATAAAAAAGTAGCTTAAGATAATTCAGATTAATTTGTCAAACTCGCGATCAAAGTCAGAAGATTGTGACAATCTAATAAAAAACAAATTAAAACAAATTATAAAACTTAATTTTTAATAAACTCATTGTCAAAGATTGAAATATATATACATATATAAAAAATGACACAATATAAAGACTTGTGTCTACCCGAGTTAACACGTAAAACACATGATTTCAGTTATAAAATCATGACATCTAATCCATAAGCATCTCCATCTTGAAGGATGAAGTTAAAAAAATCACTGATTGAAAAACAAATAAAAAAACTCGAGTCAATTAGGTTAACTCGTAAAATACACGACTTAAGTCATGAGACCAAGATAACCTTATAGAAAAATAAATCATGAAGTCTAATTCTCAATTGACCTAATGTTGAAGGATAAAATTCAAAAACAAATATTAAAAATTATCAAAAAAAGAAGATCTAAGTTAACATGTCATGGAATTGAGATAACCTCATAAAAAATAAAATAAATAAAAAACTTTGAGATAATTTAGGTTAACATGTCAAATCCGCGGTTAAAGTCATAAGATTGTGATGAGCAATAGAAAACAAATCAAAAAAATTATAAAGCTCAATTTTCCATAAACTCATTATTGAAGGTTGAAATTTAAAAAGAAATCAATCTGAAAAATGAAACAATAAAAGACATGAGTTTACTCAGGTTAACCTGCAAAACACGCGACTTAAGTCATAAGATCAGGGTGACTACATAGAAAGAAAACCAAAATCAATCATTACATCTAATTTATAATCAACTTCATGTTGAATGATGAAATTAAAAATGTACTGATAAAAACAATAAAAAAAACTCGACTCAACTAGGTTAACCTGTCAAACCCATGACCCAGGTTATAAGAATGAGATAACATCATAGAAAACAAACTAAAAAAAATCATGAAGTTCAATTTTCAATTAACTTAATGTTAAAAAATAAAATTAAAAAATATTCAATTAAAAAATATTTAAAAAAATCATAAGTCAATGTAGTTCACATGCTAAACTTATGATATAGGTTGAGTTCTTGTTAATCACATAGAAAGCGAACCACAATATATTATGAAGTATAATCTCAAATAAACTAAATGTTAAAATATGAAATTGAAAGGAAAAAAGATTTAGATTTAAGAAAAAACAATAAAATATTGAAATGAATAGTGTTTTGTATGGTGATGAATAGTAAAATCATTATCTCTTTTAGTTTATCCTACTAGATTGGCGCTCGGGCCCCACTACGGGGTCCACATTGTTTTTTCAGTTAAATATGTAGGTGTGACAAATATGCTTTAAAAAAAATTAATAACTTGGATTATAGTCATAATTAACTAAATAAGTTGGCTATATTTGAATAATGTAGAAGAAGATGAAAAAACAGGAAAACATATTAAAAACAATAGTGATCACAATAACATGGAAGAAAAAACTTCATGCAAGAGAAAAAAACCCAATATTCTTTATTTTTTTTCGTCAATTAAACATGGGATGATGAAATAGAGTAAAAAATTAATAAAAAAATTGTGAGTTAACTTGAGTCATCACTATAGACATGTGAACTACACACATAAAGGGACAAGCTAGAACTACACACATAAAGGGACAAGCTAATCCAGATTAACCTAGGTCATAAGATTGGGATCATTCAATGGAAAAGTTTTAAAAAAAATCACAAAACTATTTGAAAAAAATAACAATGTCAACAACAATATCACAAAAAGAAAATAAGACAAAAAAATATTATTTTTTATTAACCTTTCAAGCCAGTGATCTAAGTAATCAAACCAAAAGCATTATACATAATAAAAATCATGAAGTTCAATCCATAAAAGATACATTGAAGAATGAAATAAAAAAACACAAAATCAAAATAAAATATGACAATCAAAAGAATGAGTTAAAATCAACAACAAAAATTAATTAAAGGGCACCAATAAATTTTCACTATGAGTTAAATTTAAAAGAACAATGACATTAACAAAAGAAAAAAAATCAGATGAATGAGGACTAAAATTTTAAAAAAAACAACACATAATCAAATTAGATTGAAATGTTAAATTAAAAAAAAAACTTTTATAAGAGAGTTAAGAGGGGAAACAATTATAAGAATAAGAATCAAATTGAAAACACCAATATATGATAACAAAAAAATGAACATGTTTTTTTTAATATGTTTATTCAATAAAAAATTCATAAATATAAATTGAAACACTTATGCACACAAATAAATAAATCATGAATCATTGTGTAGATAAATAAATCAAAACATAATTAAAAAGATCAAAAGACAAATTAAAATTAAATTAATATCACAACATGAGTTATTTACCTGATTATATTTAATAACTTTTTTTTTATAAAATTCAATTTGAATAGAAATTGAATAAAATAAAATAAATATTATGCAAGGTTGTACATGTTAAAAATATTACAAAAAATAAAAATTAATCTATTTAAAAAATATAAAAATATCTTTATTATTAATAAAAAATAAAAAAATCATACGTTACATGCCCTTCCATGTTAGGCATGCTTGAACAACAAAGCCCTTCATGCAAAGCCAATCAATGCTAGAACACAGGAGCAATGAGGACAGGATCATATATACCTATTGTTTTGAATTGCAGGATCATCTCAACTCATCATGATTTGTTGCTTTCTTTCCTTTAACTTCTATTTAGGAAACTAACCGTCAACATAGAGAGAATTTTAGTTATATGCATGCAACCACATGTCTAATGTCTAATGAAAAACACACAGAGAGAGAAGTCTGAGGTGGAATAGCAACATGATGAATGCAACGTGAACATGTGGTTGTGTACAAGCACACACAAAAAGAAAGGTACATAGAGTGCAAACTCTAGTAGACATCCGGAAACATAGATAATAGAAGAAATAATGAAAATTTAGCCCCGGACACAATCAAACATCTGGAAAAAAAATACAGCATGGATGATTAGATATTTCAACACCAATAACTTCATTTTAAGCATACACGATGCAAGAGATAGTCTCAAGCTCACTACCAACCTATCATATTGCATCAAGACCATCATACAAAATTTTTTACGAAGCATGAATAAAAAGAATCATGCTTCTTGATAATCTCTTATTGAGAAAAGGTCGAACAACTTCACCACTTACCCTTTGGAAATATAATTCTGTCAACAAGACAAGCACAAACTTACAGTTAACTGGCCATTAACCTCATATTGTTGTTCCACCCTTCCATGTTAGGCATGCTTGAACAACAAAGCCCTTCATGCTAAGCCAATCAATTATGAAACCAGAATCATAAAAAGCTTCAGTGAAGTTATGAGATGAATACAAATTAGTGTCAGTGTGCTCTAATAGTTGTAGTCTTTGTCAATGACTTGTTACATACTATTTGTCTATAGATTGGAAAAAATGAATAAAGAAACCTATTAATTCTTTTGAAAATAAAAGACTACAAAAAGCAATGTAGACATATATAATTAATTGAAGGAAAACAAATAAGGAATGTACGTAACTTTGCTGCAACTTGAAAGAAATTTGTATGCCTCTTTGCAAAGATCATTAACAATTACTATAAAAAGAAGCGAGAAGGAAAAAATGAAAGCCTTTCCATTTACAACGTAAAAAAAAATAAAGCATGAAAAACAGCAACACCAAACAGCTCAACCCTAGTTAGAACTCGCCTTAACACCCCAAAGCAAAAAATCTTGAAGAAAGCAAATGGCATATCGGTTCGCCAATTATTTTCTAGCATGAGAAAAAGGACTATTATTCCATGCATACTTTGTTTTTTTAAAAAAACTTGTTGCTTTTATTGACATTGCAATTGAATGTGCAAAACATTGAAAAATTAATGTTGATTATATATTTTTGAAAAACAAAAAAAAGGTGCAGCAAACAAACCGCTCGACCAATAAATCTAAGTTGCTTTATTTATAAAATAGAAAACACACTTTTTCCAACAATATGCAAACATGATTCCATATTGTTGATAATCCCAACACATGCACAAAAGTGAACACCTGTAACAAAATTAAAAATCCATTTGAAATACAACAACTAATTATTTAGGCAACCAAACATCAATTTATCAAGGAAGAGAAAAAAAATAGGTCTATCAAAAAAAAACTTTTAATAGCAGCATACACACTACACTGCCCAGTAAAGCTATGCAATACAGCATGTTTATAATCTTAAAGATTCGATGCAAAAAAAAAAACACCTAATATATATTCTTGCAAAAAGACAACAAAGGTGTAAAAAAATGATTCAATCAACCAATAAACCTAATTTTCTTCATCTATAAAAATCTAAACACACTTTCAACAAATAAAACGATTCATTTTTATAAATGGCGGCACATGCACATAAGTGCATACTTGCAACCAAATCACAATTAAACTTGGAAACAACAAACCAATCATCCAAACAATTAAAAACAAAGTTACTCAAAAGGAAAAGAAGAAAAGAAAATAGCCTAGCAAAAAAAATCAATGGAAATAATGAAGATTGCATTGCTCACAAACACAAACGACATAAAATATATTGAAAAAAATGAGAAAAAAAATGGACCAAATAAACACCAAAATAGGACACGTAATAATTTTCAGCCATTCTCAAGAGAAATTAAATCCAATCACGACCAATGCTAATTTTTCAACAAAACAAAACCCAAAAAATAACCAAGTTTTCAATCAACCAAGACTAAAAAATTAAAAAGAAAAACTAAGAACCTGTGCAAGAAAGACAACACCCACAACATTAATCACATACCTTCTTCAACAACCAAATAAAACATTAATTCTCCAATTCTATCAACTAATTCCAGCATAAAATCATTCACCAAAGGTATACAAAAAAGAGTACAATACATTAACAAATACAAAAATTAAATAATAATATAATGGACCAAACAAACACCAAAACAGGACACATGCATTAATCTTCAACCATTCTCAAAGGAAATAGATTCCGCCCACCACCAGCGCTATCGTTTCAAAGCAACAAAACTAAAATACAACCATGTTTTCCAACAACTAATGGCAAAAAAAAAGGACATGCGCAAAAAAGTGAACATCCACAACATTAACCACATACCTTTCTTATCAACCAAACTAAACATTAACTCTCCAATTTCATAACTAATTTCAGCACAAAATCATTCGCTAAAGGCATACGAAATAGAGCAACCAAACAAAACATTAATCCTCTAATTTCATAACTAATTCCAGCACAAACTTATTCACTAAAGGCATACGCAATGTAGGAAACAATAGTTGATCCATCAAACAAAAATCTATATTTGATCCACTAAACATCACCAACACTTTCAACAAAAAATGAAATATTCAAATCGCAAAGCACTGATTTTCCAATTTCATTAACTAATTCCTGCATCATGAATACTCTTAACTAAAATGATAGATTTGAATTGCAAAACAGAAACAAATAACCATATAAAACAATCAACACAAAATCCGGACCGAAGATCGCAGGCAAAAGATGCAAAAAAGATTAAAGAAAGGAAAAGCAAGCCCTGAGATGAAAAAATCAACGAAAAATGAAACAACCGAGACACGTTGCAAAGCAACTACCAGTTAAGCAAAAAAAAAACACAAAACAAAACGTAAACCAAACACCAAAAAACCAAACCAAACCATAACCCTAACACCAAAAAACCAAATCAAACCAAAACATTATTGAAATCTACAACAAAAAGCTCTTCCACTACATAGTGATAATCTAATGTCTTAGTATATAGGATAACTAGGTCGTTGAGTAGTGTCACATTTTTTTTAACATGAAAAGGAAACATCAAGACAATGTTAATATTGTTTTAATAAAAAATAATTATATGGAGGTTCACCCGATATGACATGATTGACGTGATGGATCTAAAGACAACCCGGACAATTAGTAAAAACATAATTTGATTCATAAAATTCAAGATAGTTTTTTAAAAAATAATATTAAAACAGAAATATATTAGATTGATTTAAGTCAATCTAGTTAACCTACCAAATCCGTCGCCCGGATCATAAGACCATGATAAGCTCATATAAAGCAATTCAAAAAAAATTACGAAGCTTATGGTCCAATGATTCAACAAATTCAAAGAACTTATAAGAGACCCTATCTAGACTACTTATATCTAATATACCCTTTTATCCCACCAATTTTAGATTCCTAGATTTTATGTTATTCAATGGTTAAGAGTCAACATATACTCTTAATTATAGCTAGATTCATTTGCCAATATAGAGAAGCTGTTGATTTTCTAAAATAAGGTTGTTCACAAATTAATTAACAAAAAATGCATACACTTGGTATATAATTTTACCACCAAAAATTGTTTAGAATTGGAACAAGATGCAAACTATACTCCAAGCACACTTTCTTTAGGATGGAGCTTAAGTTTATGTTGGCTGATTTAGTAAAATTGAAACAAAACCCTAGAGAGATTGTGAAGCAGTATTTAGATAGATTTTAGGAGGCTAGAGAAAAGTATTGGTCAAGTATTCCTATAAAAAAAACTTGTCACAACTGCTCAATGAGGTCTAAAATAAGAATTGAGAAAGAAATTTGAAGGATTGAAGTTCAATAATATACATGAGTTGGGGGGGGTAAGAGGTTCTAAGTATAAGAGTTTATTGAAAATGATATATAAGAAAAAGATCTCAAAGTATGGAACCTATTGTTAAGAAACAATAAAGATAAATGTTACAAAGTTCATAAATGGTGAGTAAGTAATTTTTGATATATTAACAAAAAAGAATAGTAAAGCTTTAGTAAAAATATTTAATGGTCAAGGGGTAAAATAGTAATTATTCTATTGTAATGAATAGTAATTTATGTTTTGGGACATAGTAACTTCACTCCAGAACCTAGTTTTTTTATTCACAAAATATACATAAATATTTTTTGTTTTTTAAGTGTTTTAATGTGTATGATTTGATCATCTATTATGCAAACATAGTTTGTGAATTTTATTTATAGAATGAGAAGCATAAAAAGCCATAATCCAACCATGGTCAAAAGAACATTCAACTACAATTGGAAGCCTTGTTTAGTTATTACTAGTCCAGGTTTCATACTACACTACGAATCTAATTAAAAGTAAATTCAATCCTAAAAAAATAATATGGAAGATGTAAAATTCTTTGTTGACAATGAAAAATCCAAAACACTGAGTTAATGTACTCAATAAAATTAATTGTTCACCACAAGCATTAAAATGCTAAATATAGACGTTAACGATAATTAAATATTGAACTAGGATTATAAGTGATGGATACAATACAAACAAACATGATGTCGTGATGTGTCCTGTTATTTAACATCTTTATTTAACTATATGTCAATAAGTTTTTAATAAAAACAAAATAAGTTGTTAACATAGTTCATTTCTCTTTCATTTATCTAGTTTTGCCTTATATCATTTCCCTTACATGGCTCGTGTTTCAAATCCAATAGTGTCAAGGTGGGCTCGACATGGCTTGTATGAGCAATCTAACATAAACATGATTCGGTCATCCTACTTCAAACCAAATCACACTCGAGAATTTTCCATTTCTTTGTTGTTTTAACCTTTGTCTAACCTTATCAAACACAACTATGAAACAACAAACCACAAAACGATTAAAAAAATAGGGCCAAGAGTTACTAAGCATGACATACCAGGTCAACCCATTTGACCCATGTCTAAGGCCCATGCGTGGGCCTACTCTAGTAGTCCCGTGCAATTGAATTTTTTTTACCTACATCTAGATTTTTTTTTCTCAACCTCATACTATTGTTTCACACTTCCATGTTAGGCATGCTTGAACAACAAAATCCTTCATGCTAAGCCAATCAATGCAAATACACAGTAGTGATGAGGATAGGATCATATATACCTGTTATTTTGAATTGCACTCTCATCTCATCTTACCATGATCTGCTGCTTTCTTTCATGTAACTTCTATTTAGGGAACTAAGTGTCAGCAAAGAGAGAATTTTAGTTTAAATTGTAGAAGGTGGCTGAAACTAAGATCAACTATTGATATTTATCATTAAATGAAGAGTATATGAAATTCAGTCAGTATCGTAATCAAATAATGAAGCAGCACAGTGCATGATTTAAAAGTCAGTTCCTATAAATCAAGCAGTGAGTATCCCTAGCAGCTAGATGATTCATCCATGTCCATCTGTTCCAACAAAACATAAGAGCTAGTAAAACATAAAATGGAATAAACAAGATAGTAAGCGAAGGAATAATTGAAAAATGAGTTGCAGATTTAGAATGTAGAGGCAACCACAAAGATTTTCCTGCCACTCTACTTAGGAGACTGTTTTATAACAAATCAGTCATCATACCAATCAGTGTTTGACGTGAGGGTATGGATTTTGATAATTTTCAAAGGAATTCAAGGATTTCCTTGTTGTAACATGGAAAAGAAGTGACCAGCATCTTATAGCTGAAAAACTCACCGTCATAGTTTGTCGACTTTTTTCAAGCTTAAATTTTACACACAGAAGCTAAAAAGTGTAAACAAAAAGCTCAAGGGTATAACTGTTTATCTTAGATTAATTACAAGTCGAAAATTCACCATAATGACTCCTCGTTTTACACAGAACCATCTCTTATGTTTGTGAAGAGAGGAGGAGGAACACACAAATTCAGCCCTTATGTCTTCACTAGACTATATGAACCAAATGTAAATAAAAACAATAAGCAACAAGGAAGAAACTTTTTTTGAAAAGCATGCAAGGGAAGTTTATTTTGGATTCCAACGAATAACAATATAGAGCAAGAGAATTAAGTAATTAGCATAGAAAAATAGGAGGAAATACCTGCATGGTGAATTCGACGTGAACAAAGGCAACTCAGCTGCTCATCACAAGCATCGCTCTTATTTACCCTGGGCTTGACACTGGATGTGAGCTGCACATCATGCATGGCAGACAAAATTACAACATAGAGCAAGAGAATTAAGTAATTATCATAGAAAAATAGGAGGAAATAGCTACATGGTGAATGCGACGTGAACAAAGGCACTTGGCTGCTCATCACAAGCATCGCTCTTATTTACCTTGGGCTTGACACTAGTTGTGAGCTGCACATGATGCATGGCAGACAAAATTACATGTATGCAGCCACACATAGCTAGCTAAAAAACACAGAGGAAATGTGCTATGAAATAGCTACATGATGAATACAACATGAACAAAGCCAAACAGAGTTACATGCATGCAACCACATATCTAAAAAAAATAGAGAGAAGCATGTGATGGAATAGCAACATGATGAATGCAACGTGGACAAGGAAGTTATTAAGTTGTGTACAAGCACAAACAAAAAGAAGGGTACATAGAGTGCATACTCTAGTAGACATCCAGAGACATTTATAATAGAAGAAATAAAGAAAATACAGCCCCGGACACAATCAACATCTGGAAAAAAAATACAGCTTGGATGATTAGATATTTCAACACCAACAACTTCATTTTAAGCATAGACGATGCAAGAGATAGTCTCAAGCTCACTACCAGCCTATCATATTGCATCAAGACCATCATACAAAATAATTTAATAAGCATGAATAGAAAGAATCATGCTTCTTGATAATCTAGATATAGACAAAAGGTTGAACAACTTCATCACTTACCCTCTGGAAATATAATTCTATCAACAAGACAAGCATAAACTTACAGTTAACTGGCCATTCACCACATACTGGTGTTCCACCCTTCTATGTTAGTCATGCTTGAACAGCAAAGCCCTTCATGCTAAGCCAATCAATGCCAATACACAGGAGCAATGAGGATAGGATCATATATACCTGTTGTTTTGAATTTGCGGGATCATCTCAACTCATCATCATTTGCTACTTTCTTTCCTGTAACTTCTATTTAGGGAACTAGCCGTCAACAAAGAGAGAATTTTAGTTTAAATTGTAGAAGGTGGCTGAAACTAATATCAACTATTAATATTTATCGTTACATGAAGAGTATATGAAATTCAACCAGTACCTTTTGGTCCTTAGAAATAAAAAAAAAATGAAGCAGTAGAGTGCATGATGTAAAAGTCGATTCCAGCCAATCCAGTAGGTAGTATCCCCAGCAGCTAGATGATTCATCCATGTCCATCTATTTCAACAAAACATAAGAGCCTAGAGACAACCACAAAGATTTTCCTGCCACTCTACTTAGGAGACTGTTTTATAACAAATCAGTCATCATACCAATCAGTGTTTGACGTGAGGGTATGGATTTTGATAATTTTCAAAGGAATTCAAGGATTTCCTTGTTGTAACATGGAAAAGAAGTGACCAGCATCTTATAGCTGAAAAACTCACCGTCATAGTTTGTCGACTTTTTTCAAGCTTAAATTTTACACACAGAAGCTAAAAAGTGTAAACAAAAAGCTCAAGGGTATAACTGTTTATCTTAGATTAATTACAAGTCGAAAATTCACCATAATGACTCCTCGTTTTACACAGAACCATCTCTTATGTTTGTGAAGAGAGGAGGAGGAACACACAAATTCAGCCCTTATGTCTTCACTAGACTATATGAACCAAATGTAAATAAAAACAATAAGCAACAAGGAAGAAACTTTTTTTGAAAAGCATGCAAGGGAAGTTTATTTTGGATTCCAACGAATAACAATATAGAGCAAGAGAATTAAGTAATTAGCATAGAAAAATAGGAGGAAATACCTGCATGGTGAATTCGACGTGAACAAAGGCAACTCAGCTGCTCATCACAAGCATCGCTCTTATTTACCCTGGGCTTGACACTGGATGTGAGCTGCACATCATGCATGGCAGACAAAATTACAACATAGAGCAAGAGAATTAAGTAATTATCATAGAAAAATAGGAGGAAATAGCTACATGGTGAATGCGACGTGAACAAAGGCACTTGGCTGCTCATCACAAGCATCGCTCTTATTTACCTTGGGCTTGACACTAGTTGTGAGCTGCACATGATGCATGGCAGACAAAATTACATGTATGCAGCCACACATAGATAGCTAAAAAACACAGAGGAAATGTGCTATGAAATAGCTACATGATGAATACAACATGAACAAAGCCAAACAGAGTTACATGCATGCAACCACATATCTAAAAAAAATAGAGAGAAGCATGTGATGGAATAGCAACATGATGAATGCAACGTGGACAAGGAAGTTATTAAGTTGTGTACAAGCACAAACAAAAAGAAGGGTACATAGAGTGCATACTCTAGTAGACATCCAGAGACATTTATAATAGAAGAAATAAAGAAAATACAGCCCCGGACACAATCAACATCTGGAAAAAAAATACAGCTTGGATGATTAGATATTTCAACACCAACAACTTCATTTTAAGCATAGACGATGCAAGAGATAGTCTCAAGCTCACTACCAGCCTATCATATTGCATCAAGACCATCATACAAAATAATTTAATAAGCATGAATAGAAAGAATCATGCTTCTTGATAATCTAGATATAGACAAAAGGTTGAACAACTTCATCACTTACCCTCTGGAAATATAATTCTATCAACAAGACAAGCATAAACTTACAGTTAACTGGCCATTCACCACATACTGGTGTTCCACCCTTCTATGTTAGTCATGCTTGAACAGCAAAGCCCTTCATGCTAAGCCAATCAATGCCAATACACAGGAGCAATGAGGATAGGATCATATATACCTGTTGTTTTGAATTTGCGGGATCATCTCAACTCATCATCATTTGCTACTTTCTTTCCTGTAACTTCTATTTAGGGAACTAGCCGTCAACAAAGAGAGAATTTTAGTTTAAATTGTAGAAGGTGGCTGAAACTAATATCAACTATTAATATTTATCGTTACATGAAGAGTATATGAAATTCAACCAGTACCTTTTGGTCCTTAGAAATAAAAAAAAAATGAAGCAGTAGAGTGCATGATGTAAAAGTCGATTCCAGCCAATCCAGTAGGTAGTATCCCCAGCAGCTAGATGATTCATCCATGTCCATCTATTTCAACAAAACATAAGAGCCTAGAGACAACCACAAAGATTTTCCTGCCACTCTACTTAGGAGACTGTTTTATAACAAATCAGTCATCATACCAATCAGTGTTTGACGTGAGGGTATGGATTTTGATAATTTTCAAAGGAATTCAAGGATTTCCTTGTTGTAACATGGAAAAGAAGTGACCAGCATCTTATAGCTGAAAAACTCACCGTCATAGTTTGTCGACTTTTTTCAAGCTTAAATTTTACACACAGAAGCTAAAAAGTGTAAACAAAAAGCTCAAGGGTATAACTGTTTATCTTAGATTAATTACAAGTCGAAAATTCACCATAATGACTCCTCGTTTTACACAGAACCATCTCTTATGTTTGTGAAGAGAGGAGGAGGAACACACAAATTCAGCCCTTATGTCTTCACTAGACTATATGAACCAAATGTAAATAAAAACAATAAGCAACAAGGAAGAAACTTTTTTTGAAAAGCATGCAAGGGAAGTTTATTTTGGATTCCAACGAATAACAATATAGAGCAAGAGAATTAAGTAATTAGCATAGAAAAATAGGAGGAAATACCTGCATGGTGAATTCGACGTGAACAAAGGCAACTCAGCTGCTCATCACAAGCATCGCTCTTATTTACCCTGGGCTTGACACTGGATGTGAGCTGCACATCATGCATGGCAGACAAAATTACAACATAGAGCAAGAGAATTAAGTAATTATCATAGAAAAATAGGAGGAAATAGCTACATGGTGAATGCGACGTGAACAAAGGCACTTGGCTGCTCATCACAAGCATCGCTCTTATTTACCTTGGGCTTGACACTAGTTGTGAGCTGCACATGATGCATGGCAGACAAAATTACATGTATGCAGCCACACATAGCTAAAAAACACAGAGGAAATGTGCTATGAAATAGCTACATGATGAATACAACATGAACAAAGCCAAACAGAGTTACATGCATGCAACCACATATCTAAAAAAAATAGAGAGAAGCATGTGATGGAATAGCAACATGATGAATGCAACGTGGACAAGGAAGTTATTAAGTTGTGTACAAGCACAAACAAAAAGAAGGGTACATAGAGTGCATACTCTAGTAGACATCCAGAGACATTTATAATAGAAGAAATAAAGAAAATACAGCCCCGGACACAATCAACATCTGGAAAAAAAATACAGCTTGGATGATTAGATATTTCAACACCAACAACTTCATTTTAAGCATAGACGATGCAAGAGATAGTCTCAAGCTCACTACCAGCCTATCATATTGCATCAAGACCATCATACAAAATAATTTAATAAGCATGAATAGAAAGAATCATGCTTCTTGATAATCTAGATATAGACAAAAGGTTGAACAACTTCATCACTTACCCTCTGGAAATATAATTCTATCAACAAGACAAGCATAAACTTACAGTTAACTGGCCATTCACCACATACTGGTGTTCCACCCTTCTATGTTAGTCATGCTTGAACAGCAAAGCCCTTCATGCTAAGCCAATCAATGCCAATACACAGGAGCAATGAGGATAGGATCATATATACCTGTTGTTTTGAATTTGCGGGATCATCTCAACTCATCATCATTTGCTACTTTCTTTCCTGTAACTTCTATTTAGGGAACTAGCCGTCAACAAAGAGAGAATTTTAGTTTAAATTGTAGAAGGTGGCTGAAACTAATATCAACTATTAATATTTATCGTTACATGAAGAGTATATGAAATTCAACCAGTACCTTTTGGTCCTTAGAAATAAAAAAAAAATGAAGCAGTAGAGTGCATGATGTAAAAGTCGATTCCAGCCAATCCAGTAGGTAGTATCCCCAGCAGCTAGATGATTCATCCATGTCCATCTATTTCAACAAAACATAAGAGCCTAGAGACAACCACAAAGATTTTCCTGCCACTCTACTTAGGAGACTGTTTTATAACAAATCAGTCATCATACCAATCAGTGTTTGACGTGAGGGTATGGATTTTGATAATTTTCAAAGGAATTCAAGGATTTCCTTGTTGTAACATGGAAAAGAAGTGACCAGCATCTTATAGCTGAAAAACTCACCGTCATAGTTTGTCGACTTTTTTCAAGCTTAAATTTTACACACAGAAGCTAAAAAGTGTAAACAAAAAGCTCAAGGGTATAACTGTTTATCTTAGATTAATTACAAGTCGAAAATTCACCATAATGACTCCTCGTTTTACACAGAACCATCTCTTATGTTTGTGAAGAGAGGAGGAGGAACACACAAATTCAGCCCTTATGTCTTCACTAGACTATATGAACCAAATGTAAATAAAAACAATAAGCAACAAGGAAGAAACTTTTTTTGAAAAGCATGCAAGGGAAGTTTATTTTGGATTCCAACGAATAACAATATAGAGCAAGAGAATTAAGTAATTAGCATAGAAAAATAGGAGGAAATACCTGCATGGTGAATTCGACGTGAACAAAGGCAACTCAGCTGCTCATCACAAGCATCGCTCTTATTTACCCTGGGCTTGACACTGGATGTGAGCTGCACATCATGCATGGCAGACAAAATTACAACATAGAGCAAGAGAATTAAGTAATTATCATAGAAAAATAGGAGGAAATAGCTACATGGTGAATGCGACGTGAACAAAGGCACTTGGCTGCTCATCACAAGCATCGCTCTTATTTACCTTGGGCTTGACACTAGTTGTGAGCTGCACATGATGCATGGCAGACAAAATTACATGTATGCAGCCACACATAGATAGCTAAAAAACACAGAGGAAATGTGCTATGAAATAGCTACATGATGAATACAACATGAACAAAGCCAAACAGAGTTACATGCATGCAACCACATATCTAAAAAAAATAGAGAGAAGCATGTGATGGAATAGCAACATGATGAATGCAACGTGGACAAGGAAGTTATTAAGTTGTGTACAAGCACAAACAAAAAGAAGGGTACATAGAGTGCATACTCTAGTAGACATCCAGAGACATTTATAATAGAAGAAATAAAGAAAATACAGCCCCGGACACAATCAACATCTGGAAAAAAAATACAGCTTGGATGATTAGATATTTCAACACCAACAACTTCATTTTAAGCATAGACGATGCAAGAGATAGTCTCAAGCTCACTACCAGCCTATCATATTGCATCAAGACCATCATACAAAATAATTTAATAAGCATGAATAGAAAGAATCATGCTTCTTGATAATCTAGATATAGACAAAAGGTTGAACAACTTCATCACTTACCCTCTGGAAATATAATTCTATCAACAAGACAAGCATAAACTTACAGTTAACTGGCCATTCACCACATACTGGTGTTCCACCCTTCTATGTTAGTCATGCTTGAACAGCAAAGCCCTTCATGCTAAGCCAATCAATGCCAATACACAGGAGCAATGAGGATAGGATCATATATACCTGTTGTTTTGAATTTGCGGGATCATCTCAACTCATCATCATTTGCTACTTTCTTTCCTGTAACTTCTATTTAGGGAACTAGCCGTCAACAAAGAGAGAATTTTAGTTTAAATTGTAGAAGGTGGCTGAAACTAATATCAACTATTAATATTTATCGTTACATGAAGAGTATATGAAATTCAACCAGTACCTTTTGGTCCTTAGAAATAAAAAAAAAATGAAGCAGTAGAGTGCATGATGTAAAAGTCGATTCCAGCCAATCCAGTAGGTAGTATCCCCAGCAGCTAGATGATTCATCCATGTCCATCTATTTCAACAAAACATAAGAGCCTAGAGACAACCACAAAGATTTTCCTGCCACTCTACTTAGGAGACTGTTTTATAACAAATCAGTCATCATACCAATCAGTGTTTGACGTGAGGGTATGGATTTTGATAATTTTCAAAGGAATTCAAGGATTTCCTTGTTGTAACATGGAAAAGAAGTGACCAGCATCTTATAGCTGAAAAACTCACCGTCATAGTTTGTCGACTTTTTTCAAGCTTAAATTTTACACACAGAAGCTAAAAAGTGTAAACAAAAAGCTCAAGGGTATAACTGTTTATCTTAGATTAATTACAAGTCGAAAATTCACCATAATGACTCCTCGTTTTACACAGAACCATCTCTTATGTTTGTGAAGAGAGGAGGAGGAACACACAAATTCAGCCCTTATGTCTTCACTAGACTATATGAACCAAATGTAAATAAAAACAATAAGCAACAAGGAAGAAACTTTTTTTGAAAAGCATGCAAGGGAAGTTTATTTTGGATTCCAACGAATAACAATATAGAGCAAGAGAATTAAGTAATTAGCATAGAAAAATAGGAGGAAATACCTGCATGGTGAATTCGACGTGAACAAAGGCAACTCAGCTGCTCATCACAAGCATCGCTCTTATTTACCCTGGGCTTGACACTGGATGTGAGCTGCACATCATGCATGGCAGACAAAATTACAACATAGAGCAAGAGAATTAAGTAATTATCATAGAAAAATAGGAGGAAATAGCTACATGGTGAATGCGACGTGAACAAAGGCACTTGGCTGCTCATCACAAGCATCGCTCTTATTTACCTTGGGCTTGACACTAGTTGTGAGCTGCACATGATGCATGGCAGACAAAATTACATGTATGCAGCCACACATAGCTAAAAAACACAGAGGAAATGTGCTATGAAATAGCTACATGATGAATACAACATGAACAAAGCCAAACAGAGTTACATGCATGCAACCACATATCTAAAAAAAATAGAGAGAAGCATGTGATGGAATAGCAACATGATGAATGCAACGTGGACAAGGAAGTTATTAAGTTGTGTACAAGCACAAACAAAAAGAAGGGTACATAGAGTGCATACTCTAGTAGACATCCAGAGACATTTATAATAGAAGAAATAAAGAAAATACAGCCCCGGACACAATCAACATCTGGAAAAAAAATACAGCTTGGATGATTAGATATTTCAACACCAACAACTTCATTTTAAGCATAGACGATGCAAGAGATAGTCTCAAGCTCACTACCAGCCTATCATATTGCATCAAGACCATCATACAAAATAATTTAATAAGCATGAATAGAAAGAATCATGCTTCTTGATAATCTAGATATAGACAAAAGGTTGAACAACTTCATCACTTACCCTCTGGAAATATAATTCTATCAACAAGACAAGCATAAACTTACAGTTAACTGGCCATTCACCACATACTGGTGTTCCACCCTTCTATGTTAGTCATGCTTGAACAGCAAAGCCCTTCATGCTAAGCCAATCAATGCCAATACACAGGAGCAATGAGGATAGGATCATATATACCTGTTGTTTTGAATTTGCGGGATCATCTCAACTCATCATCATTTGCTACTTTCTTTCCTGTAACTTCTATTTAGGGAACTAGCCGTCAACAAAGAGAGAATTTTAGTTTAAATTGTAGAAGGTGGCTGAAACTAATATCAACTATTAATATTTATCGTTACATGAAGAGTATATGAAATTCAACCAGTACCTTTTGGTCCTTAGAAATAAAAAAAAAATGAAGCAGTAGAGTGCATGATGTAAAAGTCGATTCCAGCCAATCCAGTAGGTAGTATCCCCAGCAGCTAGATGATTCATCCATGTCCATCTATTTCAACAAAACATAAGAGCCTAGAGACAACCACAAAGATTTTCCTGCCACTCTACTTAGGAGACTGTTTTATAACAAATCAGTCATCATACCAATCAGTGTTTGACGTGAGGGTATGGATTTTGATAATTTTCAAAGGAATTCAAGGATTTCCTTGTTGTAACATGGAAAAGAAGTGACCAGCATCTTATAGCTGAAAAACTCACCGTCATAGTTTGTCGACTTTTTTCAAGCTTAAATTTTACACACAGAAGCTAAAAAGTGTAAACAAAAAGCTCAAGGGTATAACTGTTTATCTTAGATTAATTACAAGTCGAAAATTCACCATAATGACTCCTCGTTTTACACAGAACCATCTCTTATGTTTGTGAAGAGAGGAGGAGGAACACACAAATTCAGCCCTTATGTCTTCACTAGACTATATGAACCAAATGTAAATAAAAACAATAAGCAACAAGGAAGAAACTTTTTTTGAAAAGCATGCAAGGGAAGTTTATTTTGGATTCCAACGAATAACAATATAGAGCAAGAGAATTAAGTAATTAGCATAGAAAAATAGGAGGAAATACCTGCATGGTGAATTCGACGTGAACAAAGGCAACTCAGCTGCTCATCACAAGCATCGCTCTTATTTACCCTGGGCTTGACACTGGATGTGAGCTGCACATCATGCATGGCAGACAAAATTACAACATAGAGCAAGAGAATTAAGTAATTATCATAGAAAAATAGGAGGAAATAGCTACATGGTGAATGCGACGTGAACAAAGGCACTTGGCTGCTCATCACAAGCATCGCTCTTATTTACCTTGGGCTTGACACTAGTTGTGAGCTGCACATGATGCATGGCAGACAAAATTACATGTATGCAGCCACACATAGCTAAAAAACACAGAGGAAATGTGCTATGAAATAGCTACATGATGAATACAACATGAACAAAGCCAAACAGAGTTACATGCATGCAACCACATATCTAAAAAAAATAGAGAGAAGCATGTGATGGAATAGCAACATGATGAATGCAACGTGGACAAGGAAGTTATTAAGTTGTGTACAAGCACAAACAAAAAGAAGGGTACATAGAGTGCATACTCTAGTAGACATCCAGAGACATTTATAATAGAAGAAATAAAGAAAATACAGCCCCGGACACAATCAACATCTGGAAAAAAAATACAGCTTGGATGATTAGATATTTCAACACCAACAACTTCATTTTAAGCATAGACGATGCAAGAGATAGTCTCAAGCTCACTACCAGCCTATCATATTGCATCAAGACCATCATACAAAATAATTTAATAAGCATGAATAGAAAGAATCATGCTTCTTGATAATCTAGATATAGACAAAAGGTTGAACAACTTCATCACTTACCCTCTGGAAATATAATTCTATCAACAAGACAAGCATAAACTTACAGTTAACTGGCCATTCACCACATACTGGTGTTCCACCCTTCTATGTTAGTCATGCTTGAACAGCAAAGCCCTTCATGCTAAGCCAATCAATGCCAATACACAGGAGCAATGAGGATAGGATCATATATACCTGTTGTTTTGAATTTGCGGGATCATCTCAACTCATCATCATTTGCTACTTTCTTTCCTGTAACTTCTATTTAGGGAACTAGCCGTCAACAAAGAGAGAATTTTAGTTTAAATTGTAGAAGGTGGCTGAAACTAATATCAACTATTAATATTTATCGTTACATGAAGAGTATATGAAATTCAACCAGTACCTTTTGGTCCTTAGAAATAAAAAAAAAATGAAGCAGTAGAGTGCATGATGTAAAAGTCGATTCCAGCCAATCCAGTAGGTAGTATCCCCAGCAGCTAGATGATTCATCCATGTCCATCTATTTCAACAAAACATAAGAGCCTAGAGACAACCACAAAGATTTTCCTGCCACTCTACTTAGGAGACTGTTTTATAACAAATCAGTCATCATACCAATCAGTGTTTGACGTGAGGGTATGGATTTTGATAATTTTCAAAGGAATTCAAGGATTTCCTTGTTGTAACATGGAAAAGAAGTGACCAGCATCTTATAGCTGAAAAACTCACCGTCATAGTTTGTCGACTTTTTTCAAGCTTAAATTTTACACACAGAAGCTAAAAAGTGTAAACAAAAAGCTCAAGGGTATAACTGTTTATCTTAGATTAATTACAAGTCGAAAATTCACCATAATGACTCCTCGTTTTACACAGAACCATCTCTTATGTTTGTGAAGAGAGGAGGAGGAACACACAAATTCAGCCCTTATGTCTTCACTAGACTATATGAACCAAATGTAAATAAAAACAATAAGCAACAAGGAAGAAACTTTTTTTGAAAAGCATGCAAGGGAAGTTTATTTTGGATTCCAACGAATAACAATATAGAGCAAGAGAATTAAGTAATTAGCATAGAAAAATAGGAGGAAATACCTGCATGGTGAATTCGACGTGAACAAAGGCAACTCAGCTGCTCATCACAAGCATCGCTCTTATTTACCCTGGGCTTGACACTGGATGTGAGCTGCACATCATGCATGGCAGACAAAATTACAACATAGAGCAAGAGAATTAAGTAATTATCATAGAAAAATAGGAGGAAATAGCTACATGGTGAATGCGACGTGAACAAAGGCACTTGGCTGCTCATCACAAGCATCGCTCTTATTTACCTTGGGCTTGACACTAGTTGTGAGCTGCACATGATGCATGGCAGACAAAATTACATGTATGCAGCCACACATAGATAGCTAAAAAACACAGAGGAAATGTGCTATGAAATAGCTACATGATGAATACAACATGAACAAAGCCAAACAGAGTTACATGCATGCAACCACATATCTAAAAAAAATAGAGAGAAGCATGTGATGGAATAGCAACATGATGAATGCAACGTGGACAAGGAAGTTATTAAGTTGTGTACAAGCACAAACAAAAAGAAGGGTACATAGAGTGCATACTCTAGTAGACATCCAGAGACATTTATAATAGAAGAAATAAAGAAAATACAGCCCCGGACACAATCAACATCTGGAAAAAAAATACAGCTTGGATGATTAGATATTTCAACACCAACAACTTCATTTTAAGCATAGACGATGCAAGAGATAGTCTCAAGCTCACTACCAGCCTATCATATTGCATCAAGACCATCATACAAAATAATTTAATAAGCATGAATAGAAAGAATCATGCTTCTTGATAATCTAGATATAGACAAAAGGTTGAACAACTTCATCACTTACCCTCTGGAAATATAATTCTATCAACAAGACAAGCATAAACTTACAGTTAACTGGCCATTCACCACATACTGGTGTTCCACCCTTCTATGTTAGTCATGCTTGAACAGCAAAGCCCTTCATGCTAAGCCAATCAATGCCAATACACAGGAGCAATGAGGATAGGATCATATATACCTGTTGTTTTGAATTTGCGGGATCATCTCAACTCATCATCATTTGCTACTTTCTTTCCTGTAACTTCTATTTAGGGAACTAGCCGTCAACAAAGAGAGAATTTTAGTTTAAATTGTAGAAGGTGGCTGAAACTAATATCAACTATTAATATTTATCGTTACATGAAGAGTATATGAAATTCAACCAGTACCTTTTGGTCCTTAGAAATAAAAAAAAAATGAAGCAGTAGAGTGCATGATGTAAAAGTCGATTCCAGCCAATCCAGTAGGTAGTATCCCCAGCAGCTAGATGATTCATCCATGTCCATCTATTTCAACAAAACATAAGAGCCTAGAGACAACCACAAAGATTTTCCTGCCACTCTACTTAGGAGACTGTTTTATAACAAATCAGTCATCATACCAATCAGTGTTTGACGTGAGGGTATGGATTTTGATAATTTTCAAAGGAATTCAAGGATTTCCTTGTTGTAACATGGAAAAGAAGTGACCAGCATCTTATAGCTGAAAAACTCACCGTCATAGTTTGTCGACTTTTTTCAAGCTTAAATTTTACACACAGAAGCTAAAAAGTGTAAACAAAAAGCTCAAGGGTATAACTGTTTATCTTAGATTAATT
>JAJQXV010000137.1:20000-22500 GCA_025169955.1 Salix arbutifolia
CCATGGTGCCCAGCACCCCCACACCCACGGCAGGCCCATGGGCACCTGCCACCTGGCGGCCCCAAGACCAGGCAGGGGGAACCCCCCTAAAGAGCAATAAGTGTCATTGAAGCTCTGGCAGGGGGAGACACTACTAGGTCCCAGCTGGCCCCCCCCCTCTAAAACCTTCAAAAAAAATTATTTGAAGCTGAAATTTGGCACAGAGGTTTGGAAAAATCCAATCTAACTGTAATATTTGTTTCAGAATTTTTAAAAATCGGGAAGTATTTATTTCTATTTTCCAACCATTAAAAATCGGGAAATTCATAAAAAATAGGAACCAGATCGGAATGACCCCAAATTTTGTGGGAAGCCTCACAAAAATATGATGGATTTTACTGGACTGATAACGTGTGGAAAGCTTTCCATTATCATGGAAAAATGCGGGACAAACAGCAGCTCGCCTGCTGCGCGGGGGGCATCGGGCTGGCACCAGCCGCGCCTAGCCTCTCTCGCGCGGGGGGCAGGCAGGACGCGGGGGGCTGGCAGGCCTGTCCCGCGCGGGGCGCTGCCTGGCCTCCCCCGCGCGGGGGGCTGCCAGGCCTGTCCCGCGCGCGGGCTGGCACGACGCGGGGGGCTGGCAGGGCCTCCAGGCGCCCGCCTCTGCCTATCCTCGCCCGCGCGGGGGGCTGCGAGGGCCTCGCGCGGGAGCTGGCCCCTGCTGCCCCAGGCCTGTCCCGCGCGCGGGCTGGCACAACGCGGCGCGGGGGCGCTCCTCTGCCTATCCTCGTCCGCGCGGGGCGCTGCCTATCCCCGCCCGCGCGGGGGGGGTGGGGGCTGCCAGGGCCTCGCGCGCGAGCTCGCCCCTGCTGCCCCAGGCCTGGCCCGCGCGGGGGGCTGGCAGGGCCTCCAGGCGCGCGCCCCAGGCCTGTCCCCGCCCGCGCGGGGGGCTGGCAGGGCCTCCAGGCGCGCGCCTCTGCCTATCCTCGCCCGCGCGGGGGGCTGCCAGGGCCCCGCGCGGGAGCTGGCCCCTGCTGCCCCAGGCCTGTCCCGCGCGCGGGCTCGCCCCAGGCCAGCCCCTCGCGGGGGCTGGCAGGCCTGGCCGCGCGAGGGCTGGCTAGACGCGGGGGGCTGCCAGGGCCCCGCGCGGGAGCTGGCCCCTGCTGCCCCAGGCCCGCGCCTCGCGGGGGCTGGCAGGCCTGGCCGCGCGAGGGCTGGCTAGACGCGGGGGGCTGCCAGGGCCGCGCGCGAGCTGGCCCATGCTGCCACAGGCCCGCGCCAGGCAGCGGGGCTGACGGCGCGCCGCGCGCGCGCGCCCAAGTGCCCAAGGGCCAAGGGCCCCAGGCCCTCAGGCCCCAGTGCCCCAGTGCCCCAGGCCCCCAGTGCCCCAGTGCCCAGTGCCCAGTGCCCAGGGCGCGGGCGCGGCGCGCGCGCGCGTGTTTCGTCTTTGGGGCGCTGAGCAGGCAGTGCACGGGCGCTGAGCAGGCAGTGCACGGGCGCTGAGCGGGCAGTGCACGGGCACTGCCTGGTGGGTGGACAGAGTGCTCCCCTGGAGAGCAAAATGTATATTCTCAGCTCCGGCAGGGGGGGCCACTACTAGGTCCCAGCTGGCCCCCCCCCTCTAAAACCTTCAAAAAAAATTATTTGAAGCTGAAATTTGGCACAGAGGTTTGGAAAAATCCAATCTAACTGTAATATTTTTTCCTGAATTTTTAAAAATCGGGAATTATTTATCTGTATTTTCCTCCCATTAAAAATCGGGAAATTCATAACAAATAGGGACCGGCTCGGAATGACCCCAAATTTTGTGGGAAGCCACACAAAAATATGATGGATTTTACTGGTCTGATAACGTGTGGAAAGCTTCCCATTATCATGGCGACACGCGGGAACCACGGCAGCTCGCCTGCCGCGCGGGGGGCGTCGGGCTGGCACTACGGACTTTCCCCTGGGCTGCCGAATTCACTGGCACTGCCCTGGCCGCCGAATTTTTCTGCGGACTGGCACGGCCCCGCGGGCTGATGAATTATGTGGCTCTGCCTCCCGGCTGCCGAATTCTCTGCCACAGCCCCCCGGCTGCCGAATTCACTGCCGCTGCCCCCCGGGCTGCCGAATCAGGTGGCACCGCCTTCGCTGCCGAATTTTGCGGCAACTTTGCACGCTTAAAAAAGTCATGGGAAACTATTTTTCCGGGCAACTTTGCACGCTTAGCTTTCATGTGTGGAGGGTGGTTTCGGAAAAATTCCCGTGTTGAGGAAGTCCCCGGAACCCTCGCGAGCGCCCCCTCGCGGGCTGACGCGTGGCTCGGCCGGCTGCCGACGCGGACACCCGGGGAAATGGGCTGCTGAAATTTACTCGGACTGTCATGCCTGCCAAGTTCACTGCCTCGCGGGGTGCCGAACCCTGCTGCGGACTGACCATGCCTATCGGTCTGCCCACTGTCCTTGACGCAGCACTTCTTGTCAGCGCAGATATGGATATGGCTTGTTCAACGCTGTTACAGCAGGCCTCTAGTCCCGCC
>JAJQXV010000137.1:30000-32500 GCA_025169955.1 Salix arbutifolia
CACCCCTCGGAGAGGCAGCCCCGGCGCGCCCGACAGCCTGTGGGCATCACGGAGCATTGGACGAAAACGGGACAGCAACACACCAGGGCTGCCTCAACTCGGAAGCCGCAGGCCTGGACTCGGCAGCGGGCGCGGCACGCCATGAGGTCAGGGATCGCGGGGAGGGCCGACGCAGGGGCGCAAGCCCGGCAATTTAATGCCACGCCCACGCCGGCGACAGCCCTGCCCGCGATCCACGACAATGGCGCTCCACGTCCGGCACGTCAGCCGGGCCTCCAGCTTGCAAGCTCAAGCAGCGGCCACTGCGGCCAGGACGCCAGCCACGATGTGGGGCGCGCTGGGGCTGCCGCACCTCAGCACGAGCTCGGCAAATGAATGCCACGCCCTCGCCTCGGAGAAGCAGCCCAAGCGCGCCCGACAGCCTGGCAGGCGTCCGGGAGGCAGTGGCCGGAAACGGGTCTTCGCCGGCCGGAAACGGGTCTCCCCTGGCCGGAAAACGGGTCACCGATAACAGCAACACATCGGGCCACGTGCCCCAGCACGCCCGACAATTTTTCGGGCGTCCCGGAGACGGTGGCCGGAGTCGGGTCTTCGCCGGCCGGAAACGGGTCTCCCCTGGCCGGAAAACGGGGCACCGATAACAGCAACACATCGGGCCACGTGCCCCGGCACGCCCGACAATTTTTCGGGCGTCCCGGAGACGGTGGCCGGAGTCGGGTCTTCGCCGGCCGGAGTCGGGTCTTCGCCGGCCGGAAATCGGGTCTTCGATACCGGGGCTACATATCGGGCCATCCGCTTCCCCCACTTTTTTTCCCGAATCCAGCCATGGTGCCCAGCACCCCCACACCCACGGCAGGCCCATGGGCACCTGCCACCTGGCGGCCCCAAGACCAGGCAGGGGGAACCCCCCTAAAGAGCAATAAGTGTCATTGAAGCTCTGGCAGGGGGAGACACTACTAGGTCCCAGCTGGCCCCCCCCCTCTAAAACCTTCAAAAAAAATTATTTGAAGCTGAAATTTGGCACAGAGGTTTGGAAAAATCCAATCTAACTGTAATATTTGTTTCAGAATTTTTAAAAATCGGGAAGTATTTATTTCTATTTTCCAACCATTAAAAATCGGGAAATTCATAAAAAATAGGAACCAGATCGGAATGACCCCAAATTTTGTGGGAAGCCTCACAAAAATATGATGGATTTTACTGGACTGATAACGTGTGGAAAGCTTTCCATTATCATGGAAAAATGCGGGACAAACAGCAGCTCGCCTGCTGCGCGGGGGGCATCGGGCTGGCACCAGCCGCGCCTAGCCTCTCTCGCGCGGGGGGCAGGCAGGACGCGGGGGGCTGGCAGGCCTGTCCCGCGCGGGGCGCTGCCTGGCCTCCCCCGCGCGGGGGCTGCCAGGCCTGTCCCGCGCGCGGGCTGGCACGACGCGGGGGGCTGGCAGGGCCTCCAGGCGCCCGCCTCTGCCTATCCTCGCCCGCGCGGGGGGCTGCGAGGGCCTCGCGCGGGAGCTGGCCCCTGCTGCCCCAGGCCTGTCCCGCGCGCGGGCTGGCACAACGCGGCGCGGGGGCGCTCCTCTGCCTATCCTCGTCCGCGCGGGGCGCTGCCTATCCCCGCCCGCGCGGGGGGGGTGGGGGCTGCCAGGGCCTCGCGCGCGAGCTCGCCCCTGCTGCCCCAGGCCTGGCCCGCGCGGGGGGCTGGCAGGGCCTCCAGGCGCGCGCCCCAGGCCTGTCCCCGCCCGCGCGGGGGGCTGGCAGGGCCTCCAGGCGCGCGCCTCTGCCTATCCTCGCCCGCGCGGGGGGCTGCCAGGGCCCCGCGCGGGAGCTGGCCCCTGCTGCCCCAGGCCTGTCCCGCGCGCGGGCTCGCCCCAGGCCAGCCCCTCGCGGGGGCTGGCAGGCCTGGCCGCGCGAGGGCTGGCTAGACGCGGGGGGCTGCCAGGGCCCCGCGCGGGAGCTGGCCCCTGCTGCCCCAGGCCCGCGCCTCGCGGGGGCTGGCAGGCCTGGCCGCGCGAGGGCTGGCTAGACGCGGGGGGCTGCCAGGGCCGCGCGCGAGCTGGCCCATGCTGCCACAGGCCCGCGCCAGGCAGCGGGGCTGACGGCGCGCCGCGCGCGCGCGCCCAAGTGCCCAAGGGCCAAGGGCCCCAGGCCCTCAGGCCCCAGTGCCCCAGTGCCCCAGGCCCCCAGTGCCCCAGTGCCCAGTGCCCAGTGCCCAGGGCGCGGGCGCGGCGCGCGCGCGCGTGTTTCGTCTTTGGGGCGCTGAGCAGGCAGTGCACGGGCGCTGAGCAGGCAGTGCACGGGCGCTGAGCGGGCAGTGCACGGGCACTGCCTGGTGGGTGGACAGAGTGCTCCCCTGGAGAGCAAAATGTATATTCTCAGCTCCGGCAGGGGGGGCCACTACTAGGTCCCAGCTGGCCCCCCCCCTCTAAAACCTTCAAAAAAAATTATTTGAAGCTGAAATTTGGCACAGAGGTTTGGAAAAATCCAATCTAACTGTAATATT
>JAJQXV010000138.1:27500-30000 GCA_025169955.1 Salix arbutifolia
CTCGGAGAAGCAGCCCAAGCGCGCCCGACAGCCTGGCAGGCGTCCGGGAGGCAGTGGCCGGAAACGGGTCTTCGCCGGCCGGAAACGGGTCTCCCCTGGCCGGAAAACGGGTCACCGATAACAGCAACACATCGGGCCACGTGCCCCAGCACGCCCGACAATTTTTCGGGCGTCCCGGAGACGGTGGCCGGAGTCGGGTCTTCGCCGGCCGGAAACGGGTCTCCCCTGGCCGGAAAACGGGGCACCGATAACAGCAACACATCGGGCCACGTGCCCCGGCACGCCCGACAATTTTTCGGGCGTCCCGGAGACGGTGGCCGGAGTCGGGTCTTCGCCGGCCGGAGTCGGGTCTTCGCCGGCCGGAAATCGGGTCTTCGATACCGGGGCTACATATCGGGCCATCCGCTTCCCCCACTTTTTTTCCCGAATCCAGCCATGGTGCCCAGCACCCCCACACCCACGGCAGGCCCATGGGCACCTGCCACCTGGCGGCCCCAAGACCAGGCAGGGGGAACCCCCCTAAAGAGCAATAAGTGTCATTGAAGCTCTGGCAGGGGGAGACACTACTAGGTCCCAGCTGGCCCCCCCCCTCTAAAACCTTCAAAAAAAATTATTTGAAGCTGAAATTTGGCACAGAGGTTTGGAAAAATCCAATCTAACTGTAATATTTGTTTCAGAATTTTTAAAAATCGGGAAGTATTTATTTCTATTTTCCAACCATTAAAAATCGGGAAATTCATAAAAAATAGGAACCAGATCGGAATGACCCCAAATTTTGTGGGAAGCCTCACAAAAATATGATGGATTTTACTGGACTGATAACGTGTGGAAAGCTTTCCATTATCATGGAAAAATGCGGGACAAACAGCAGCTCGCCTGCTGCGCGGGGGGCATCGGGCTGGCACCAGCCGCGCCTAGCCTCTCTCGCGCGGGGGGCAGGCAGGACGCGGGGGGCTGGCAGGCCTGTCCCGCGCGGGGCGCTGCCTGGCCTCCCCCGCGCGGGGGGCTGCCAGGCCTGTCCCGCGCGCGGGCTGGCACGACGCGGGGGGCTGGCAGGGCCTCCAGGCGCCCGCCTCTGCCTATCCTCGCCCGCGCGGGGGGCTGCGAGGGCCTCGCGCGGGAGCTGGCCCCTGCTGCCCCAGGCCTGTCCCGCGCGCGGGCTGGCACAACGCGGCGCGGGGGCGCTCCTCTGCCTATCCTCGTCCGCGCGGGGCGCTGCCTATCCCCGCCCGCGCGGGGGGGGTGGGGGCTGCCAGGGCCTCGCGCGCGAGCTCGCCCCTGCTGCCCCAGGCCTGTCCCGCGCGGGGGGCTGGCAGGGCCTCCAGGCGCGCGCCCCAGGCCTGTCCCCGCCCGCGCGGGGGGCTGGCAGGGCCTCCAGGCGCGCGCCTCTGCCTATCCTCGCCCGCGCGGGGGGCTGCCAGGGCCCCGCGCGGGAGCTGGCCCCTGCTGCCCCAGGCCTGTCCCGCGCGCGGGCTCGCCCCAGGCCAGCCCCTCGCGGGGGCTGGCAGGCCTGGCCGCGCGAGGGCTGGCTAGACGCGGGGGGCTGCCAGGGCCCCGCGCGGGAGCTGGCCCCTGCTGCCCCAGGCCCGCGCCTCGCGGGGGCTGGCAGGCCTGGCCGCGCGAGGGCTGGCTAGACGCGGGGGGCTGCCAGGGCCGCGCGCGAGCTGGCCCATGCTGCCACAGGCCCGCGCCAGGCAGCGGGGCTGACGGCGCGCCGCGCGCGCGCGCCCAAGTGCCCAAGGGCCAAGGGCCCCAGGCCCTCAGGCCCCAGTGCCCCAGTGCCCCAGGCCCCCAGTGCCCCAGTGCCCAGTGCCCAGTGCCCAGGGCGCGGGCGCGGCGCGCGCGCGCGTGTTTCGTCTTTGGGGCGCTGAGCAGGCAGTGCACGGGCGCTGAGCAGGCAGTGCACGGGCGCTGAGCGGGCAGTGCACGGGCACTGCCTGGTGGGTGGACAGAGTGCTCCCCTGGAGAGCAAAATGTATATTCTCAGCTCCGGCAGGGGGGGCCACTACTAGGTCCCAGCTGGCCCCCCCCCTCTAAAACCTTCAAAAAAAATTATTTGAAGCTGAAATTTGGCACAGAGGTTTGGAAAAATCCAATCTAACTGTAATATTTTTTCCTGAATTTTTAAAAATCGGGAATTATTTATCTGTATTTTCCTCCCATTAAAAATCGGGAAATTCATAACAAATAGGGACCGGCTCGGAATGACCCCAAATTTTGTGGGAAGCCACACAAAAATATGATGGATTTTACTGGTCTGATAACGTGTGGAAAGCTTCCCATTATCATGGCGACACGCGGGAACCACGGCAGCTCGCCTGCCGCGCGGGGGGCGTCGGGCTGGCACTACGGACTGTCCCCTGGGCTGCCGAATTCACTGGCACTGCCCTGGCCGCCGAATTTTTCTGCGGACTGGCACGGCCCCGCGGGCTGATGAATTATGTGGCTCTGCCTCCCGGCTGCCGAATTCTCTGCCACAGCCCCCCGGCTGCCGAATTCA
>JAJQXV010000138.1:60000-63544 GCA_025169955.1 Salix arbutifolia
CCTGGCAGGCGTCCGGGAGGCAGTGGCCGGAAACGGGTCTTCGCCGGCCGGAAACGGGTCTCCCCTGGCCGGAAAACGGGTCACCGATAACAGCAACACATCGGGCCACGTGCCCCAGCACGCCCGACAATTTTTCGGGCGTCCCGGAGACGGTGGCCGGAGTCGGGTCTTCGCCGGCCGGAAACGGGTCTCCCCTGGCCGGAAAACGGGGCACCGATAACAGCAACACATCGGGCCACGTGCCCCGGCACGCCCGACAATTTTTCGGGCGTCCCGGAGACGGTGGCCGGAGTCGGGTCTTCGCCGGCCGGAGTCGGGTCTTCGCCGGCCGGAAATCGGGTCTTCGATACCGGGGCTACATATCGGGCCATCCGCTTCCCCCACTTTTTTTCCCGAATCCAGCCATGGTGCCCAGCACCCCCACACCCACGGCAGGCCCATGGGCACCTGCCACCTGGCGGCCCCAAGACCAGGCAGGGGGAACCCCCCTAAAGAGCAATAAGTGTCATTGAAGCTCTGGCAGGGGGAGACACTACTAGGTCCCAGCTGGCCCCCCCCCTCTAAAACCTTCAAAAAAAATTATTTGAAGCTGAAATTTGGCACAGAGGTTTGGAAAAATCCAATCTAACTGTAATATTTGTTTCAGAATTTTTAAAAATCGGGAAGTATTTATTTCTATTTTCCAACCATTAAAAATCGGGAAATTCATAAAAAATAGGAACCAGATCGGAATGACCCCAAATTTTGTGGGAAGCCTCACAAAAATATGATGGATTTTACTGGACTGATAACGTGTGGAAAGCTTTCCATTATCATGGAAAAATGCGGGACAAACAGCAGCTCGCCTGCTGCGCGGGGGGCATCGGGCTGGCACCAGCCGCGCCTAGCCTCTCTCGCGCGGGGGGCAGGCAGGACGCGGGGGGCTGGCAGGCCTGTCCCGCGCGGGGCGCTGCCTGGCCTCCCCCGCGCGGGGGGCTGCCAGGCCTGTCCCGCGCGCGGGCTGGCACGACGCGGGGGGCTGGCAGGGCCTCCAGGCGCCCGCCTCTGCCTATCCTCGCCCGCGCGGGGGGCTGCGAGGGCCTCGCGCGGGAGCTGGCCCCTGCTGCCCCAGGCCTGTCCCGCGCGCGGGCTGGCACAACGCGGCGCGGGGGCGCTCCTCTGCCTATCCTCGTCCGCGCGGGGCGCTGCCTATCCCCGCCCGCGCGGGGGGGGTGGGGGCTGCCAGGGCCTCGCGCGCGAGCTCGCCCCTGCTGCCCCAGGCCTGTCCCGCGCGGGGGGCTGGCAGGGCCTCCAGGCGCGCGCCCCAGGCCTGTCCCCGCCCGCGCGGGGGGCTGGCAGGGCCTCCAGGCGCGCGCCTCTGCCTATCCTCGCCCGCGCGGGGGGCTGCCAGGGCCCCGCGCGGGAGCTGGCCCCTGCTGCCCCAGGCCTGTCCCGCGCGCGGGCTCGCCCCAGGCCAGCCCCTCGCGGGGGCTGGCAGGCCTGGCCGCGCGAGGGCTGGCTAGACGCGGGGGGCTGCCAGGGCCCCGCGCGGGAGCTGGCCCCTGCTGCCCCAGGCCCGCGCCTCGCGGGGGCTGGCAGGCCTGGCCGCGCGAGGGCTGGCTAGACGCGGGGGGCTGCCAGGGCCGCGCGCGAGCTGGCCCATGCTGCCACAGGCCCGCGCCAGGCAGCGGGGCTGACGGCGCGCCGCGCGCGCGCGCCCAAGTGCCCAAGGGCCAAGGGCCCCAGGCCCTCAGGCCCCAGTGCCCCAGTGCCCCAGGCCCCCAGTGCCCCAGTGCCCAGTGCCCAGTGCCCAGGGCGCGGGCGCGGCGCGCGCGCGCGCGTGTTTCGTCTTTGGGGCGCTGAGCAGGCAGTGCACGGGCGCTGAGCAGGCAGTGCACGGGCGCTGAGCGGGCAGTGCACGGGCACTGCCTGGTGGGTGGACAGAGTGCTCCCCTGGAGAGCAAAATGTATATTCTCAGCTCCGGCAGGGGGGGCCACTACTAGGTCCCAGCTGGCCCCCCCCCTCTAAAACCTTCAAAAAAAATTATTTGAAGCTGAAATTTGGCACAGAGGTTTGGAAAAATCCAATCTAACTGTAATATTTTTTCCTGAATTTTTAAAAATCGGGAATTATTTATCTGTATTTTCCTCCCATTAAAAATCGGGAAATTCATAACAAATAGGGACCGGCTCGGAATGACCCCAAATTTTGTGGGAAGCCACACAAAAATATGATGGATTTTACTGGTCTGATAACGTGTGGAAAGCTTCCCATTATCATGGCGACACGCGGGAACCACGGCAGCTCGCCTGCCGCGCGGGGGGCGTCGGGCTGGCACTACGGACTGTCCCCTGGGCTGCCGAATTCACTGGCACTGCCCTGGCCGCCGAATTTTTCTGCGGACTGGCACGGCCCCGCGGGCTGATGAATTATGTGGCTCTGCCTCCCGGCTGCCGAATTCTCTGCCACAGCCCCCCGGCTGCCGAATTCACTGCCGCTGCCCCCCGGGCTGCCGAATCAGGTGGCACCGCCTTCGCTGCCGAATTTTGCGGCAACTTTGCACGCTTAAAAAAGTCATGGGAAACTATTTTTCCGGGCAACTTTGCACGCTTAGCTTTCATGTGTGGAGGGTGGTTTCGGAAAAATTCCCGTGTTGAGGAAGTCCCCGGAACCCTCGCGAGCGCCCCCTCGCGGGCTGACGCGTGGCTCGGCCGGCTGCCGACGCGGACACCCGGGGAAATGGGCTGCTGAAATTTACTCGGACTGTCATGCCTGCCAAGTTCACTGCCTCGCGGGGTGCCGAACCCTGCTGCGGACTGACCATGCCTATCGGTCTGCCCACTGTCCTTGACGCAGCACTTCTTGTCAGCGCAGATATGGATATGGCTTGTTCAACGCTGTTACAGCAGGCCTCTAGTCCCGCCGTCCAGAGTTAAGGTCATAGGGCAGAGAGTTGAGCTCTGCGCGCGCGGGCTTGATGGCCGCGCGACCCGCAGAGCTGTCGCTGCCGGCCATCCAGAGCAGCTGGGCACTCTATCCCCCATGAACTTAGTGCCTTGAGAAGCAGTCCCAGCCCTGCCCCCCGCGATCTGGACACCCATTTCCCCCGCGAAGCCATGTTCGTGACAGCCCGCTGCCACTTTGCTTGTCTGCATGCCAGCCCTCTTCTGACATAATATAGTTTTGCTTTGCCACCTCTGAAAAGTCCATTATCCAAGCCCCGTGTTCGTGCTATGTTAGAACCCATGACTTTCTTGAACCAATACACGGTGCCGAATTCTGCAGGCGCTGCCTTCGCTGCCGAATTCAGCTGGCGCTGCCTTCGCTGCCATCACGGGGGGGTCGCGGCCATGATTAAAACTCGCTGTATGTAAACCGTGCAAGCATCAACGTGTGCGCCATGCACATCCCGCTCCCGAGATAGCTGTGTTTTGCCACCTTGAAAAGTCCATTGTCCAAGCCCCGCGCCCATGCCATGAACCAATACGCGCTGCCGAATTCACTGGCATTGCCTTCGCTGCTGACACTGCCGAATCCGCTGCGACGTCCGTCCCACGGGCTGCC
>JAJQXV010000139.1:10000-12500 GCA_025169955.1 Salix arbutifolia
CAGGCCTGGACTCGGCAGCGGGCGCGGCACGCCATGAGGTCAGGGATCGCGGGGAGGGCCGACGCAGGGGCGCAAGCCCGGCAATTTAATGCCACGCCCACGCCGGCGACAGCCCTGCCCGCGATCCACGACAATGGCGCTCCACGTCCGGCACGTCAGCCGGGCCTCCAGCTTGCAAGCTCAAGCAGCGGCCACTGCGGCCAGGACGCCAGCCACGATGTGGGGCGCGCTGGGGCTGCCGCACCTCAGCACGAGCTCGGCAAATGAATGCCACGCCCTCGCCTCGGAGAAGCAGCCCAAGCGCGCCCGACAGCCTGGCAGGCGTCCGGGAGGCAGTGGCCGGAAACGGGTCTTCGCCGGCCGGAAACGGGTCTCCCCTGGCCGGAAAACGGGTCACCGATAACAGCAACACATCGGGCCACGTGCCCCAGCACGCCCGACAATTTTTCGGGCGTCCCGGAGACGGTGGCCGGAGTCGGGTCTTCGCCGGCCGGAAACGGGTCTCCCCTGGCCGGAAAACGGGGCACCGATAACAGCAACACATCGGGCCACGTGCCCCGGCACGCCCGACAATTTTTCGGGCGTCCCGGAGACGGTGGCCGGAGTCGGGTCTTCGCCGGCCGGAGTCGGGTCTTCGCCGGCCGGAAATCGGGTCTTCGATACCGGGGCTACATATCGGGCCATCCGCTTCCCCCACTTTTTTTCCCGAATCCAGCCATGGTGCCCAGCACCCCCACACCCACGGCAGGCCCATGGGCACCTGCCACCTGGCGGCCCCAAGACCAGGCAGGGGGAACCCCCCTAAAGAGCAATAAGTGTCATTGAAGCTCTGGCAGGGGGAGACACTACTAGGTCCCAGCTGGCCCCCCCCCTCTAAAACCTTCAAAAAAAATTATTTGAAGCTGAAATTTGGCACAGAGGTTTGGAAAAATCCAATCTAACTGTAATATTTGTTTCAGAATTTTTAAAAATCGGGAAGTATTTATTTCTATTTTCCAACCATTAAAAATCGGGAAATTCATAAAAAATAGGAACCAGATCGGAATGACCCCAAATTTTGTGGGAAGCCTCACAAAAATATGATGGATTTTACTGGACTGATAACGTGTGGAAAGCTTTCCATTATCATGGAAAAATGCGGGACAAACAGCAGCTCGCCTGCTGCGCGGGGGGCATCGGGCTGGCACCAGCCGCGCCTAGCCTCTCTCGCGCGGGGGGCAGGCAGGACGCGGGGGGCTGGCAGGCCTGTCCCGCGCGGGGCGCTGCCTGGCCTCCCCCGCGCGGGGGCTGCCAGGCCTGTCCCGCGCGCGGGCTGGCACGACGCGGGGGGCTGGCAGGGCCTCCAGGCGCCCGCCTCTGCCTATCCTCGCCCGCGCGGGGGGCTGCGAGGGCCTCGCGCGGGAGCTGGCCCCTGCTGCCCCAGGCCTGTCCCGCGCGCGGGCTGGCACAACGCGGCGCGGGGGCGCTCCTCTGCCTATCCTCGTCCGCGCGGGGCGCTGCCTATCCCCGCCCGCGCGGGGGGGGTGGGGGCTGCCAGGGCCTCGCGCGCGAGCTCGCCCCTGCTGCCCCAGGCCTGGCCCGCGCGGGGGGCTGGCAGGGCCTCCAGGCGCGCGCCCCAGGCCTGTCCCCGCCCGCGCGGGGGGCTGGCAGGGCCTCCAGGCGCGCGCCTCTGCCTATCCTCGCCCGCGCGGGGGGCTGCCAGGGCCCCGCGCGGGAGCTGGCCCCTGCTGCCCCAGGCCTGTCCCGCGCGCGGGCTCGCCCCAGGCCAGCCCCTCGCGGGGGCTGGCAGGCCTGGCCGCGCGAGGGCTGGCTAGACGCGGGGGGCTGCCAGGGCCCCGCGCGGGAGCTGGCCCCTGCTGCCCCAGGCCCGCGCCTCGCGGGGGCTGGCAGGCCTGGCCGCGCGAGGGCTGGCTAGACGCGGGGGGCTGCCAGGGCCGCGCGCGAGCTGGCCCATGCTGCCACAGGCCCGCGCCAGGCAGCGGGGCTGACGGCGCGCCGCGCGCGCGCGCCCAAGTGCCCAAGGGCCAAGGGCCCCAGGCCCTCAGGCCCCAGTGCCCCAGTGCCCCAGGCCCCCAGTGCCCCAGTGCCCAGTGCCCAGTGCCCAGGGCGCGGGCGCGGCGCGCGCGCGCGTGTTTCGTCTTTGGGGCGCTGAGCAGGCAGTGCACGGGCGCTGAGCAGGCAGTGCACGGGCGCTGAGCGGGCAGTGCACGGGCACTGCCTGGTGGGTGGACAGAGTGCTCCCCTGGAGAGCAAAATGTATATTCTCAGCTCCGGCAGGGGGGGCCACTACTAGGTCCCAGCTGGCCCCCCCCCTCTAAAACCTTCAAAAAAAATTATTTGAAGCTGAAATTTGGCACAGAGGTTTGGAAAAATCCAATCTAACTGTAATATTTTTTCCTGAATTTTTAAAAATCGGGAATTATTTATCTGTATTTTCCTCCCATTAAAAATCGGGAAATTCATAACAAATAGGGACCGGCTCGGAATGACCCCAAATTTT
>JAJQXV010000139.1:32500-35000 GCA_025169955.1 Salix arbutifolia
CAGCTGGCCCCCCCCCTCTAAAACCTTCAAAAAAAATTATTTGAAGCTGAAATTTGGCACAGAGGTTTGGAAAAATCCAATCTAACTGTAATATTTGTTTCAGAATTTTTAAAAATCGGGAAGTATTTATTTCTATTTTCCAACCATTAAAAATCGGGAAATTCATAAAAAATAGGAACCAGATCGGAATGACCCCAAATTTTGTGGGAAGCCTCACAAAAATATGATGGATTTTACTGGACTGATAACGTGTGGAAAGCTTTCCATTATCATGGAAAAATGCGGGACAAACAGCAGCTCGCCTGCTGCGCGGGGGGCATCGGGCTGGCACCAGCCGCGCCTAGCCTCTCTCGCGCGGGGGGCAGGCAGGACGCGGGGGGCTGGCAGGCCTGTCCCGCGCGGGGCGCTGCCTGGCCTCCCCCGCGCGGGGGCTGCCAGGCCTGTCCCGCGCGCGGGCTGGCACGACGCGGGGGGCTGGCAGGGCCTCCAGGCGCCCGCCTCTGCCTATCCTCGCCCGCGCGGGGGGCTGCGAGGGCCTCGCGCGGGAGCTGGCCCCTGCTGCCCCAGGCCTGTCCCGCGCGCGGGCTGGCACAACGCGGCGCGGGGGCGCTCCTCTGCCTATCCTCGTCCGCGCGGGGCGCTGCCTATCCCCGCCCGCGCGGGGGGGTGGGGGCTGCCAGGGCCTCGCGCGCGAGCTCGCCCCTGCTGCCCCAGGCCTGGCCCGCGCGGGGGGCTGGCAGGGCCTCCAGGCGCGCGCCCCAGGCCTGTCCCCGCCCGCGCGGGGGGCTGGCAGGGCCTCCAGGCGCGCGCCTCTGCCTATCCTCGCCCGCGCGGGGGGCTGCCAGGGCCCCGCGCGGGAGCTGGCCCCTGCTGCCCCAGGCCTGTCCCGCGCGCGGGCTCGCCCCAGGCCAGCCCCTCGCGGGGGCTGGCAGGCCTGGCCGCGCGAGGGCTGGCTAGACGCGGGGGGCTGCCAGGGCCCCGCGCGGGAGCTGGCCCCTGCTGCCCCAGGCCCGCGCCTCGCGGGGGCTGGCAGGCCTGGCCGCGCGAGGGCTGGCTAGACGCGGGGGGCTGCCAGGGCCGCGCGCGAGCTGGCCCATGCTGCCACAGGCCCGCGCCAGGCAGCGGGGCTGACGGCGCGCCGCGCGCGCGCGCCCAAGTGCCCAAGGGCCAAGGGCCCCAGGCCCTCAGGCCCCAGTGCCCCAGTGCCCCAGGCCCCCAGTGCCCCAGTGCCCAGTGCCCAGTGCCCAGGGCGCGGGCGCGGCGCGCGCGCGCGTGTTTCGTCTTTGGGGCGCTGAGCAGGCAGTGCACGGGCGCTGAGCAGGCAGTGCACGGGCGCTGAGCGGGCAGTGCACGGGCACTGCCTGGTGGGTGGACAGAGTGCTCCCCTGGAGAGCAAAATGTATATTCTCAGCTCCGGCAGGGGGGGCCACTACTAGGTCCCAGCTGGCCCCCCCCCTCTAAAACCTTCAAAAAAAATTATTTGAAGCTGAAATTTGGCACAGAGGTTTGGAAAAATCCAATCTAACTGTAATATTTTTTCCTGAATTTTTAAAAATCGGGAATTATTTATCTGTATTTTCCTCCCATTAAAAATCGGGAAATTCATAACAAATAGGGACCGGCTCGGAATGACCCCAAATTTTGTGGGAAGCCACACAAAAATATGATGGATTTTACTGGTCTGATAACGTGTGGAAAGCTTCCCATTATCATGGCGACACGCGGGAACCACGGCAGCTCGCCTGCCGCGCGGGGGGCGTCGGGCTGGCACTACGGACTTTCCCCTGGGCTGCCGAATTCACTGGCACTGCCCTGGCCGCCGAATTTTTCTGCGGACTGGCACGGCCCCGCGGGCTGATGAATTATGTGGCTCTGCCTCCCGGCTGCCGAATTCTCTGCCACAGCCCCCCGGCTGCCGAATTCACTGCCGCTGCCCCCCGGGCTGCCGAATCAGGTGGCACCGCCTTCGCTGCCGAATTTTGCGGCAACTTTGCACGCTTAAAAAAGTCATGGGAAACTATTTTTCCGGGCAACTTTGCACGCTTAGCTTTCATGTGTGGAGGGTGGTTTCGGAAAAATTCCCGTGTTGAGGAAGTCCCCGGAACCCTCGCGAGCGCCCCCTCGCGGGCTGACGCGTGGCTCGGCCGGCTGCCGACGCGGACACCCGGGGAAATGGGCTGCTGAAATTTACTCGGACTGTCATGCCTGCCAAGTTCACTGCCTCGCGGGGTGCCGAACCCTGCTGCGGACTGACCATGCCTATCGGTCTGCCCACTGTCCTTGACGCAGCACTTCTTGTCAGCGCAGATATGGATATGGCTTGTTCAACGCTGTTACAGCAGGCCTCTAGTCCCGCCGTCCAGAGTTAAGGTCATAGGGCAGAGAGTTGAGCTCTGCGCGCGCGGGCTTGATGGCCGCGCGACCCGCAGAGCTGTCGCTGCCGGCCATCCAGAGCAGCTGGGCACTCTATCCCCCATGAACTTAGTGCCTTGAGAAGCAG
>JAJQXV010000139.1:42500-45000 GCA_025169955.1 Salix arbutifolia
ACCCCCATGCTAACGGGCGCGCCGGGGCTGCCAGCACCTTGGCGCGAGCTTGGCAAATGAATGCCAGGCACACCCCTCGGAGAGGCAGCCCCGGCGCGCCCGACAGCCTGTGGGCATCACGGAGCATTGGACGAAAACGGGACAGCAACACACCAGGGCTGCCTCAACTCGGAAGCCGCAGGCCTGGACTCGGCAGCGGGCGCGGCACGCCATGAGGTCAGGGATCGCGGGGAGGGCCGACGCAGGGGCGCAAGCCCGGCAATTTAATGCCACGCCCACGCCGGCGACAGCCCTGCCCGCGATCCACGACAATGGCGCTCCACGTCCGGCACGTCAGCCGGGCCTCCAGCTTGCAAGCTCAAGCAGCGGCCACTGCGGCCAGGACGCCAGCCACGATGTGGGGCGCGCTGGGGCTGCCGCACCTCAGCACGAGCTCGGCAAATGAATGCCACGCCCTCGCCTCGGAGAAGCAGCCCAAGCGCGCCCGACAGCCTGGCAGGCGTCCGGGAGGCAGTGGCCGGAAACGGGTCTTCGCCGGCCGGAAACGGGTCTCCCCTGGCCGGAAAACGGGTCACCGATAACAGCAACACATCGGGCCACGTGCCCCAGCACGCCCGACAATTTTTCGGGCGTCCCGGAGACGGTGGCCGGAGTCGGGTCTTCGCCGGCCGGAAACGGGTCTCCCCTGGCCGGAAAACGGGGCACCGATAACAGCAACACATCGGGCCACGTGCCCCGGCACGCCCGACAATTTTTCGGGCGTCCCGGAGACGGTGGCCGGAGTCGGGTCTTCGCCGGCCGGAGTCGGGTCTTCGCCGGCCGGAAATCGGGTCTTCGATACCGGGGCTACATATCGGGCCATCCGCTTCCCCCACTTTTTTTCCCGAATCCAGCCATGGTGCCCAGCACCCCCACACCCACGGCAGGCCCATGGGCACCTGCCACCTGGCGGCCCCAAGACCAGGCAGGGGGAACCCCCCTAAAGAGCAATAAGTGTCATTGAAGCTCTGGCAGGGGGAGACACTACTAGGTCCCAGCTGGCCCCCCCCCTCTAAAACCTTCAAAAAAAATTATTTGAAGCTGAAATTTGGCACAGAGGTTTGGAAAAATCCAATCTAACTGTAATATTTGTTTCAGAATTTTTAAAAATCGGGAAGTATTTATTTCTATTTTCCAACCATTAAAAATCGGGAAATTCATAAAAAATAGGAACCAGATCGGAATGACCCCAAATTTTGTGGGAAGCCTCACAAAAATATGATGGATTTTACTGGACTGATAACGTGTGGAAAGCTTTCCATTATCATGGAAAAATGCGGGACAAACAGCAGCTCGCCTGCTGCGCGGGGGGCATCGGGCTGGCACCAGCCGCGCCTAGCCTCTCTCGCGCGGGGGGCAGGCAGGACGCGGGGGGCTGGCAGGCCTGTCCCGCGCGGGGCGCTGCCTGGCCTCCCCCGCGCGGGGGCTGCCAGGCCTGTCCCGCGCGCGGGCTGGCACGACGCGGGGGGCTGGCAGGGCCTCCAGGCGCCCGCCTCTGCCTATCCTCGCCCGCGCGGGGGGCTGCGAGGGCCTCGCGCGGGAGCTGGCCCCTGCTGCCCCAGGCCTGTCCCGCGCGCGGGCTGGCACAACGCGGCGCGGGGGCGCTCCTCTGCCTATCCTCGTCCGCGCGGGGCGCTGCCTATCCCCGCCCGCGCGGGGGGGGTGGGGGCTGCCAGGGCCTCGCGCGCGAGCTCGCCCCTGCTGCCCCAGGCCTGGCCCGCGCGGGGGGCTGGCAGGGCCTCCAGGCGCGCGCCCCAGGCCTGTCCCCGCCCGCGCGGGGGGCTGGCAGGGCCTCCAGGCGCGCGCCTCTGCCTATCCTCGCCCGCGCGGGGGGCTGCCAGGGCCCCGCGCGGGAGCTGGCCCCTGCTGCCCCAGGCCTGTCCCGCGCGCGGGCTCGCCCCAGGCCAGCCCCTCGCGGGGGCTGGCAGGCCTGGCCGCGCGAGGGCTGGCTAGACGCGGGGGGCTGCCAGGGCCCCGCGCGGGAGCTGGCCCCTGCTGCCCCAGGCCCGCGCCTCGCGGGGGCTGGCAGGCCTGGCCGCGCGAGGGCTGGCTAGACGCGGGGGGCTGCCAGGGCCGCGCGCGAGCTGGCCCATGCTGCCACAGGCCCGCGCCAGGCAGCGGGGCTGACGGCGCGCCGCGCGCGCGCGCCCAAGTGCCCAAGGGCCAAGGGCCCCAGGCCCTCAGGCCCCAGTGCCCCAGTGCCCCAGGCCCCCAGTGCCCCAGTGCCCAGTGCCCAGTGCCCAGGGCGCGGGCGCGGCGCGCGCGCGCGTGTTTCGTCTTTGGGGCGCTGAGCAGGCAGTGCACGGGCGCTGAGCAGGCAGTGCACGGGCGCTGAGCGGGCAGTGCACGGGCACTGCCTGGTGGGTGGACAGAGTGCTCCCCTGGAGAGCAAAATGTATATTCTCAGCTCCGGCAGGGGGGGCCACTACTAGGTCCCAGCTGGCCCCCCCCCTCTAAAACC
>JAJQXV010000140.1:17500-20000 GCA_025169955.1 Salix arbutifolia
GCACCCCCACACCCACGGCAGGCCCATGGGCACCTGCCACCTGGCGGCCCCAAGACCAGGCAGGGGGAACCCCCCTAAAGAGCAATAAGTGTCATTGAAGCTCTGGCAGGGGGAGACACTACTAGGTCCCAGCTGGCCCCCCCCCTCTAAAACCTTCAAAAAAAATTATTTGAAGCTGAAATTTGGCACAGAGGTTTGGAAAAATCCAATCTAACTGTAATATTTGTTTCAGAATTTTTAAAAATCGGGAAGTATTTATTTCTATTTTCCAACCATTAAAAATCGGGAAATTCATAAAAAATAGGAACCAGATCGGAATGACCCCAAATTTTGTGGGAAGCCTCACAAAAATATGATGGATTTTACTGGACTGATAACGTGTGGAAAGCTTTCCATTATCATGGAAAAATGCGGGACAAACAGCAGCTCGCCTGCTGCGCGGGGGGCATCGGGCTGGCACCAGCCGCGCCTAGCCTCTCTCGCGCGGGGGGCAGGCAGGACGCGGGGGGCTGGCAGGCCTGTCCCGCGCGGGGCGCTGCCTGGCCTCCCCCGCGCGGGGGCTGCCAGGCCTGTCCCGCGCGCGGGCTGGCACGACGCGGGGGGCTGGCAGGGCCTCCAGGCGCCCGCCTCTGCCTATCCTCGCCCGCGCGGGGGGCTGCGAGGGCCTCGCGCGGGAGCTGGCCCCTGCTGCCCCAGGCCTGTCCCGCGCGCGGGCTGGCACAACGCGGCGCGGGGGCGCTCCTCTGCCTATCCTCGTCCGCGCGGGGCGCTGCCTATCCCCGCCCGCGCGGGGGGGTGGGGGCTGCCAGGGCCTCGCGCGCGAGCTCGCCCCTGCTGCCCCAGGCCTGGCCCGCGCGGGGGGCTGGCAGGGCCTCCAGGCGCGCGCCCCAGGCCTGTCCCCGCCCGCGCGGGGGGCTGGCAGGGCCTCCAGGCGCGCGCCTCTGCCTATCCTCGCCCGCGCGGGGGGCTGCCAGGGCCCCGCGCGGGAGCTGGCCCCTGCTGCCCCAGGCCTGTCCCGCGCGCGGGCTCGCCCCAGGCCAGCCCCTCGCGGGGGCTGGCAGGCCTGGCCGCGCGAGGGCTGGCTAGACGCGGGGGGCTGCCAGGGCCCCGCGCGGGAGCTGGCCCCTGCTGCCCCAGGCCCGCGCCTCGCGGGGGCTGGCAGGCCTGGCCGCGCGAGGGCTGGCTAGACGCGGGGGGCTGCCAGGGCCGCGCGCGAGCTGGCCCATGCTGCCACAGGCCCGCGCCAGGCAGCGGGGCTGACGGCGCGCCGCGCGCGCGCGCCCAAGTGCCCAAGGGCCAAGGGCCCCAGGCCCTCAGGCCCCAGTGCCCCAGTGCCCCAGGCCCCCAGTGCCCCAGTGCCCAGTGCCCAGTGCCCAGGGCGCGGGCGCGGCGCGCGCGCGCGTGTTTCGTCTTTGGGGCGCTGAGCAGGCAGTGCACGGGCGCTGAGCAGGCAGTGCACGGGCGCTGAGCGGGCAGTGCACGGGCACTGCCTGGTGGGTGGACAGAGTGCTCCCCTGGAGAGCAAAATGTATATTCTCAGCTCCGGCAGGGGGGGCCACTACTAGGTCCCAGCTGGCCCCCCCCCTCTAAAACCTTCAAAAAAAATTATTTGAAGCTGAAATTTGGCACAGAGGTTTGGAAAAATCCAATCTAACTGTAATATTTTTTCCTGAATTTTTAAAAATCGGGAATTATTTATCTGTATTTTCCTCCCATTAAAAATCGGGAAATTCATAACAAATAGGGACCGGCTCGGAATGACCCCAAATTTTGTGGGAAGCCACACAAAAATATGATGGATTTTACTGGTCTGATAACGTGTGGAAAGCTTCCCATTATCATGGCGACACGCGGGAACCACGGCAGCTCGCCTGCCGCGCGGGGGGCGTCGGGCTGGCACTACGGACTTTCCCCTGGGCTGCCGAATTCACTGGCACTGCCCTGGCCGCCGAATTTTTCTGCGGACTGGCACGGCCCCGCGGGCTGATGAATTATGTGGCTCTGCCTCCCGGCTGCCGAATTCTCTGCCACAGCCCCCCGGCTGCCGAATTCACTGCCGCTGCCCCCCGGGCTGCCGAATCAGGTGGCACCGCCTTCGCTGCCGAATTTTGCGGCAACTTTGCACGCTTAAAAAAGTCATGGGAAACTATTTTTCCGGGCAACTTTGCACGCTTAGCTTTCATGTGTGGAGGGTGGTTTCGGAAAAATTCCCGTGTTGAGGAAGTCCCCGGAACCCTCGCGAGCGCCCCCTCGCGGGCTGACGCGTGGCTCGGCCGGCTGCCGACGCGGACACCCGGGGAAATGGGCTGCTGAAATTTACTCGGACTGTCATGCCTGCCAAGTTCACTGCCTCGCGGGGTGCCGAACCCTGCTGCGGACTGACCATGCCTATCGGTCTGCCCACTGTCCTTGACGCAGCACTTCTTGTCAGCGCAGATATGGATATGGCTTGTTCAACGCTGTTACAGCAGGCCTCTAGTCCCGCCGTCCAGAGTTAAGG
>JAJQXV010000140.1:27500-30000 GCA_025169955.1 Salix arbutifolia
GCAGCCCCGGCGCGCCCGACAGCCTGTGGGCATCACGGAGCATTGGACGAAAACGGGACAGCAACACACCAGGGCTGCCTCAACTCGGAAGCCGCAGGCCTGGACTCGGCAGCGGGCGCGGCACGCCATGAGGTCAGGGATCGCGGGGAGGGCCGACGCAGGGGCGCAAGCCCGGCAATTTAATGCCACGCCCACGCCGGCGACAGCCCTGCCCGCGATCCACGACAATGGCGCTCCACGTCCGGCACGTCAGCCGGGCCTCCAGCTTGCAAGCTCAAGCAGCGGCCACTGCGGCCAGGACGCCAGCCACGATGTGGGGCGCGCTGGGGCTGCCGCACCTCAGCACGAGCTCGGCAAATGAATGCCACGCCCTCGCCTCGGAGAAGCAGCCCAAGCGCGCCCGACAGCCTGGCAGGCGTCCGGGAGGCAGTGGCCGGAAACGGGTCTTCGCCGGCCGGAAACGGGTCTCCCCTGGCCGGAAAACGGGTCACCGATAACAGCAACACATCGGGCCACGTGCCCCAGCACGCCCGACAATTTTTCGGGCGTCCCGGAGACGGTGGCCGGAGTCGGGTCTTCGCCGGCCGGAAACGGGTCTCCCCTGGCCGGAAAACGGGGCACCGATAACAGCAACACATCGGGCCACGTGCCCCGGCACGCCCGACAATTTTTCGGGCGTCCCGGAGACGGTGGCCGGAGTCGGGTCTTCGCCGGCCGGAGTCGGGTCTTCGCCGGCCGGAAATCGGGTCTTCGATACCGGGGCTACATATCGGGCCATCCGCTTCCCCCACTTTTTTTCCCGAATCCAGCCATGGTGCCCAGCACCCCCACACCCACGGCAGGCCCATGGGCACCTGCCACCTGGCGGCCCCAAGACCAGGCAGGGGGAACCCCCCTAAAGAGCAATAAGTGTCATTGAAGCTCTGGCAGGGGGAGACACTACTAGGTCCCAGCTGGCCCCCCCCCTCTAAAACCTTCAAAAAAAATTATTTGAAGCTGAAATTTGGCACAGAGGTTTGGAAAAATCCAATCTAACTGTAATATTTGTTTCAGAATTTTTAAAAATCGGGAAGTATTTATTTCTATTTTCCAACCATTAAAAATCGGGAAATTCATAAAAAATAGGAACCAGATCGGAATGACCCCAAATTTTGTGGGAAGCCTCACAAAAATATGATGGATTTTACTGGACTGATAACGTGTGGAAAGCTTTCCATTATCATGGAAAAATGCGGGACAAACAGCAGCTCGCCTGCTGCGCGGGGGGCATCGGGCTGGCACCAGCCGCGCCTAGCCTCTCTCGCGCGGGGGGCAGGCAGGACGCGGGGGGCTGGCAGGCCTGTCCCGCGCGGGGCGCTGCCTGGCCTCCCCCGCGCGGGGGCTGCCAGGCCTGTCCCGCGCGCGGGCTGGCACGACGCGGGGGGCTGGCAGGGCCTCCAGGCGCCCGCCTCTGCCTATCCTCGCCCGCGCGGGGGGCTGCGAGGGCCTCGCGCGGGAGCTGGCCCCTGCTGCCCCAGGCCTGTCCCGCGCGCGGGCTGGCACAACGCGGCGCGGGGGCGCTCCTCTGCCTATCCTCGTCCGCGCGGGGCGCTGCCTATCCCCGCCCGCGCGGGGGGGTGGGGGCTGCCAGGGCCTCGCGCGCGAGCTCGCCCCTGCTGCCCCAGGCCTGGCCCGCGCGGGGGGCTGGCAGGGCCTCCAGGCGCGCGCCCCAGGCCTGTCCCCGCCCGCGCGGGGGGCTGGCAGGGCCTCCAGGCGCGCGCCTCTGCCTATCCTCGCCCGCGCGGGGGGCTGCCAGGGCCCCGCGCGGGAGCTGGCCCCTGCTGCCCCAGGCCTGTCCCGCGCGCGGGCTCGCCCCAGGCCAGCCCCTCGCGGGGGCTGGCAGGCCTGGCCGCGCGAGGGCTGGCTAGACGCGGGGGGCTGCCAGGGCCCCGCGCGGGAGCTGGCCCCTGCTGCCCCAGGCCCGCGCCTCGCGGGGGCTGGCAGGCCTGGCCGCGCGAGGGCTGGCTAGACGCGGGGGGCTGCCAGGGCCGCGCGCGAGCTGGCCCATGCTGCCACAGGCCCGCGCCAGGCAGCGGGGCTGACGGCGCGCCGCGCGCGCGCGCCCAAGTGCCCAAGGGCCAAGGGCCCCAGGCCCTCAGGCCCCAGTGCCCCAGTGCCCCAGGCCCCCAGTGCCCCAGTGCCCAGTGCCCAGTGCCCAGGGCGCGGGCGCGGCGCGCGCGCGCGTGTTTCGTCTTTGGGGCGCTGAGCAGGCAGTGCACGGGCGCTGAGCAGGCAGTGCACGGGCGCTGAGCGGGCAGTGCACGGGCACTGCCTGGTGGGTGGACAGAGTGCTCCCCTGGAGAGCAAAATGTATATTCTCAGCTCCGGCAGGGGGGGCCACTACTAGGTCCCAGCTGGCCCCCCCCCTCTAAAACCTTCAAAAAAAATTATTTGAAGCTGAAATTTGGCACAGAGGTTTGGAAAAATCCAATCTAACTGTAATATTTTTTCCTGAATTTTT
>JAJQXV010000140.1:50000-52500 GCA_025169955.1 Salix arbutifolia
CACCTGGCGGCCCCAAGACCAGGCAGGGGGAACCCCCCTAAAGAGCAATAAGTGTCATTGAAGCTCTGGCAGGGGGAGACACTACTAGGTCCCAGCTGGCCCCCCCCCTCTAAAACCTTCAAAAAAAATTATTTGAAGCTGAAATTTGGCACAGAGGTTTGGAAAAATCCAATCTAACTGTAATATTTGTTTCAGAATTTTTAAAAATCGGGAAGTATTTATTTCTATTTTCCAACCATTAAAAATCGGGAAATTCATAAAAAATAGGAACCAGATCGGAATGACCCCAAATTTTGTGGGAAGCCTCACAAAAATATGATGGATTTTACTGGACTGATAACGTGTGGAAAGCTTTCCATTATCATGGAAAAATGCGGGACAAACAGCAGCTCGCCTGCTGCGCGGGGGGCATCGGGCTGGCACCAGCCGCGCCTAGCCTCTCTCGCGCGGGGGGCAGGCAGGACGCGGGGGGCTGGCAGGCCTGTCCCGCGCGGGGCGCTGCCTGGCCTCCCCCGCGCGGGGGCTGCCAGGCCTGTCCCGCGCGCGGGCTGGCACGACGCGGGGGGCTGGCAGGGCCTCCAGGCGCCCGCCTCTGCCTATCCTCGCCCGCGCGGGGGGCTGCGAGGGCCTCGCGCGGGAGCTGGCCCCTGCTGCCCCAGGCCTGTCCCGCGCGCGGGCTGGCACAACGCGGCGCGGGGGCGCTCCTCTGCCTATCCTCGTCCGCGCGGGGCGCTGCCTATCCCCGCCCGCGCGGGGGGGTGGGGGCTGCCAGGGCCTCGCGCGCGAGCTCGCCCCTGCTGCCCCAGGCCTGGCCCGCGCGGGGGGCTGGCAGGGCCTCCAGGCGCGCGCCCCAGGCCTGTCCCCGCCCGCGCGGGGGGCTGGCAGGGCCTCCAGGCGCGCGCCTCTGCCTATCCTCGCCCGCGCGGGGGGCTGCCAGGGCCCCGCGCGGGAGCTGGCCCCTGCTGCCCCAGGCCTGTCCCGCGCGCGGGCTCGCCCCAGGCCAGCCCCTCGCGGGGGCTGGCAGGCCTGGCCGCGCGAGGGCTGGCTAGACGCGGGGGGCTGCCAGGGCCCCGCGCGGGAGCTGGCCCCTGCTGCCCCAGGCCCGCGCCTCGCGGGGGCTGGCAGGCCTGGCCGCGCGAGGGCTGGCTAGACGCGGGGGGCTGCCAGGGCCGCGCGCGAGCTGGCCCATGCTGCCACAGGCCCGCGCCAGGCAGCGGGGCTGACGGCGCGCCGCGCGCGCGCGCCCAAGTGCCCAAGGGCCAAGGGCCCCAGGCCCTCAGGCCCCAGTGCCCCAGTGCCCCAGGCCCCCAGTGCCCCAGTGCCCAGTGCCCAGTGCCCAGGGCGCGGGCGCGGCGCGCGCGCGCGTGTTTCGTCTTTGGGGCGCTGAGCAGGCAGTGCACGGGCGCTGAGCAGGCAGTGCACGGGCGCTGAGCGGGCAGTGCACGGGCACTGCCTGGTGGGTGGACAGAGTGCTCCCCTGGAGAGCAAAATGTATATTCTCAGCTCCGGCAGGGGGGGCCACTACTAGGTCCCAGCTGGCCCCCCCCCTCTAAAACCTTCAAAAAAAATTATTTGAAGCTGAAATTTGGCACAGAGGTTTGGAAAAATCCAATCTAACTGTAATATTTTTTCCTGAATTTTTAAAAATCGGGAATTATTTATCTGTATTTTCCTCCCATTAAAAATCGGGAAATTCATAACAAATAGGGACCGGCTCGGAATGACCCCAAATTTTGTGGGAAGCCACACAAAAATATGATGGATTTTACTGGTCTGATAACGTGTGGAAAGCTTCCCATTATCATGGCGACACGCGGGAACCACGGCAGCTCGCCTGCCGCGCGGGGGGCGTCGGGCTGGCACTACGGACTTTCCCCTGGGCTGCCGAATTCACTGGCACTGCCCTGGCCGCCGAATTTTTCTGCGGACTGGCACGGCCCCGCGGGCTGATGAATTATGTGGCTCTGCCTCCCGGCTGCCGAATTCTCTGCCACAGCCCCCCGGCTGCCGAATTCACTGCCGCTGCCCCCCGGGCTGCCGAATCAGGTGGCACCGCCTTCGCTGCCGAATTTTGCGGCAACTTTGCACGCTTAAAAAAGTCATGGGAAACTATTTTTCCGGGCAACTTTGCACGCTTAGCTTTCATGTGTGGAGGGTGGTTTCGGAAAAATTCCCGTGTTGAGGAAGTCCCCGGAACCCTCGCGAGCGCCCCCTCGCGGGCTGACGCGTGGCTCGGCCGGCTGCCGACGCGGACACCCGGGGAAATGGGCTGCTGAAATTTACTCGGACTGTCATGCCTGCCAAGTTCACTGCCTCGCGGGGTGCCGAACCCTGCTGCGGACTGACCATGCCTATCGGTCTGCCCACTGTCCTTGACGCAGCACTTCTTGTCAGCGCAGATATGGATATGGCTTGTTCAACGCTGTTACAGCAGGCCTCTAGTCCCGCCGTCCAGAGTTAAGGTCATAGGGCAGAGAGTTGAGCTCTGCGCGCGCGGGCT
>JAJQXV010000140.1:60000-62382 GCA_025169955.1 Salix arbutifolia
GAGCATTGGACGAAAACGGGACAGCAACACACCAGGGCTGCCTCAACTCGGAAGCCGCAGGCCTGGACTCGGCAGCGGGCGCGGCACGCCATGAGGTCAGGGATCGCGGGGAGGGCCGACGCAGGGGCGCAAGCCCGGCAATTTAATGCCACGCCCACGCCGGCGACAGCCCTGCCCGCGATCCACGACAATGGCGCTCCACGTCCGGCACGTCAGCCGGGCCTCCAGCTTGCAAGCTCAAGCAGCGGCCACTGCGGCCAGGACGCCAGCCACGATGTGGGGCGCGCTGGGGCTGCCGCACCTCAGCACGAGCTCGGCAAATGAATGCCACGCCCTCGCCTCGGAGAAGCAGCCCAAGCGCGCCCGACAGCCTGGCAGGCGTCCGGGAGGCAGTGGCCGGAAACGGGTCTTCGCCGGCCGGAAACGGGTCTCCCCTGGCCGGAAAACGGGTCACCGATAACAGCAACACATCGGGCCACGTGCCCCAGCACGCCCGACAATTTTTCGGGCGTCCCGGAGACGGTGGCCGGAGTCGGGTCTTCGCCGGCCGGAAACGGGTCTCCCCTGGCCGGAAAACGGGGCACCGATAACAGCAACACATCGGGCCACGTGCCCCGGCACGCCCGACAATTTTTCGGGCGTCCCGGAGACGGTGGCCGGAGTCGGGTCTTCGCCGGCCGGAGTCGGGTCTTCGCCGGCCGGAAATCGGGTCTTCGATACCGGGGCTACATATCGGGCCATCCGCTTCCCCCACTTTTTTTCCCGAATCCAGCCATGGTGCCCAGCACCCCCACACCCACGGCAGGCCCATGGGCACCTGCCACCTGGCGGCCCCAAGACCAGGCAGGGGGAACCCCCCTAAAGAGCAATAAGTGTCATTGAAGCTCTGGCAGGGGGAGACACTACTAGGTCCCAGCTGGCCCCCCCCCTCTAAAACCTTCAAAAAAAATTATTTGAAGCTGAAATTTGGCACAGAGGTTTGGAAAAATCCAATCTAACTGTAATATTTGTTTCAGAATTTTTAAAAATCGGGAAGTATTTATTTCTATTTTCCAACCATTAAAAATCGGGAAATTCATAAAAAATAGGAACCAGATCGGAATGACCCCAAATTTTGTGGGAAGCCTCACAAAAATATGATGGATTTTACTGGACTGATAACGTGTGGAAAGCTTTCCATTATCATGGAAAAATGCGGGACAAACAGCAGCTCGCCTGCTGCGCGGGGGGCATCGGGCTGGCACCAGCCGCGCCTAGCCTCTCTCGCGCGGGGGGCAGGCAGGACGCGGGGGGCTGGCAGGCCTGTCCCGCGCGGGGCGCTGCCTGGCCTCCCCCGCGCGGGGGCTGCCAGGCCTGTCCCGCGCGCGGGCTGGCACGACGCGGGGGGCTGGCAGGGCCTCCAGGCGCCCGCCTCTGCCTATCCTCGCCCGCGCGGGGGGCTGCGAGGGCCTCGCGCGGGAGCTGGCCCCTGCTGCCCCAGGCCTGTCCCGCGCGCGGGCTGGCACAACGCGGCGCGGGGGCGCTCCTCTGCCTATCCTCGTCCGCGCGGGGCGCTGCCTATCCCCGCCCGCGCGGGGGGGTGGGGGCTGCCAGGGCCTCGCGCGCGAGCTCGCCCCTGCTGCCCCAGGCCTGGCCCGCGCGGGGGGCTGGCAGGGCCTCCAGGCGCGCGCCCCAGGCCTGTCCCCGCCCGCGCGGGGGGCTGGCAGGGCCTCCAGGCGCGCGCCTCTGCCTATCCTCGCCCGCGCGGGGGGCTGCCAGGGCCCCGCGCGGGAGCTGGCCCCTGCTGCCCCAGGCCTGTCCCGCGCGCGGGCTCGCCCCAGGCCAGCCCCTCGCGGGGGCTGGCAGGCCTGGCCGCGCGAGGGCTGGCTAGACGCGGGGGGCTGCCAGGGCCCCGCGCGGGAGCTGGCCCCTGCTGCCCCAGGCCCGCGCCTCGCGGGGGCTGGCAGGCCTGGCCGCGCGAGGGCTGGCTAGACGCGGGGGGCTGCCAGGGCCGCGCGCGAGCTGGCCCATGCTGCCACAGGCCCGCGCCAGGCAGCGGGGCTGACGGCGCGCCGCGCGCGCGCGCCCAAGTGCCCAAGGGCCAAGGGCCCCAGGCCCTCAGGCCCCAGTGCCCCAGTGCCCCAGGCCCCCAGTGCCCCAGTGCCCAGTGCCCAGTGCCCAGGGCGCGGGCGCGGCGCGCGCGCGCGTGTTTCGTCTTTGGGGCGCTGAGCAGGCAGTGCACGGGCGCTGAGCAGGCAGTGCACGGGCGCTGAGCGGGCAGTGCACGGGCACTGCCTGGTGGGTGGACAGAGTGCTCCCCTGGAGAGCAAAATGTATATTCTCAGCTCCGGCAGGGGGGGCCACTACTAGGTCCCAGCTGGCCCCCCCCCTCTAAAACCTTCA
>JAJQXV010000141.1:27500-30000 GCA_025169955.1 Salix arbutifolia
CCACGCCGGCGACAGCCCTGCCCGCGATCCACGACAATGGCGCTCCACGTCCGGCACGTCAGCCGGGCCTCCAGCTTGCAAGCTCAAGCAGCGGCCACTGCGGCCAGGACGCCAGCCACGATGTGGGGCGCGCTGGGGCTGCCGCACCTCAGCACGAGCTCGGCAAATGAATGCCACGCCCTCGCCTCGGAGAAGCAGCCCAAGCGCGCCCGACAGCCTGGCAGGCGTCCGGGAGGCAGTGGCCGGAAACGGGTCTTCGCCGGCCGGAAACGGGTCTCCCCTGGCCGGAAAACGGGTCACCGATAACAGCAACACATCGGGCCACGTGCCCCAGCACGCCCGACAATTTTTCGGGCGTCCCGGAGACGGTGGCCGGAGTCGGGTCTTCGCCGGCCGGAAACGGGTCTCCCCTGGCCGGAAAACGGGGCACCGATAACAGCAACACATCGGGCCACGTGCCCCGGCACGCCCGACAATTTTTCGGGCGTCCCGGAGACGGTGGCCGGAGTCGGGTCTTCGCCGGCCGGAGTCGGGTCTTCGCCGGCCGGAAATCGGGTCTTCGATACCGGGGCTACATATCGGGCCATCCGCTTCCCCCACTTTTTTTCCCGAATCCAGCCATGGTGCCCAGCACCCCCACACCCACGGCAGGCCCATGGGCACCTGCCACCTGGCGGCCCCAAGACCAGGCAGGGGGAACCCCCCTAAAGAGCAATAAGTGTCATTGAAGCTCTGGCAGGGGGAGACACTACTAGGTCCCAGCTGGCCCCCCCCCTCTAAAACCTTCAAAAAAAATTATTTGAAGCTGAAATTTGGCACAGAGGTTTGGAAAAATCCAATCTAACTGTAATATTTGTTTCAGAATTTTTAAAAATCGGGAAGTATTTATTTCTATTTTCCAACCATTAAAAATCGGGAAATTCATAAAAAATAGGAACCAGATCGGAATGACCCCAAATTTTGTGGGAAGCCTCACAAAAATATGATGGATTTTACTGGACTGATAACGTGTGGAAAGCTTTCCATTATCATGGAAAAATGCGGGACAAACAGCAGCTCGCCTGCTGCGCGGGGGGCATCGGGCTGGCACCAGCCGCGCCTAGCCTCTCTCGCGCGGGGGGCAGGCAGGACGCGGGGGGCTGGCAGGCCTGTCCCGCGCGGGGCGCTGCCTGGCCTCCCCCGCGCGGGGGGCTGCCAGGCCTGTCCCGCGCGCGGGCTGGCACGACGCGGGGGGCTGGCAGGGCCTCCAGGCGCCCGCCTCTGCCTATCCTCGCCCGCGCGGGGGGCTGCGAGGGCCTCGCGCGGGAGCTGGCCCCTGCTGCCCCAGGCCTGTCCCGCGCGCGGGCTGGCACAACGCGGCGCGGGGGCGCTCCTCTGCCTATCCTCGTCCGCGCGGGGCGCTGCCTATCCCCGCCCGCGCGGGGGGGGTGGGGGCTGCCAGGGCCTCGCGCGCGAGCTCGCCCCTGCTGCCCCAGGCCTGTCCCGCGCGGGGGGCTGGCAGGGCCTCCAGGCGCGCGCCCCAGGCCTGTCCCCGCCCGCGCGGGGGGCTGGCAGGGCCTCCAGGCGCGCGCCTCTGCCTATCCTCGCCCGCGCGGGGGGCTGCCAGGGCCCCGCGCGGGAGCTGGCCCCTGCTGCCCCAGGCCTGTCCCGCGCGCGGGCTCGCCCCAGGCCAGCCCCTCGCGGGGGCTGGCAGGCCTGGCCGCGCGAGGGCTGGCTAGACGCGGGGGGCTGCCAGGGCCCCGCGCGGGAGCTGGCCCCTGCTGCCCCAGGCCCGCGCCTCGCGGGGGCTGGCAGGCCTGGCCGCGCGAGGGCTGGCTAGACGCGGGGGGCTGCCAGGGCCGCGCGCGAGCTGGCCCATGCTGCCACAGGCCCGCGCCAGGCAGCGGGGCTGACGGCGCGCCGCGCGCGCGCGCGCCCAAGTGCCCAAGGGCCAAGGGCCCCAGGCCCTCAGGCCCCAGTGCCCCAGTGCCCCAGGCCCCCAGTGCCCCAGTGCCCAGTGCCCAGTGCCCAGGGCGCGGGCGCGGCGCGCGCGCGCGTGTTTCGTCTTTGGGGCGCTGAGCAGGCAGTGCACGGGCGCTGAGCAGGCAGTGCACGGGCGCTGAGCGGGCAGTGCACGGGCACTGCCTGGTGGGTGGACAGAGTGCTCCCCTGGAGAGCAAAATGTATATTCTCAGCTCCGGCAGGGGGGGCCACTACTAGGTCCCAGCTGGCCCCCCCCCTCTAAAACCTTCAAAAAAAATTATTTGAAGCTGAAATTTGGCACAGAGGTTTGGAAAAATCCAATCTAACTGTAATATTTTTTCCTGAATTTTTAAAAATCGGGAATTATTTATCTGTATTTTCCTCCCATTAAAAATCGGGAAATTCATAACAAATAGGGACCGGCTCGGAATGACCCCAAATTTTGTGGGAAGCCACACAAAAATATGATGGATTTTACTGGTCTGATAACGTGTGGAAAGCTTCCCATTATCATGGCGACACGCGGGAACCACGGCAG
>JAJQXV010000141.1:60000-62129 GCA_025169955.1 Salix arbutifolia
CACGACAATGGCGCTCCACGTCCGGCACGTCAGCCGGGCCTCCAGCTTGCAAGCTCAAGCAGCGGCCACTGCGGCCAGGACGCCAGCCACGATGTGGGGCGCGCTGGGGCTGCCGCACCTCAGCACGAGCTCGGCAAATGAATGCCACGCCCTCGCCTCGGAGAAGCAGCCCAAGCGCGCCCGACAGCCTGGCAGGCGTCCGGGAGGCAGTGGCCGGAAACGGGTCTTCGCCGGCCGGAAACGGGTCTCCCCTGGCCGGAAAACGGGTCACCGATAACAGCAACACATCGGGCCACGTGCCCCAGCACGCCCGACAATTTTTCGGGCGTCCCGGAGACGGTGGCCGGAGTCGGGTCTTCGCCGGCCGGAAACGGGTCTCCCCTGGCCGGAAAACGGGGCACCGATAACAGCAACACATCGGGCCACGTGCCCCGGCACGCCCGACAATTTTTCGGGCGTCCCGGAGACGGTGGCCGGAGTCGGGTCTTCGCCGGCCGGAGTCGGGTCTTCGCCGGCCGGAAATCGGGTCTTCGATACCGGGGCTACATATCGGGCCATCCGCTTCCCCCACTTTTTTTCCCGAATCCAGCCATGGTGCCCAGCACCCCCACACCCACGGCAGGCCCATGGGCACCTGCCACCTGGCGGCCCCAAGACCAGGCAGGGGGAACCCCCCTAAAGAGCAATAAGTGTCATTGAAGCTCTGGCAGGGGGAGACACTACTAGGTCCCAGCTGGCCCCCCCCCTCTAAAACCTTCAAAAAAAATTATTTGAAGCTGAAATTTGGCACAGAGGTTTGGAAAAATCCAATCTAACTGTAATATTTGTTTCAGAATTTTTAAAAATCGGGAAGTATTTATTTCTATTTTCCAACCATTAAAAATCGGGAAATTCATAAAAAATAGGAACCAGATCGGAATGACCCCAAATTTTGTGGGAAGCCTCACAAAAATATGATGGATTTTACTGGACTGATAACGTGTGGAAAGCTTTCCATTATCATGGAAAAATGCGGGACAAACAGCAGCTCGCCTGCTGCGCGGGGGGCATCGGGCTGGCACCAGCCGCGCCTAGCCTCTCTCGCGCGGGGGGCAGGCAGGACGCGGGGGGCTGGCAGGCCTGTCCCGCGCGGGGCGCTGCCTGGCCTCCCCCGCGCGGGGGGCTGCCAGGCCTGTCCCGCGCGCGGGCTGGCACGACGCGGGGGGCTGGCAGGGCCTCCAGGCGCCCGCCTCTGCCTATCCTCGCCCGCGCGGGGGGCTGCGAGGGCCTCGCGCGGGAGCTGGCCCCTGCTGCCCCAGGCCTGTCCCGCGCGCGGGCTGGCACAACGCGGCGCGGGGGCGCTCCTCTGCCTATCCTCGTCCGCGCGGGGCGCTGCCTATCCCCGCCCGCGCGGGGGGGGTGGGGGCTGCCAGGGCCTCGCGCGCGAGCTCGCCCCTGCTGCCCCAGGCCTGTCCCGCGCGGGGGGCTGGCAGGGCCTCCAGGCGCGCGCCCCAGGCCTGTCCCCGCCCGCGCGGGGGGCTGGCAGGGCCTCCAGGCGCGCGCCTCTGCCTATCCTCGCCCGCGCGGGGGGCTGCCAGGGCCCCGCGCGGGAGCTGGCCCCTGCTGCCCCAGGCCTGTCCCGCGCGCGGGCTCGCCCCAGGCCAGCCCCTCGCGGGGGCTGGCAGGCCTGGCCGCGCGAGGGCTGGCTAGACGCGGGGGGCTGCCAGGGCCCCGCGCGGGAGCTGGCCCCTGCTGCCCCAGGCCCGCGCCTCGCGGGGGCTGGCAGGCCTGGCCGCGCGAGGGCTGGCTAGACGCGGGGGGCTGCCAGGGCCGCGCGCGAGCTGGCCCATGCTGCCACAGGCCCGCGCCAGGCAGCGGGGCTGACGGCGCGCCGCGCGCGCGCGCCCAAGTGCCCAAGGGCCAAGGGCCCCAGGCCCTCAGGCCCCAGTGCCCCAGTGCCCCAGGCCCCCAGTGCCCCAGTGCCCAGTGCCCAGTGCCCAGGGCGCGGGCGCGGCGCGCGCGCGCGCGTGTTTCGTCTTTGGGGCGCTGAGCAGGCAGTGCACGGGCGCTGAGCAGGCAGTGCACGGGCGCTGAGCGGGCAGTGCACGGGCACTGCCTGGTGGGTGGACAGAGTGCTCCCCTGGAGAGCG
>JAJQXV010000142.1:12500-15000 GCA_025169955.1 Salix arbutifolia
CGGCACGTCAGCCGGGCCTCCAGCTTGCAAGCTCAAGCAGCGGCCACTGCGGCCAGGACGCCAGCCACGATGTGGGGCGCGCTGGGGCTGCCGCACCTCAGCACGAGCTCGGCAAATGAATGCCACGCCCTCGCCTCGGAGAAGCAGCCCAAGCGCGCCCGACAGCCTGGCAGGCGTCCGGGAGGCAGTGGCCGGAAACGGGTCTTCGCCGGCCGGAAACGGGTCTCCCCTGGCCGGAAAACGGGTCACCGATAACAGCAACACATCGGGCCACGTGCCCCAGCACGCCCGACAATTTTTCGGGCGTCCCGGAGACGGTGGCCGGAGTCGGGTCTTCGCCGGCCGGAAACGGGTCTCCCCTGGCCGGAAAACGGGGCACCGATAACAGCAACACATCGGGCCACGTGCCCCGGCACGCCCGACAATTTTTCGGGCGTCCCGGAGACGGTGGCCGGAGTCGGGTCTTCGCCGGCCGGAGTCGGGTCTTCGCCGGCCGGAAATCGGGTCTTCGATACCGGGGCTACATATCGGGCCATCCGCTTCCCCCACTTTTTTTCCCGAATCCAGCCATGGTGCCCAGCACCCCCACACCCACGGCAGGCCCATGGGCACCTGCCACCTGGCGGCCCCAAGACCAGGCAGGGGGAACCCCCCTAAAGAGCAATAAGTGTCATTGAAGCTCTGGCAGGGGGAGACACTACTAGGTCCCAGCTGGCCCCCCCCCTCTAAAACCTTCAAAAAAAATTATTTGAAGCTGAAATTTGGCACAGAGGTTTGGAAAAATCCAATCTAACTGTAATATTTGTTTCAGAATTTTTAAAAATCGGGAAGTATTTATTTCTATTTTCCAACCATTAAAAATCGGGAAATTCATAAAAAATAGGAACCAGATCGGAATGACCCCAAATTTTGTGGGAAGCCTCACAAAAATATGATGGATTTTACTGGACTGATAACGTGTGGAAAGCTTTCCATTATCATGGAAAAATGCGGGACAAACAGCAGCTCGCCTGCTGCGCGGGGGGCATCGGGCTGGCACCAGCCGCGCCTAGCCTCTCTCGCGCGGGGGGCAGGCAGGACGCGGGGGGCTGGCAGGCCTGTCCCGCGCGGGGCGCTGCCTGGCCTCCCCCGCGCGGGGGCTGCCAGGCCTGTCCCGCGCGCGGGCTGGCACGACGCGGGGGGCTGGCAGGGCCTCCAGGCGCCCGCCTCTGCCTATCCTCGCCCGCGCGGGGGGCTGCGAGGGCCTCGCGCGGGAGCTGGCCCCTGCTGCCCCAGGCCTGTCCCGCGCGCGGGCTGGCACAACGCGGCGCGGGGGCGCTCCTCTGCCTATCCTCGTCCGCGCGGGGCGCTGCCTATCCCCGCCCGCGCGGGGGGGTGGGGGCTGCCAGGGCCTCGCGCGCGAGCTCGCCCCTGCTGCCCCAGGCCTGGCCCGCGCGGGGGGCTGGCAGGGCCTCCAGGCGCGCGCCCCAGGCCTGTCCCCGCCCGCGCGGGGGGCTGGCAGGGCCTCCAGGCGCGCGCCTCTGCCTATCCTCGCCCGCGCGGGGGGCTGCCAGGGCCCCGCGCGGGAGCTGGCCCCTGCTGCCCCAGGCCTGTCCCGCGCGCGGGCTCGCCCCAGGCCAGCCCCTCGCGGGGGCTGGCAGGCCTGGCCGCGCGAGGGCTGGCTAGACGCGGGGGGCTGCCAGGGCCCCGCGCGGGAGCTGGCCCCTGCTGCCCCAGGCCCGCGCCTCGCGGGGGCTGGCAGGCCTGGCCGCGCGAGGGCTGGCTAGACGCGGGGGGCTGCCAGGGCCGCGCGCGAGCTGGCCCATGCTGCCACAGGCCCGCGCCAGGCAGCGGGGCTGACGGCGCGCCGCGCGCGCGCGCCCAAGTGCCCAAGGGCCAAGGGCCCCAGGCCCTCAGGCCCCAGTGCCCCAGTGCCCCAGGCCCCCAGTGCCCCAGTGCCCAGTGCCCAGTGCCCAGGGCGCGGGCGCGGCGCGCGCGCGCGTGTTTCGTCTTTGGGGCGCTGAGCAGGCAGTGCACGGGCGCTGAGCAGGCAGTGCACGGGCGCTGAGCGGGCAGTGCACGGGCACTGCCTGGTGGGTGGACAGAGTGCTCCCCTGGAGAGCAAAATGTATATTCTCAGCTCCGGCAGGGGGGGCCACTACTAGGTCCCAGCTGGCCCCCCCCCTCTAAAACCTTCAAAAAAAATTATTTGAAGCTGAAATTTGGCACAGAGGTTTGGAAAAATCCAATCTAACTGTAATATTTTTTCCTGAATTTTTAAAAATCGGGAATTATTTATCTGTATTTTCCTCCCATTAAAAATCGGGAAATTCATAACAAATAGGGACCGGCTCGGAATGACCCCAAATTTTGTGGGAAGCCACACAAAAATATGATGGATTTTACTGGTCTGATAACGTGTGGAAAGCTTCCCATTATCATGGCGACACGCGGGAACCACGGCAGCTCGCCTGCCGCGCGGGGGGCGTCGGGCTGGCACTACGGACTTTCCCCTGGGCTG
>JAJQXV010000143.1:17500-20000 GCA_025169955.1 Salix arbutifolia
TCCGGGAGGCAGTGGCCGGAAACGGGTCTTCGCCGGCCGGAAACGGGTCTCCCCTGGCCGGAAAACGGGTCACCGATAACAGCAACACATCGGGCCACGTGCCCCAGCACGCCCGACAATTTTTCGGGCGTCCCGGAGACGGTGGCCGGAGTCGGGTCTTCGCCGGCCGGAAACGGGTCTCCCCTGGCCGGAAAACGGGGCACCGATAACAGCAACACATCGGGCCACGTGCCCCGGCACGCCCGACAATTTTTCGGGCGTCCCGGAGACGGTGGCCGGAGTCGGGTCTTCGCCGGCCGGAGTCGGGTCTTCGCCGGCCGGAAATCGGGTCTTCGATACCGGGGCTACATATCGGGCCATCCGCTTCCCCCACTTTTTTTCCCGAATCCAGCCATGGTGCCCAGCACCCCCACACCCACGGCAGGCCCATGGGCACCTGCCACCTGGCGGCCCCAAGACCAGGCAGGGGGAACCCCCCTAAAGAGCAATAAGTGTCATTGAAGCTCTGGCAGGGGGAGACACTACTAGGTCCCAGCTGGCCCCCCCCCTCTAAAACCTTCAAAAAAAATTATTTGAAGCTGAAATTTGGCACAGAGGTTTGGAAAAATCCAATCTAACTGTAATATTTGTTTCAGAATTTTTAAAAATCGGGAAGTATTTATTTCTATTTTCCAACCATTAAAAATCGGGAAATTCATAAAAAATAGGAACCAGATCGGAATGACCCCAAATTTTGTGGGAAGCCTCACAAAAATATGATGGATTTTACTGGACTGATAACGTGTGGAAAGCTTTCCATTATCATGGAAAAATGCGGGACAAACAGCAGCTCGCCTGCTGCGCGGGGGGCATCGGGCTGGCACCAGCCGCGCCTAGCCTCTCTCGCGCGGGGGGCAGGCAGGACGCGGGGGGCTGGCAGGCCTGTCCCGCGCGGGGCGCTGCCTGGCCTCCCCCGCGCGGGGGCTGCCAGGCCTGTCCCGCGCGCGGGCTGGCACGACGCGGGGGGCTGGCAGGGCCTCCAGGCGCCCGCCTCTGCCTATCCTCGCCCGCGCGGGGGGCTGCGAGGGCCTCGCGCGGGAGCTGGCCCCTGCTGCCCCAGGCCTGTCCCGCGCGCGGGCTGGCACAACGCGGCGCGGGGGCGCTCCTCTGCCTATCCTCGTCCGCGCGGGGCGCTGCCTATCCCCGCCCGCGCGGGGGGGTGGGGGCTGCCAGGGCCTCGCGCGCGAGCTCGCCCCTGCTGCCCCAGGCCTGGCCCGCGCGGGGGGCTGGCAGGGCCTCCAGGCGCGCGCCCCAGGCCTGTCCCCGCCCGCGCGGGGGGCTGGCAGGGCCTCCAGGCGCGCGCCTCTGCCTATCCTCGCCCGCGCGGGGGGCTGCCAGGGCCCCGCGCGGGAGCTGGCCCCTGCTGCCCCAGGCCTGTCCCGCGCGCGGGCTCGCCCCAGGCCAGCCCCTCGCGGGGGCTGGCAGGCCTGGCCGCGCGAGGGCTGGCTAGACGCGGGGGGCTGCCAGGGCCCCGCGCGGGAGCTGGCCCCTGCTGCCCCAGGCCCGCGCCTCGCGGGGGCTGGCAGGCCTGGCCGCGCGAGGGCTGGCTAGACGCGGGGGGCTGCCAGGGCCGCGCGCGAGCTGGCCCATGCTGCCACAGGCCCGCGCCAGGCAGCGGGGCTGACGGCGCGCCGCGCGCGCGCGCGCCCAAGTGCCCAAGGGCCAAGGGCCCCAGGCCCTCAGGCCCCAGTGCCCCAGTGCCCCAGGCCCCCAGTGCCCCAGTGCCCAGTGCCCAGTGCCCAGGGCGCGGGCGCGGCGCGCGCGCGCGTGTTTCGTCTTTGGGGCGCTGAGCAGGCAGTGCACGGGCGCTGAGCAGGCAGTGCACGGGCGCTGAGCGGGCAGTGCACGGGCACTGCCTGGTGGGTGGACAGAGTGCTCCCCTGGAGAGCAAAATGTATATTCTCAGCTCCGGCAGGGGGGGCCACTACTAGGTCCCAGCTGGCCCCCCCCCTCTAAAACCTTCAAAAAAAATTATTTGAAGCTGAAATTTGGCACAGAGGTTTGGAAAAATCCAATCTAACTGTAATATTTTTTCCTGAATTTTTAAAAATCGGGAATTATTTATCTGTATTTTCCTCCCATTAAAAATCGGGAAATTCATAACAAATAGGGACCGGCTCGGAATGACCCCAAATTTTGTGGGAAGCCACACAAAAATATGATGGATTTTACTGGTCTGATAACGTGTGGAAAGCTTCCCATTATCATGGCGACACGCGGGAACCACGGCAGCTCGCCTGCCGCGCGGGGGGCGTCGGGCTGGCACTACGGACTTTCCCCTGGGCTGCCGAATTCACTGGCACTGCCCTGGCCGCCGAATTTTTCTGCGGACTGGCACGGCCCCGCGGGCTGATGAATTATGTGGCTCTGCCTCCCGGCTGCCGAATTCTCTGCCACAGCCCCCCGGCTGCCGAATTCACTGCCGCTGCCCCCCGGGCTGCCGAATCAGGTGGCACCGCCT
>JAJQXV010000143.1:50000-52500 GCA_025169955.1 Salix arbutifolia
CGGCCGGAAACGGGTCTCCCCTGGCCGGAAAACGGGTCACCGATAACAGCAACACATCGGGCCACGTGCCCCAGCACGCCCGACAATTTTTCGGGCGTCCCGGAGACGGTGGCCGGAGTCGGGTCTTCGCCGGCCGGAAACGGGTCTCCCCTGGCCGGAAAACGGGGCACCGATAACAGCAACACATCGGGCCACGTGCCCCGGCACGCCCGACAATTTTTCGGGCGTCCCGGAGACGGTGGCCGGAGTCGGGTCTTCGCCGGCCGGAGTCGGGTCTTCGCCGGCCGGAAATCGGGTCTTCGATACCGGGGCTACATATCGGGCCATCCGCTTCCCCCACTTTTTTTCCCGAATCCAGCCATGGTGCCCAGCACCCCCACACCCACGGCAGGCCCATGGGCACCTGCCACCTGGCGGCCCCAAGACCAGGCAGGGGGAACCCCCCTAAAGAGCAATAAGTGTCATTGAAGCTCTGGCAGGGGGAGACACTACTAGGTCCCAGCTGGCCCCCCCCCTCTAAAACCTTCAAAAAAAATTATTTGAAGCTGAAATTTGGCACAGAGGTTTGGAAAAATCCAATCTAACTGTAATATTTGTTTCAGAATTTTTAAAAATCGGGAAGTATTTATTTCTATTTTCCAACCATTAAAAATCGGGAAATTCATAAAAAATAGGAACCAGATCGGAATGACCCCAAATTTTGTGGGAAGCCTCACAAAAATATGATGGATTTTACTGGACTGATAACGTGTGGAAAGCTTTCCATTATCATGGAAAAATGCGGGACAAACAGCAGCTCGCCTGCTGCGCGGGGGGCATCGGGCTGGCACCAGCCGCGCCTAGCCTCTCTCGCGCGGGGGGCAGGCAGGACGCGGGGGGCTGGCAGGCCTGTCCCGCGCGGGGCGCTGCCTGGCCTCCCCCGCGCGGGGGCTGCCAGGCCTGTCCCGCGCGCGGGCTGGCACGACGCGGGGGGCTGGCAGGGCCTCCAGGCGCCCGCCTCTGCCTATCCTCGCCCGCGCGGGGGGCTGCGAGGGCCTCGCGCGGGAGCTGGCCCCTGCTGCCCCAGGCCTGTCCCGCGCGCGGGCTGGCACAACGCGGCGCGGGGGCGCTCCTCTGCCTATCCTCGTCCGCGCGGGGCGCTGCCTATCCCCGCCCGCGCGGGGGGGTGGGGGCTGCCAGGGCCTCGCGCGCGAGCTCGCCCCTGCTGCCCCAGGCCTGGCCCGCGCGGGGGGCTGGCAGGGCCTCCAGGCGCGCGCCCCAGGCCTGTCCCCGCCCGCGCGGGGGGCTGGCAGGGCCTCCAGGCGCGCGCCTCTGCCTATCCTCGCCCGCGCGGGGGGCTGCCAGGGCCCCGCGCGGGAGCTGGCCCCTGCTGCCCCAGGCCTGTCCCGCGCGCGGGCTCGCCCCAGGCCAGCCCCTCGCGGGGGCTGGCAGGCCTGGCCGCGCGAGGGCTGGCTAGACGCGGGGGGCTGCCAGGGCCCCGCGCGGGAGCTGGCCCCTGCTGCCCCAGGCCCGCGCCTCGCGGGGGCTGGCAGGCCTGGCCGCGCGAGGGCTGGCTAGACGCGGGGGGCTGCCAGGGCCGCGCGCGAGCTGGCCCATGCTGCCACAGGCCCGCGCCAGGCAGCGGGGCTGACGGCGCGCCGCGCGCGCGCGCGCCCAAGTGCCCAAGGGCCAAGGGCCCCAGGCCCTCAGGCCCCAGTGCCCCAGTGCCCCAGGCCCCCAGTGCCCCAGTGCCCAGTGCCCAGTGCCCAGGGCGCGGGCGCGGCGCGCGCGCGCGTGTTTCGTCTTTGGGGCGCTGAGCAGGCAGTGCACGGGCGCTGAGCAGGCAGTGCACGGGCGCTGAGCGGGCAGTGCACGGGCACTGCCTGGTGGGTGGACAGAGTGCTCCCCTGGAGAGCAAAATGTATATTCTCAGCTCCGGCAGGGGGGGCCACTACTAGGTCCCAGCTGGCCCCCCCCCTCTAAAACCTTCAAAAAAAATTATTTGAAGCTGAAATTTGGCACAGAGGTTTGGAAAAATCCAATCTAACTGTAATATTTTTTCCTGAATTTTTAAAAATCGGGAATTATTTATCTGTATTTTCCTCCCATTAAAAATCGGGAAATTCATAACAAATAGGGACCGGCTCGGAATGACCCCAAATTTTGTGGGAAGCCACACAAAAATATGATGGATTTTACTGGTCTGATAACGTGTGGAAAGCTTCCCATTATCATGGCGACACGCGGGAACCACGGCAGCTCGCCTGCCGCGCGGGGGGCGTCGGGCTGGCACTACGGACTTTCCCCTGGGCTGCCGAATTCACTGGCACTGCCCTGGCCGCCGAATTTTTCTGCGGACTGGCACGGCCCCGCGGGCTGATGAATTATGTGGCTCTGCCTCCCGGCTGCCGAATTCTCTGCCACAGCCCCCCGGCTGCCGAATTCACTGCCGCTGCCCCCCGGGCTGCCGAATCAGGTGGCACCGCCTTCGCTGCCGAATTTTGCGGCAACTTTGCACGCT
>JAJQXV010000144.1:25000-27500 GCA_025169955.1 Salix arbutifolia
CCGGGAGGCAGTGGCCGGAAACGGGTCTTCGCCGGCCGGAAACGGGTCTCCCCTGGCCGGAAAACGGGTCACCGATAACAGCAACACATCGGGCCACGTGCCCCAGCACGCCCGACAATTTTTCGGGCGTCCCGGAGACGGTGGCCGGAGTCGGGTCTTCGCCGGCCGGAAACGGGTCTCCCCTGGCCGGAAAACGGGGCACCGATAACAGCAACACATCGGGCCACGTGCCCCGGCACGCCCGACAATTTTTCGGGCGTCCCGGAGACGGTGGCCGGAGTCGGGTCTTCGCCGGCCGGAGTCGGGTCTTCGCCGGCCGGAAATCGGGTCTTCGATACCGGGGCTACATATCGGGCCATCCGCTTCCCCCACTTTTTTTCCCGAATCCAGCCATGGTGCCCAGCACCCCCACACCCACGGCAGGCCCATGGGCACCTGCCACCTGGCGGCCCCAAGACCAGGCAGGGGGAACCCCCCTAAAGAGCAATAAGTGTCATTGAAGCTCTGGCAGGGGGAGACACTACTAGGTCCCAGCTGGCCCCCCCCCTCTAAAACCTTCAAAAAAAATTATTTGAAGCTGAAATTTGGCACAGAGGTTTGGAAAAATCCAATCTAACTGTAATATTTGTTTCAGAATTTTTAAAAATCGGGAAGTATTTATTTCTATTTTCCAACCATTAAAAATCGGGAAATTCATAAAAAATAGGAACCAGATCGGAATGACCCCAAATTTTGTGGGAAGCCTCACAAAAATATGATGGATTTTACTGGACTGATAACGTGTGGAAAGCTTTCCATTATCATGGAAAAATGCGGGACAAACAGCAGCTCGCCTGCTGCGCGGGGGGCATCGGGCTGGCACCAGCCGCGCCTAGCCTCTCTCGCGCGGGGGGCAGGCAGGACGCGGGGGGCTGGCAGGCCTGTCCCGCGCGGGGCGCTGCCTGGCCTCCCCCGCGCGGGGGGCTGCCAGGCCTGTCCCGCGCGCGGGCTGGCACGACGCGGGGGGCTGGCAGGGCCTCCAGGCGCCCGCCTCTGCCTATCCTCGCCCGCGCGGGGGGCTGCGAGGGCCTCGCGCGGGAGCTGGCCCCTGCTGCCCCAGGCCTGTCCCGCGCGCGGGCTGGCACAACGCGGCGCGGGGGCGCTCCTCTGCCTATCCTCGTCCGCGCGGGGCGCTGCCTATCCCCGCCCGCGCGGGGGGGGTGGGGGCTGCCAGGGCCTCGCGCGCGAGCTCGCCCCTGCTGCCCCAGGCCTGTCCCGCGCGGGGGGCTGGCAGGGCCTCCAGGCGCGCGCCCCAGGCCTGTCCCCGCCCGCGCGGGGGGCTGGCAGGGCCTCCAGGCGCGCGCCTCTGCCTATCCTCGCCCGCGCGGGGGGCTGCCAGGGCCCCGCGCGGGAGCTGGCCCCTGCTGCCCCAGGCCTGTCCCGCGCGCGGGCTCGCCCCAGGCCAGCCCCTCGCGGGGGCTGGCAGGCCTGGCCGCGCGAGGGCTGGCTAGACGCGGGGGGCTGCCAGGGCCCCGCGCGGGAGCTGGCCCCTGCTGCCCCAGGCCCGCGCCTCGCGGGGGCTGGCAGGCCTGGCCGCGCGAGGGCTGGCTAGACGCGGGGGGCTGCCAGGGCCGCGCGCGAGCTGGCCCATGCTGCCACAGGCCCGCGCCAGGCAGCGGGGCTGACGGCGCGCCGCGCGCGCGCGCGCCCAAGTGCCCAAGGGCCAAGGGCCCCAGGCCCTCAGGCCCCAGTGCCCCAGTGCCCCAGGCCCCCAGTGCCCCAGTGCCCAGTGCCCAGTGCCCAGGGCGCGGGCGCGGCGCGCGCGCGCGTGTTTCGTCTTTGGGGCGCTGAGCAGGCAGTGCACGGGCGCTGAGCAGGCAGTGCACGGGCGCTGAGCGGGCAGTGCACGGGCACTGCCTGGTGGGTGGACAGAGTGCTCCCCTGGAGAGCAAAATGTATATTCTCAGCTCCGGCAGGGGGGGCCACTACTAGGTCCCAGCTGGCCCCCCCCCTCTAAAACCTTCAAAAAAAATTATTTGAAGCTGAAATTTGGCACAGAGGTTTGGAAAAATCCAATCTAACTGTAATATTTTTTCCTGAATTTTTAAAAATCGGGAATTATTTATCTGTATTTTCCTCCCATTAAAAATCGGGAAATTCATAACAAATAGGGACCGGCTCGGAATGACCCCAAATTTTGTGGGAAGCCACACAAAAATATGATGGATTTTACTGGTCTGATAACGTGTGGAAAGCTTCCCATTATCATGGCGACACGCGGGAACCACGGCAGCTCGCCTGCCGCGCGGGGGGCGTCGGGCTGGCACTACGGACTGTCCCCTGGGCTGCCGAATTCACTGGCACTGCCCTGGCCGCCGAATTTTTCTGCGGACTGGCACGGCCCCGCGGGCTGATGAATTATGTGGCTCTGCCTCCCGGCTGCCGAATTCTCTGCCACAGCCCCCCGGCTGCCGAATTCACTGCCGCTGCCCCCCGGGCTGCCGAATCAGGTGGCACCGCC
>JAJQXV010000144.1:55000-56815 GCA_025169955.1 Salix arbutifolia
GGGGGGCTGGCAGGCCTGTCCCGCGCGGGGCGCTGCCTGGCCTCCCCCGCGCGGGGGGCTGCCAGGCCTGTCCCGCGCGCGGGCTGGCACGACGCGGGGGGCTGGCAGGGCCTCCAGGCGCCCGCCTCTGCCTATCCTCGCCCGCGCGGGGGGCTGCGAGGGCCTCGCGCGGGAGCTGGCCCCTGCTGCCCCAGGCCTGTCCCGCGCGCGGGCTGGCACAACGCGGCGCGGGGGCGCTCCTCTGCCTATCCTCGTCCGCGCGGGGCGCTGCCTATCCCCGCCCGCGCGGGGGGGGTGGGGGCTGCCAGGGCCTCGCGCGCGAGCTCGCCCCTGCTGCCCCAGGCCTGTCCCGCGCGGGGGGCTGGCAGGGCCTCCAGGCGCGCGCCCCAGGCCTGTCCCCGCCCGCGCGGGGGGCTGGCAGGGCCTCCAGGCGCGCGCCTCTGCCTATCCTCGCCCGCGCGGGGGGCTGCCAGGGCCCCGCGCGGGAGCTGGCCCCTGCTGCCCCAGGCCTGTCCCGCGCGCGGGCTCGCCCCAGGCCAGCCCCTCGCGGGGGCTGGCAGGCCTGGCCGCGCGAGGGCTGGCTAGACGCGGGGGGCTGCCAGGGCCCCGCGCGGGAGCTGGCCCCTGCTGCCCCAGGCCCGCGCCTCGCGGGGGCTGGCAGGCCTGGCCGCGCGAGGGCTGGCTAGACGCGGGGGGCTGCCAGGGCCGCGCGCGAGCTGGCCCATGCTGCCACAGGCCCGCGCCAGGCAGCGGGGCTGACGGCGCGCCGCGCGCGCGCGCCCAAGTGCCCAAGGGCCAAGGGCCCCAGGCCCTCAGGCCCCAGTGCCCCAGTGCCCCAGGCCCCCAGTGCCCCAGTGCCCAGTGCCCAGTGCCCAGGGCGCGGGCGCGGCGCGCGCGCGCGCGTGTTTCGTCTTTGGGGCGCTGAGCAGGCAGTGCACGGGCGCTGAGCAGGCAGTGCACGGGCGCTGAGCGGGCAGTGCACGGGCACTGCCTGGTGGGTGGACAGAGTGCTCCCCTGGAGAGCAAAATGTATATTCTCAGCTCCGGCAGGGGGGGCCACTACTAGGTCCCAGCTGGCCCCCCCCCTCTAAAACCTTCAAAAAAAATTATTTGAAGCTGAAATTTGGCACAGAGGTTTGGAAAAATCCAATCTAACTGTAATATTTTTTCCTGAATTTTTAAAAATCGGGAATTATTTATCTGTATTTTCCTCCCATTAAAAATCGGGAAATTCATAACAAATAGGGACCGGCTCGGAATGACCCCAAATTTTGTGGGAAGCCACACAAAAATATGATGGATTTTACTGGTCTGATAACGTGTGGAAAGCTTCCCATTATCATGGCGACACGCGGGAACCACGGCAGCTCGCCTGCCGCGCGGGGGGCGTCGGGCTGGCACTACGGACTGTCCCCTGGGCTGCCGAATTCACTGGCACTGCCCTGGCCGCCGAATTTTTCTGCGGACTGGCACGGCCCCGCGGGCTGATGAATTATGTGGCTCTGCCTCCCGGCTGCCGAATTCTCTGCCACAGCCCCCCGGCTGCCGAATTCACTGCCGCTGCCCCCCGGGCTGCCGAATCAGGTGGCACCGCCTTCGCTGCCGAATTTTGCGGCAACTTTGCACGCTTAAAAAAGTCATGGGAAACTATTTTTCCGGGCAACTTTGCACGCTTAGCTTTCATGTGTGGAGGGTGGTTTCGGAAAAATTCCCGTGTTGAGGAAGTCCCCGGAACCCTCGCGAGCGCCCCCTCGCGGGCTGACGCGTGGCTCGGCCGGCTGCCGACGCGGACACCCGGGGAAATGGGCTGCTGAA
>JAJQXV010000145.1:7500-10000 GCA_025169955.1 Salix arbutifolia
TGGCCGGAGTCGGGTCTTCGCCGGCCGGAGTCGGGTCTTCGCCGGCCGGAAATCGGGTCTTCGATACCGGGGCTACATATCGGGCCATCCGCTTCCCCCACTTTTTTTCCCGAATCCAGCCATGGTGCCCAGCACCCCCACACCCACGGCAGGCCCATGGGCACCTGCCACCTGGCGGCCCCAAGACCAGGCAGGGGGAACCCCCCTAAAGAGCAATAAGTGTCATTGAAGCTCTGGCAGGGGGAGACACTACTAGGTCCCAGCTGGCCCCCCCCCTCTAAAACCTTCAAAAAAAATTATTTGAAGCTGAAATTTGGCACAGAGGTTTGGAAAAATCCAATCTAACTGTAATATTTGTTTCAGAATTTTTAAAAATCGGGAAGTATTTATTTCTATTTTCCAACCATTAAAAATCGGGAAATTCATAAAAAATAGGAACCAGATCGGAATGACCCCAAATTTTGTGGGAAGCCTCACAAAAATATGATGGATTTTACTGGACTGATAACGTGTGGAAAGCTTTCCATTATCATGGAAAAATGCGGGACAAACAGCAGCTCGCCTGCTGCGCGGGGGGCATCGGGCTGGCACCAGCCGCGCCTAGCCTCTCTCGCGCGGGGGGCAGGCAGGACGCGGGGGGCTGGCAGGCCTGTCCCGCGCGGGGCGCTGCCTGGCCTCCCCCGCGCGGGGGGCTGCCAGGCCTGTCCCGCGCGCGGGCTGGCACGACGCGGGGGGCTGGCAGGGCCTCCAGGCGCCCGCCTCTGCCTATCCTCGCCCGCGCGGGGGGCTGCGAGGGCCTCGCGCGGGAGCTGGCCCCTGCTGCCCCAGGCCTGTCCCGCGCGCGGGCTGGCACAACGCGGCGCGGGGGCGCTCCTCTGCCTATCCTCGTCCGCGCGGGGCGCTGCCTATCCCCGCCCGCGCGGGGGGGTGGGGGCTGCCAGGGCCTCGCGCGCGAGCTCGCCCCTGCTGCCCCAGGCCTGTCCCGCGCGGGGGGCTGGCAGGGCCTCCAGGCGCGCGCCCCAGGCCTGTCCCCGCCCGCGCGGGGGGCTGGCAGGGCCTCCAGGCGCGCGCCTCTGCCTATCCTCGCCCGCGCGGGGGGCTGCCAGGGCCCCGCGCGGGAGCTGGCCCCTGCTGCCCCAGGCCTGTCCCGCGCGCGGGCTCGCCCCAGGCCAGCCCCTCGCGGGGGCTGGCAGGCCTGGCCGCGCGAGGGCTGGCTAGACGCGGGGGGCTGCCAGGGCCCCGCGCGGGAGCTGGCCCCTGCTGCCCCAGGCCCGCGCCTCGCGGGGGCTGGCAGGCCTGGCCGCGCGAGGGCTGGCTAGACGCGGGGGGCTGCCAGGGCCGCGCGCGAGCTGGCCCATGCTGCCACAGGCCCGCGCCAGGCAGCGGGGCTGACGGCGCGCCGCGCGCGCGCGCCCAAGTGCCCAAGGGCCAAGGGCCCCAGGCCCTCAGGCCCCAGTGCCCCAGTGCCCCAGGCCCCCAGTGCCCCAGTGCCCAGTGCCCAGTGCCCAGGGCGCGGGCGCGGCGCGCGCGCGCGTGTTTCGTCTTTGGGGCGCTGAGCAGGCAGTGCACGGGCGCTGAGCAGGCAGTGCACGGGCGCTGAGCGGGCAGTGCACGGGCACTGCCTGGTGGGTGGACAGAGTGCTCCCCTGGAGAGCAAAATGTATATTCTCAGCTCCGGCAGGGGGGGCCACTACTAGGTCCCAGCTGGCCCCCCCCCTCTAAAACCTTCAAAAAAAATTATTTGAAGCTGAAATTTGGCACAGAGGTTTGGAAAAATCCAATCTAACTGTAATATTTTTTCCTGAATTTTTAAAAATCGGGAATTATTTATCTGTATTTTCCTCCCATTAAAAATCGGGAAATTCATAACAAATAGGGACCGGCTCGGAATGACCCCAAATTTTGTGGGAAGCCACACAAAAATATGATGGATTTTACTGGTCTGATAACGTGTGGAAAGCTTCCCATTATCATGGCGACACGCGGGAACCACGGCAGCTCGCCTGCCGCGCGGGGGGCGTCGGGCTGGCACTACGGACTTTCCCCTGGGCTGCCGAATTCACTGGCACTGCCCTGGCCGCCGAATTTTTCTGCGGACTGGCACGGCCCCGCGGGCTGATGAATTATGTGGCTCTGCCTCCCGGCTGCCGAATTCTCTGCCACAGCCCCCCGGCTGCCGAATTCACTGCCGCTGCCCCCCGGGCTGCCGAATCAGGTGGCACCGCCTTCGCTGCCGAATTTTGCGGCAACTTTGCACGCTTAAAAAAGTCATGGGAAACTATTTTTCCGGGCAACTTTGCACGCTTAGCTTTCATGTGTGGAGGGTGGTTTCGGAAAAATTCCCGTGTTGAGGAAGTCCCCGGAACCCTCGCGAGCGCCCCCTCGCGGGCTGACGCGTGGCTCGGCCGGCTGCCGACGCGGACACCCGGGGAAATGGGCTGCTGAAATTTACTCGGACTGTCATGCCTGCCAAGTTCACTGCCTCGCGGGGTGCCGAACC
>JAJQXV010000145.1:40000-42500 GCA_025169955.1 Salix arbutifolia
GTCTTCGCCGGCCGGAAATCGGGTCTTCGATACCGGGGCTACATATCGGGCCATCCGCTTCCCCCACTTTTTTTCCCGAATCCAGCCATGGTGCCCAGCACCCCCACACCCACGGCAGGCCCATGGGCACCTGCCACCTGGCGGCCCCAAGACCAGGCAGGGGGAACCCCCCTAAAGAGCAATAAGTGTCATTGAAGCTCTGGCAGGGGGAGACACTACTAGGTCCCAGCTGGCCCCCCCCCTCTAAAACCTTCAAAAAAAATTATTTGAAGCTGAAATTTGGCACAGAGGTTTGGAAAAATCCAATCTAACTGTAATATTTGTTTCAGAATTTTTAAAAATCGGGAAGTATTTATTTCTATTTTCCAACCATTAAAAATCGGGAAATTCATAAAAAATAGGAACCAGATCGGAATGACCCCAAATTTTGTGGGAAGCCTCACAAAAATATGATGGATTTTACTGGACTGATAACGTGTGGAAAGCTTTCCATTATCATGGAAAAATGCGGGACAAACAGCAGCTCGCCTGCTGCGCGGGGGGCATCGGGCTGGCACCAGCCGCGCCTAGCCTCTCTCGCGCGGGGGGCAGGCAGGACGCGGGGGGCTGGCAGGCCTGTCCCGCGCGGGGCGCTGCCTGGCCTCCCCCGCGCGGGGGGCTGCCAGGCCTGTCCCGCGCGCGGGCTGGCACGACGCGGGGGGCTGGCAGGGCCTCCAGGCGCCCGCCTCTGCCTATCCTCGCCCGCGCGGGGGGCTGCGAGGGCCTCGCGCGGGAGCTGGCCCCTGCTGCCCCAGGCCTGTCCCGCGCGCGGGCTGGCACAACGCGGCGCGGGGGCGCTCCTCTGCCTATCCTCGTCCGCGCGGGGCGCTGCCTATCCCCGCCCGCGCGGGGGGGTGGGGGCTGCCAGGGCCTCGCGCGCGAGCTCGCCCCTGCTGCCCCAGGCCTGTCCCGCGCGGGGGGCTGGCAGGGCCTCCAGGCGCGCGCCCCAGGCCTGTCCCCGCCCGCGCGGGGGGCTGGCAGGGCCTCCAGGCGCGCGCCTCTGCCTATCCTCGCCCGCGCGGGGGGCTGCCAGGGCCCCGCGCGGGAGCTGGCCCCTGCTGCCCCAGGCCTGTCCCGCGCGCGGGCTCGCCCCAGGCCAGCCCCTCGCGGGGGCTGGCAGGCCTGGCCGCGCGAGGGCTGGCTAGACGCGGGGGGCTGCCAGGGCCCCGCGCGGGAGCTGGCCCCTGCTGCCCCAGGCCCGCGCCTCGCGGGGGCTGGCAGGCCTGGCCGCGCGAGGGCTGGCTAGACGCGGGGGGCTGCCAGGGCCGCGCGCGAGCTGGCCCATGCTGCCACAGGCCCGCGCCAGGCAGCGGGGCTGACGGCGCGCCGCGCGCGCGCGCCCAAGTGCCCAAGGGCCAAGGGCCCCAGGCCCTCAGGCCCCAGTGCCCCAGTGCCCCAGGCCCCCAGTGCCCCAGTGCCCAGTGCCCAGTGCCCAGGGCGCGGGCGCGGCGCGCGCGCGCGTGTTTCGTCTTTGGGGCGCTGAGCAGGCAGTGCACGGGCGCTGAGCAGGCAGTGCACGGGCGCTGAGCGGGCAGTGCACGGGCACTGCCTGGTGGGTGGACAGAGTGCTCCCCTGGAGAGCAAAATGTATATTCTCAGCTCCGGCAGGGGGGGCCACTACTAGGTCCCAGCTGGCCCCCCCCCTCTAAAACCTTCAAAAAAAATTATTTGAAGCTGAAATTTGGCACAGAGGTTTGGAAAAATCCAATCTAACTGTAATATTTTTTCCTGAATTTTTAAAAATCGGGAATTATTTATCTGTATTTTCCTCCCATTAAAAATCGGGAAATTCATAACAAATAGGGACCGGCTCGGAATGACCCCAAATTTTGTGGGAAGCCACACAAAAATATGATGGATTTTACTGGTCTGATAACGTGTGGAAAGCTTCCCATTATCATGGCGACACGCGGGAACCACGGCAGCTCGCCTGCCGCGCGGGGGGCGTCGGGCTGGCACTACGGACTTTCCCCTGGGCTGCCGAATTCACTGGCACTGCCCTGGCCGCCGAATTTTTCTGCGGACTGGCACGGCCCCGCGGGCTGATGAATTATGTGGCTCTGCCTCCCGGCTGCCGAATTCTCTGCCACAGCCCCCCGGCTGCCGAATTCACTGCCGCTGCCCCCCGGGCTGCCGAATCAGGTGGCACCGCCTTCGCTGCCGAATTTTGCGGCAACTTTGCACGCTTAAAAAAGTCATGGGAAACTATTTTTCCGGGCAACTTTGCACGCTTAGCTTTCATGTGTGGAGGGTGGTTTCGGAAAAATTCCCGTGTTGAGGAAGTCCCCGGAACCCTCGCGAGCGCCCCCTCGCGGGCTGACGCGTGGCTCGGCCGGCTGCCGACGCGGACACCCGGGGAAATGGGCTGCTGAAATTTACTCGGACTGTCATGCCTGCCAAGTTCACTGCCTCGCGGGGTGCCGAACCCTGCTGCGGACTGACCATGCCTATCGGTCTGCCC
>JAJQXV010000145.1:50000-52500 GCA_025169955.1 Salix arbutifolia
CTGCTGCCGGGACGACCCCCATGCTAACGGGCGCGCCGGGGCTGCCAGCACCTTGGCGCGAGCTTGGCAAATGAATGCCAGGCACACCCCTCGGAGAGGCAGCCCCGGCGCGCCCGACAGCCTGTGGGCATCACGGAGCATTGGACGAAAACGGGACAGCAACACACCAGGGCTGCCTCAACTCGGAAGCCGCAGGCCTGGACTCGGCAGCGGGCGCGGCACGCCATGAGGTCAGGGATCGCGGGGAGGGCCGACGCAGGGGCGCAAGCCCGGCAATTTAATGCCACGCCCACGCCGGCGACAGCCCTGCCCGCGATCCACGACAATGGCGCTCCACGTCCGGCACGTCAGCCGGGCCTCCAGCTTGCAAGCTCAAGCAGCGGCCACTGCGGCCAGGACGCCAGCCACGATGTGGGGCGCGCTGGGGCTGCCGCACCTCAGCACGAGCTCGGCAAATGAATGCCACGCCCTCGCCTCGGAGAAGCAGCCCAAGCGCGCCCGACAGCCTGGCAGGCGTCCGGGAGGCAGTGGCCGGAAACGGGTCTTCGCCGGCCGGAAACGGGTCTCCCCTGGCCGGAAAACGGGTCACCGATAACAGCAACACATCGGGCCACGTGCCCCAGCACGCCCGACAATTTTTCGGGCGTCCCGGAGACGGTGGCCGGAGTCGGGTCTTCGCCGGCCGGAAACGGGTCTCCCCTGGCCGGAAAACGGGGCACCGATAACAGCAACACATCGGGCCACGTGCCCCGGCACGCCCGACAATTTTTCGGGCGTCCCGGAGACGGTGGCCGGAGTCGGGTCTTCGCCGGCCGGAGTCGGGTCTTCGCCGGCCGGAAATCGGGTCTTCGATACCGGGGCTACATATCGGGCCATCCGCTTCCCCCACTTTTTTTCCCGAATCCAGCCATGGTGCCCAGCACCCCCACACCCACGGCAGGCCCATGGGCACCTGCCACCTGGCGGCCCCAAGACCAGGCAGGGGGAACCCCCCTAAAGAGCAATAAGTGTCATTGAAGCTCTGGCAGGGGGAGACACTACTAGGTCCCAGCTGGCCCCCCCCCTCTAAAACCTTCAAAAAAAATTATTTGAAGCTGAAATTTGGCACAGAGGTTTGGAAAAATCCAATCTAACTGTAATATTTGTTTCAGAATTTTTAAAAATCGGGAAGTATTTATTTCTATTTTCCAACCATTAAAAATCGGGAAATTCATAAAAAATAGGAACCAGATCGGAATGACCCCAAATTTTGTGGGAAGCCTCACAAAAATATGATGGATTTTACTGGACTGATAACGTGTGGAAAGCTTTCCATTATCATGGAAAAATGCGGGACAAACAGCAGCTCGCCTGCTGCGCGGGGGGCATCGGGCTGGCACCAGCCGCGCCTAGCCTCTCTCGCGCGGGGGGCAGGCAGGACGCGGGGGGCTGGCAGGCCTGTCCCGCGCGGGGCGCTGCCTGGCCTCCCCCGCGCGGGGGGCTGCCAGGCCTGTCCCGCGCGCGGGCTGGCACGACGCGGGGGGCTGGCAGGGCCTCCAGGCGCCCGCCTCTGCCTATCCTCGCCCGCGCGGGGGGCTGCGAGGGCCTCGCGCGGGAGCTGGCCCCTGCTGCCCCAGGCCTGTCCCGCGCGCGGGCTGGCACAACGCGGCGCGGGGGCGCTCCTCTGCCTATCCTCGTCCGCGCGGGGCGCTGCCTATCCCCGCCCGCGCGGGGGGGTTGGGGGCTGCCAGGGCCTCGCGCGCGAGCTCGCCCCTGCTGCCCCAGGCCTGTCCCGCGCGGGGGGCTGGCAGGGCCTCCAGGCGCGCGCCCCAGGCCTGTCCCCGCCCGCGCGGGGGGCTGGCAGGGCCTCCAGGCGCGCGCCTCTGCCTATCCTCGCCCGCGCGGGGGGCTGCCAGGGCCCCGCGCGGGAGCTGGCCCCTGCTGCCCCAGGCCTGTCCCGCGCGCGGGCTCGCCCCAGGCCAGCCCCTCGCGGGGGCTGGCAGGCCTGGCCGCGCGAGGGCTGGCTAGACGCGGGGGGCTGCCAGGGCCCCGCGCGGGAGCTGGCCCCTGCTGCCCCAGGCCCGCGCCTCGCGGGGGCTGGCAGGCCTGGCCGCGCGAGGGCTGGCTAGACGCGGGGGGCTGCCAGGGCCGCGCGCGAGCTGGCCCATGCTGCCACAGGCCCGCGCCAGGCAGCGGGGCTGACGGCGCGCCGCGCGCGCGCGCCCAAGTGCCCAAGGGCCAAGGGCCCCAGGCCCTCAGGCCCCAGTGCCCCAGTGCCCCAGGCCCCCAGTGCCCCAGTGCCCAGTGCCCAGTGCCCAGGCGCGGGCGCGGCGCGGCGCGCGCGCGCGTGTTTCGTCTTTGGGGCGCTGAGCAGGCAGTGCACGGGCGCTGAGCAGGCAGTGCACGGGCGCTGAGCGGGCAGTGCACGGGCACTGCCTGGTGGGTGGACAGAGTGCTCCCCTGGAGAGCAAAATGTATATTCTCAGCTCCGGCAGGGGGGGCCACTACTAGGTCCCAGCTG
>JAJQXV010000146.1:15000-17500 GCA_025169955.1 Salix arbutifolia
TTCGCCGGCCGGAAACGGGTCTCCCCTGGCCGGAAAACGGGGCACCGATAACAGCAACACATCGGGCCACGTGCCCCGGCACGCCCGACAATTTTTCGGGCGTCCCGGAGACGGTGGCCGGAGTCGGGTCTTCGCCGGCCGGAGTCGGGTCTTCGCCGGCCGGAAATCGGGTCTTCGATACCGGGGCTACATATCGGGCCATCCGCTTCCCCCACTTTTTTTCCCGAATCCAGCCATGGTGCCCAGCACCCCCACACCCACGGCAGGCCCATGGGCACCTGCCACCTGCCGGCCCCAAGACCAGGCAGGGGGAACCCCCCTAAAGAGCAATAAGTGTCATTGAAGCTCTGGCAGGGGGAGACACTACTAGGTCCCAGCTGGCCCCCCCCCTCTAAAACCTTCAAAAAAAATTATTTGAAGCTGAAATTTGGCACAGAGGTTTGGAAAAATCCAATCTAACTGTAATATTTGTTTCAGAATTTTTAAAAATCGGGAAGTATTTATTTCTATTTTCCAACCATTAAAAATCGGGAAATTCATAAAAAATAGGAACCAGATCGGAATGACCCCAAATTTTGTGGGAAGCCTCACAAAAATATGATGGATTTTACTGGACTGATAACGTGTGGAAAGCTTTCCATTATCATGGAAAAATGCGGGACAAACAGCAGCTCGCCTGCTGCGCGGGGGGCATCGGGCTGGCACCAGCCGCGCCTAGCCTCTCTCGCGCGGGGGGCAGGCAGGACGCGGGGGGCTGGCAGGCCTGTCCCGCGCGGGGCGCTGCCTGGCCTCCCCCGCGCGGGGGGCTGCCAGGCCTGTCCCGCGCGCGGGCTGGCACGACGCGGGGGGCTGGCAGGGCCTCCAGGCGCCCGCCTCTGCCTATCCTCGCCCGCGCGGGGGGCTGCGAGGGCCTCGCGCGGGAGCTGGCCCCTGCTGCCCCAGGCCTGTCCCGCGCGCGGGCTGGCACAACGCGGCGCGGGGGCGCTCCTCTGCCTATCCTCGTCCGCGCGGGGCGCTGCCTATCCCCGCCCGCGCGGGGGGGGTGGGGGCTGCCAGGGCCTCGCGCGCGAGCTCGCCCCTGCTGCCCCAGGCCTGTCCCGCGCGGGGGGCTGGCAGGGCCTCCAGGCGCGCGCCCCAGGCCTGTCCCCGCCCGCGCGGGGGGCTGGCAGGGCCTCCAGGCGCGCGCCTCTGCCTATCCTCGCCCGCGCGGGGGGCTGCCAGGGCCCCGCGCGGGAGCTGGCCCCTGCTGCCCCAGGCCTGTCCCGCGCGCGGGCTCGCCCCAGGCCAGCCCCTCGCGGGGGCTGGCAGGCCTGGCCGCGCGAGGGCTGGCTAGACGCGGGGGGCTGCCAGGGCCCCGCGCGGGAGCTGGCCCCTGCTGCCCCAGGCCCGCGCCTCGCGGGGGCTGGCAGGCCTGGCCGCGCGAGGGCTGGCTAGACGCGGGGGGCTGCCAGGGCCGCGCGCGAGCTGGCCCATGCTGCCACAGGCCCGCGCCAGGCAGCGGGGCTGACGGCGCGCCGCGCGCGCGCGCGCCCAAGTGCCCAAGGGCCAAGGGCCCCAGGCCCTCAGGCCCCAGTGCCCCAGTGCCCCAGGCCCCCAGTGCCCCAGTGCCCAGTGCCCAGTGCCCAGGGCGCGGGCGCGGCGCGCGCGCGCGTGTTTCGTCTTTGGGGCGCTGAGCAGGCAGTGCACGGGCGCTGAGCAGGCAGTGCACGGGCGCTGAGCGGGCAGTGCACGGGCACTGCCTGGTGGGTGGACAGAGTGCTCCCCTGGAGAGCAAAATGTATATTCTCAGCTCCGGCAGGGGGGGCCACTACTAGGTCCCAGCTGGCCCCCCCCCTCTAAAACCTTCAAAAAAAATTATTTGAAGCTGAAATTTGGCACAGAGGTTTGGAAAAATCCAATCTAACTGTAATATTTTTTCCTGAATTTTTAAAAATCGGGAATTATTTATCTGTATTTTCCTCCCATTAAAAATCGGGAAATTCATAACAAATAGGGACCGGCTCGGAATGACCCCAAATTTTGTGGGAAGCCACACAAAAATATGATGGATTTTACTGGTCTGATAACGTGTGGAAAGCTTCCCATTATCATGGCGACACGCGGGAACCACGGCAGCTCGCCTGCCGCGCGGGGGGCGTCGGGCTGGCACTACGGACTGTCCCCTGGGCTGCCGAATTCACTGGCACTGCCCTGGCCGCCGAATTTTTCTGCGGACTGGCACGGCCCCGCGGGCTGATGAATTATGTGGCTCTGCCTCCCGGCTGCCGAATTCTCTGCCACAGCCCCCCGGCTGCCGAATTCACTGCCGCTGCCCCCCGGGCTGCCGAATCAGGTGGCACCGCCTTCGCTGCCGAATTTTGCGGCAACTTTGCACGCTTAAAAAAGTCATGGGAAACTATTTTTCCGGGCAACTTTGCACGCTTAGCTTTCATGTGTGGAGGGTGGTTTCGGAAAAATTCCCGTGTTGAGGAAGTCCCCGGAACCCTCGCGAGCGCCCCCT
>JAJQXV010000146.1:52500-55371 GCA_025169955.1 Salix arbutifolia
GCGCCCGACAGCCTGGCAGGCGTCCGGGAGGCAGTGGCCGGAAACGGGTCTTCGCCGGCCGGAAACGGGTCTCCCCTGGCCGGAAAACGGGTCACCGATAACAGCAACACATCGGGCCACGTGCCCCAGCACGCCCGACAATTTTTCGGGCGTCCCGGAGACGGTGGCCGGAGTCGGGTCTTCGCCGGCCGGAAACGGGTCTCCCCTGGCCGGAAAACGGGGCACCGATAACAGCAACACATCGGGCCACGTGCCCCGGCACGCCCGACAATTTTTCGGGCGTCCCGGAGACGGTGGCCGGAGTCGGGTCTTCGCCGGCCGGAGTCGGGTCTTCGCCGGCCGGAAATCGGGTCTTCGATACCGGGGCTACATATCGGGCCATCCGCTTCCCCCACTTTTTTTCCCGAATCCAGCCATGGTGCCCAGCACCCCCACACCCACGGCAGGCCCATGGGCACCTGCCACCTGGCGGCCCCAAGACCAGGCAGGGGGAACCCCCCTAAAGAGCAATAAGTGTCATTGAAGCTCTGGCAGGGGGAGACACTACTAGGTCCCAGCTGGCCCCCCCCCTCTAAAACCTTCAAAAAAAATTATTTGAAGCTGAAATTTGGCACAGAGGTTTGGAAAAATCCAATCTAACTGTAATATTTGTTTCAGAATTTTTAAAAATCGGGAAGTATTTATTTCTATTTTCCAACCATTAAAAATCGGGAAATTCATAAAAAATAGGAACCAGATCGGAATGACCCCAAATTTTGTGGGAAGCCTCACAAAAATATGATGGATTTTACTGGACTGATAACGTGTGGAAAGCTTTCCATTATCATGGAAAAATGCGGGACAAACAGCAGCTCGCCTGCTGCGCGGGGGGCATCGGGCTGGCACCAGCCGCGCCTAGCCTCTCTCGCGCGGGGGGCAGGCAGGACGCGGGGGGCTGGCAGGCCTGTCCCGCGCGGGGCGCTGCCTGGCCTCCCCCGCGCGGGGGGCTGCCAGGCCTGTCCCGCGCGCGGGCTGGCACGACGCGGGGGGCTGGCAGGGCCTCCAGGCGCCCGCCTCTGCCTATCCTCGCCCGCGCGGGGGGCTGCGAGGGCCTCGCGCGGGAGCTGGCCCCTGCTGCCCCAGGCCTGTCCCGCGCGCGGGCTGGCACAACGCGGCGCGGGGGCGCTCCTCTGCCTATCCTCGTCCGCGCGGGGCGCTGCCTATCCCCGCCCGCGCGGGGGGGGTGGGGGCTGCCAGGGCCTCGCGCGCGAGCTCGCCCCTGCTGCCCCAGGCCTGTCCCGCGCGGGGGGCTGGCAGGGCCTCCAGGCGCGCGCCCCAGGCCTGTCCCCGCCCGCGCGGGGGGCTGGCAGGGCCTCCAGGCGCGCGCCTCTGCCTATCCTCGCCCGCGCGGGGGGCTGCCAGGGCCCCGCGCGGGAGCTGGCCCCTGCTGCCCCAGGCCTGTCCCGCGCGCGGGCTCGCCCCAGGCCAGCCCCTCGCGGGGGCTGGCAGGCCTGGCCGCGCGAGGGCTGGCTAGACGCGGGGGGCTGCCAGGGCCCCGCGCGGGAGCTGGCCCCTGCTGCCCCAGGCCCGCGCCTCGCGGGGGCTGGCAGGCCTGGCCGCGCGAGGGCTGGCTAGACGCGGGGGGCTGCCAGGGCCGCGCGCGAGCTGGCCCATGCTGCCACAGGCCCGCGCCAGGCAGCGGGGCTGACGGCGCGCCGCGCGCGCGCGCCCAAGTGCCCAAGGGCCAAGGGCCCCAGGCCCTCAGGCCCCAGTGCCCCAGTGCCCCAGGCCCCCAGTGCCCCAGTGCCCAGTGCCCAGTGCCCAGGGCGCGGGCGCGGCGCGCGCGCGCGTGTTTCGTCTTTGGGGCGCTGAGCAGGCAGTGCACGGGCGCTGAGCAGGCAGTGCACGGGCGCTGAGCGGGCAGTGCACGGGCACTGCCTGGTGGGTGGACAGAGTGCTCCCCTGGAGAGCAAAATGTATATTCTCAGCTCCGGCAGGGGGGGCCACTACTAGGTCCCAGCTGGCCCCCCCCCTCTAAAACCTTCAAAAAAAATTATTTGAAGCTGAAATTTGGCACAGAGGTTTGGAAAAATCCAATCTAACTGTAATATTTTTTCCTGAATTTTTAAAAATCGGGAATTATTTATCTGTATTTTCCTCCCATTAAAAATCGGGAAATTCATAACAAATAGGGACCGGCTCGGAATGACCCCAAATTTTGTGGGAAGCCACACAAAAATATGATGGATTTTACTGGTCTGATAACGTGTGGAAAGCTTCCCATTATCATGGCGACACGCGGGAACCACGGCAGCTCGCCTGCCGCGCGGGGGGCGTCGGGCTGGCACTACGGACTGTCCCCTGGGCTGCCGAATTCACTGGCACTGCCCTGGCCGCCGAATTTTTCTGCGGACTGGCACGGCCCCGCGGGCTGATGAATTATGTGGCTCTGCCTCCCGGCTGCCGAATTCTCTGCCACAGCCCCCCGGCTGCCGAATTCACTGCCGCTGCCCCCCGGGCTGCCGAATCAGGTGGCACCGCCTTCGCTGCCGAATTTTGCGGCAACTTTGCACGCTTAAAAAAGTCATGGGAAACTATTTTTCCGGGCAACTTTGCACGCTTAGCTTTCATGTGTGGAGGGTGGTTTCGGAAAAATTCCCGTGTTGAGGAAGTCCCCGGAACCCTCGCGAGCGCCCCCTCGCGGGCTGACGCGTGGCTCGGCCGGCTGCCGACGCGGACACCCGGGGAAATGGGCTGCTGAAATTTACTCGGACTGTCATGCCTGCCAAGTTCACTGCCTCGCGGGGTGCCGAACCCTGCTGCGGACTGACCATGCCTATCGGTCTGCCCACTGTCCTTGACGCAGCACTTCTTGTCAGCGCAGATATGGAT
>JAJQXV010000032.1:0-17280 GCA_025169955.1 Salix arbutifolia
TATCTATATCCTGCCTCGCCGCTACTGTTTATATATTTTACATGCAACTGTGTAAATATTAATTTCTAAATCAAGTTTTCACAGTAAGTGTGCGATGTTACTGGGTTTTATATGCAATTACCATTCTCTCTATTTTCTGGCAACCAGGGAGGAGAGATATATTCTTTCTCCTTTCATATTCATTCAACTCATGCGAATCCACCCGTGAAACCTATATATCTATATCTATATATATATATTCACGTCTTCGCTGGAACTGTATTATTATTATATATTCTTGACGCTCTGTTTAACCCAAGTGTTCTAACCTAGCTCAGCGAGTGTAATGGCTGGTGAGGTCACCCATTCTTAATTACACACACGCAAGGTTTTTGGCTGAACAATCCTCCTTGCTGTAATTTCTTGTTAGATTTTGATTATTTGAAATTAACAAATTATTGAAATAAGAATGCTTCCGTTGCATGGTATATATGAAAAAAAAATAATTAAGAAAATCAAGCAAATTAATAAGAACCCTTGAATTCCTCGAAGGATATATAGGTTGGATGATTAAGAAGATTCACTGAATTCGAGTTCATACAGGCTAATTAAGTATCTAGGAGACCTAATGAGGAGCACATTTTATCTAGTGGATTATTAAGTTTTGGCTAACTATTTATTTGTCTCTAATTTATTAATTTCTTGGTTAATTATATCATTACGAGTCTTTTTAGTAAATTAATTATAAATGTTTCTTTTTCAATACAAACATTTCATATTTTAATTTTATTTTGTAATTTAGATGTGATGGAAACAAGCACTAGGGTTTGGATAATAGCAGTTATATATTTTAATGGTTAATTACAAAAAATAAATAAAAATCATTCCTGTTTTCCTTTTCTCACTGTATATATTTTAAGAAATTATATTATATGTCAATAATTAAATAAAAACAATAATGAGAAAATTTGTTACATCTATAAGAAGACAAGATCACACCTCCACTTCTAATTGTTCTCTGCTGGACCGATTTGTCTCTTCAGAAATCCACAGTATCTGTCTCCTAAACCCTAAAAATTGTTAATCATGCAATGTGAGATGCTCTTGTTTCTTATCATCCAGCATTGTTACGTGAGAGGGTAAACTGAAGGCCATTAATGCGGTCTGTTAATTTTTCTACATTTCTCATGCCTTGCTGACCGTCTCTTGTTTTAGGGTAAAATCCTCGTCTGCGGAACATTCCTGCTTGGCCGCCGGCGGTGAGCTTCTAACTGGACCAGGGCCATAAAAAACCTGATGCTGAATGTCCGCGAAGAAAAAGCGAATCAATCGCGCGCAGATCTTTTTTTGGATTCTTACGTGCTATGGATTTCAGGGAACAATATTGAAATTTCTCTGTTTAGAGCTGTCTTTTGGAATTCACCACCAGAGCTAGGTGGTTCTTGCCAAGAGTCTTTGGATTTCAGGTTGGGAAATTAGCTGGAGAAAAAATGCACAACGTAGGAGAAGAAGTTGACAAAAAGTAATGAAATACCAATTACAAAATTTAAGTTTTTTTTCTTCTTACAAAAATAGTTTTTTTAGATATGAGTAAATCCCATACTTCAACTTATTTTACGGATTTAGATAAATAAATAAACAAATAAGATAAGGTGACATTTTATAAATAGACAATTTTCAAACCCTAAATTTCAGGACATTAAATATTTTTTTTTTATAAAATTAAATGAGGTCCCACGTTATCATTAAGCAACTTTCAAACCCTAAATTTCAAATCCTAAAATTCAGGATATTAAATATTTGTTTTTATGAAATTAAATGAGGTCCCACGTATCATTATATTCTTGGACCCTTCTCTCTCTCTTTTATAATGAAAAATCATATATAAATTAGATGTGTATAGAAGAACTTCTCAATTAAAAAATCTAAACAAATAAGATACGTACGGTGACATTTTATAAACAAGCAATTTTCAAATCCTAAATTTTTAATCACTCGCATTGCTAGCAGCGTGCAAGGTGATGACTTAGAAAATAAAATCGTATTCAATTAAAATGTGCTGCTCTCATTTATTGTTTAGTGCAAATAAAACGAAATACTTTTCAAAAAAAGAGAGAATGCATTGTACATTTCCTCACAGCAACAGCTTCAAGGAGGGGGAGATGAGAAACTCACAAACAGTAACTGGTGGAATTTTGCTTGGCCTAATCTTTATCAAGTCCAAAGAGTTTTGACGTTTTTTTTTGGATCAAGAGTGCGAAACTCCATCGTAGAAACAGACCGGCGATAACCAGCTTGCATGGCATTGCCTCCATTAAGGTTAATGATGTCTGCTATAGAAGCCTGCAAAAGAGTGAAGTTCTGGATGTTCTTGGTAGCATTAGGATGAACCTCAGTTCTTATCGATCTATTCTGATTAGAACGATCAAGAATCGGCGAAAAGGATGGGCGGGGGGGCGGCGGCTTGTTCTTGCCTCAATTTTGATTTTAGACCCGAGGATCTGCTGCTGCTTCCACTGTTTTCTGTCTCAAGGCCATTACTCATGCTTGGCTCTGAAATTTTCTCCACCTAAAACAAAGGAGAATTGCATAGATTATTTACAAGATCAACACAGCTTCTTTATTGAATTCAACATATTAACTTTAAGTATGATTGGAATTGCTTTTCATTTATAAATTTATCAAAATGATAATTTTTTTAGTTTTAAAAAATTAGTTTTGACATTAACACGTGAAAGTAACCTAAAAACACTATTTTTTTTTTAAATAAAAATATATATTTTTTAATTTTTTCAAAAACATTTTTAAAGCGCAATGCCAAAAAGAGTCTTATGCCAAATACTACTTAATATTGAAATATATTTTTAAAGCATGAGATCTTATATAAAACCAATTAAAATAAAATATCAAACTCAATTTCAGCTCATGATTAAATTCAGAATAAAAAAATATCACGTAACAAAAAAAATATGGGTTCCTATTGCAACCCAAATGGATTGTATTTTAATTCAATATTGCTTTTCCATGATTTTTTATTTTATTTTGTATTGTCTCGCATGTTCATGATTACAAATATTATTTTCTGGTTTATTATGAGATTGTTAAATAAAAAGTAAAAAATGCAAATAAAAAAAAAGGTGCTAGCATTAAATCAAGAATGTTACCTCTTTAGAAGATTTTATTTCTTCTTCGGCTTGCATGTTGAGAAATTGAGTTCTTTCTCCCTTGAGCTTCTCGTCTTGGTTACTTACTTTTTCCGATCATCGTTTTGATTTGGCTCATCCTCCTCTCTGTACATTATTGGTAGACCTGAAAGTTCGCAAGCCAATACTACTAAAAATGGGGGTGTTTGCAACGAACGTGTTCGTTGCAAACAAGAAAGGAAGCCGTTGCAAATATTTATTTGCAACGGATTTTGCAACGGATGCGTTCCGTTGCAAATACGGGACTGCAAATTTTGTTGCAACGGAATTTCCGTTGCACATGAATTTGCAACGGCGAATCCGTTGCAAATTGGCAACGGAATGTCCGTTGCAACTTTGCAACGGCGAATCCGTTGCAACTTTGCAACGGAATGTCCGTTGCAAATTAACAATTAATTTTTTTAATCAATTTCGAATTTATTTATTTTTTAATTAATTATGAATAAATATTTTGATAAATATTATTGATATATTATTAATATTGAGAACTAAATAAATATAGTTGAAATAAAAATTTCATAAATTAAAATTTATAATACAAAAAAGATTCAATTACAATTACGTGTATAAGTAAATCAACATGGAATAAAAAAATACATATTTTGAAGTATTGGCTAATGATCCATTTATGGAATCAAAACCATAAGCTAAAAGAACTCGTATAAGATCAATAGTCCGTGCCTCATCCTCTTTGTTTGTTAGTAGATATCCACTTTCACATGAGCTCCTTAATCGGTAGTTACTACAAACCTGAAAAACAATATCATGTTTTGTTAGTCATTTTGGGTTCATGTTACAATGTGCTAAGAAAATGCCAAGCAAGACCCCTCAAAATCAAAAGAAAGGTCAAACAATATCATGTTTTGTTAGTGATTTTAGCATTAGCCTCCTTTGCTTGGCATAATTATTGCTAGGCATATTTTAAGAAATGTTTGAATTACTCATTTGCTTGGTAAAAATTGCAATAATTAGACTAAACCAAAATAGAGAGATAGTAGAGCTAGCTCATGGGATACAGAAAACTGAAACCTCTTGAGTTAGTCGTAAGTTGTTGCAAACCTGATTCACTTGTTCAAGCTTGCTGATTATGTTTCGACGCACGTCAGGAAATTCATCCTTCAAGAGGGAAAGAAAAATTGGAAGAAGCTGTTCAATTGTGGCATCCTGTATTGACAAACAAAATAAACTATCAACTCATACATTACCTGAGAGCATGAATGAAGACGAGTAACACTAGCTTCAAACCTCTTTGAACGTGAAGCATCATCCCCAAAGGAAGCCCAGAACATTCTGGATGAAAGACCTTCAGATACACATCGATCTGAAGAGAAATTGCGGCAAACAGATAGAATTTCTTCATATACATTAATAAGCTAAATCATGGGTTCAAGTTGCAGGAATTTCGATGTTTGACACCAATGCTAAGTGGCATAATCATCCAATCAGATAACTCAAATGAAAACAATCATTGACCTTCAGTTCTTTTATAGGAAATGCTATGTATACATGCTTGTTCTTGATGTGACAATGATAAAGAACATTAAAGGACCTCCATCGATGTTTCAATAAAATTTACATCTTTTCAAAGCAATGACAGCTCAAATTACACCTCTATTAATAACAAAGATAGTGCAAGTAAAATCATAAAGGAAATCAGTTGATCATTGGGTGAATTTTACACAACCCTTAATCACAAGGAGATCAAATTCCACTAAAATTCAACACGAAATCATCAAAATTGTCTTAAAATCACAATCAACCTCGTATAACAAAAATCAGTGTTGCCAAACTACCAACACCCAGATCCAAAATCAGCTCAAAATTTTCAAAACTATAAGCACCCGAAATTTCAAATATCAATTCTCCAAGAACTTTCCACATGTAAACAAATAGCAATCTACAAAAACATCTGAGAGCAGAAAATCAAGAACAAACAAATAGGTGAGACCACTACAATTAAAAAAAAAGATCAGGCAAAAATCAATTCATGCTCTAACTAGAAACAATACAGTCAACTGAAGAATTTTGAAGTTTGAAATGGATATGAAACTTCACACAGGGGAAAGAGAAAAGAAGAAGCAAACTCATTTTGAAATGGATATGTACGGAATAAACACACCCAATTCCTCCGCCATCACGAGTACCTCGTCGTCGTCTTGTTTTCACTCAGAAATGGAATTAACTTCAGGAAAGGGCAGATCAACGATTGTGTGAGGAGATCTGAGGAGAGGAGGCGTGATGGAAGTTGGATTCGGCGGCCAGTAGATGAAGAGGAGAGATTTAGAAGGTTAATTACTCTGAGTTGTTCTTTTATTTATTTAATTGATATTGAGCGGGGGAAAGTGTGTGAAGTGTTGACAGATTGTATTTAATTTTTTAGGAGAGAGCGCGCAGTGTTGGTTTTAAATTTTTGGGAGAGCGCGCGGTGTTTGTAGATTGCAACGGAAATTCCGTTGCAAAGTAATTTTTTTGCAATGGATGATCCGTTGCAAATTAATTTTTTTTGCCACGGATCATCCGTTGCAAATGGTTTTAAATTGCAACTGAATTTCCATTGCAAAGTAATTTTCTTTTGCAACGGATCATCCGTTGCATATGGTTTTAAATTGCAACGGAATTTCCGTCGCAAATATACATTTGGAACGGACATTCCGTTGCAAAGTAATTTTCATTTGCAACGGATTCTCCGTTGCAAATGGTTTTAACTTGCAACGGAAAATCCGTTGCAAAGTAATTTTCTTTTGCAACGGATCCTCCGTTGCAAATGGTTTTACATTGCAACGGATTTGCCGTTGCAAATGTAGATTGCAACGAAAATTCCGTTGCAAAGTAATTTTCTTTTGCAACGGATTATCCATTGCAAATGGTTTTAAATGGAAACAGAATCTGCGTTGCAAATATATATTGCAACGGAAAATCCGTTGCAAATGGTTTTAAATTGCAACGGAATTTCCGTTGCAAATTAACTTTGCAATGGCAAATCCGTTGCAACCTATGTTTTTTTTTTTTTTTCCGGAATTTGTTTAGCAACGAAAAATCCGTTGCTACACAAAATCCCCGTTGCAAAATTGCAATGGATTTTTGCCGTTGCAAAAATCCGTTGCAAACAGGTCATTTTTCTAGTAGTGCAATGGACTCTAAGAGAAGAGCTGCACTTATAGTTTGTACACATTGAAATAAGCTCTAGTGATTTGGAAAGTCAGCACGAAAAAAAGAAGACAGAATATAACAACCACAAATTAAGGCAGGCATTGCCATCATCGCTCACGCACGTGACTCTGGAGAGCAGAAGCAGCAGTGCCACGATTTGTTGGGTTCAGAGCTAGAAGTGTGGTCAAGAGGCCATACGAAGACTCAGGAAAATTCTTAAAGGATTCTTGGAAGCTAGGTTTGTAGTGTTGTGGTGGTCTGAAGCTTGCTGGTAGCCTCATTATCTTCCAATAATCCTCTGGTGGTGAGCCATAAAAATCTTGAAAATCCTGTGAAGTTGCTCAACCTGAACACATGCATATTACATATATATAGCCTCACAAAACAGACATGGATGAAAATCTGCATTCATGGAAAAGGGATCTATAAATTACGAATAGGAATCGATTCAATGCACTTTCCCGATGGCCTCATAATGTCATATCAATTTATCTCTGTCCTTCCAGGCATGATCGTGAAAGGGTCTATTTTTAGTATTTGATTCAGTCTATGTTTTCCTAGTCTTCAGGGTTTAGTTGCTTTAATTTCGTTAAATTCATGTGCCACGTTATTGTTGAACGTGAGCTATTTATTTGCTTTATTGTTATTCCTGTAAGGCTATTTATTAGCCATTTCATTCAGTAAATGTGATTCATTCAATTTAATACAGTACACTTGCTTTTCTTATTCTTTACAATTGGTATCAAAGCCAATATCTGGCCTGTGATGAAGAAAAGGAAAACAAGAGTGTTACATATTATTGAGTGACTTCAATACAGGTTGAGTGAGAAATAGAGTGCTTTTAAACACAGAGTGAAGAAAGTGAGTGTTCTTAAACACAGTGAGAAAAGAGTGAAGTGAGTGTGAGTATTATTAAACACAGTGAGAAAGAGTGTTCTTGAAGTCATTCAACAATGACAGCAGAGTCCAGCAATTTTGCTACACCGTGCATTCCAAAATTTGATGGAGACTACGAGCATTGGAACATGCTGATGGAGAATCTCTTGCGTTCCAAAGAATATTGGAATGTAATTGAGACTGGATATGTCGAACCTGCATTAGGAGAAATTCTGAATAATGCACAGAAAAAGACATTGGAGGAGACAAAGCTGAAAGATTTAAAGGTTAAAAACTACCTGTTTCAGTCCATCGACAAATCTATTCTGAAGACTATCACACAAAAGGACACAGCAAAGCAGCTGTGGGATTCCATGAAGATTAAATATCAGGGAAATACAAGGGTTCGGCGTGCTCAACTTCAAATTTTTCACAGAAATTTTGAAGTGCTGGAAATGAAACAAGGGGAAACTGTCACAAGTTATTTTGGGAGAGTGATGCTGGTGGCAAATGACATGCGTAATCTGGGAGAAAGCATACCTGATGAGAAGATTGTCGAAAAAATCTTACGCACACTTACAGAAAAGTACAACTACATAGTGTGTTCTATTGAGGAGTCGAAAGATATTAACAATCTTTCGGTTGATGAGCTGCAGAGTTCTTTACTTGTTCATGAACAGAAGTTCAAAAAACATGACACAGATGATCATGCTCTAAGAATCTATGATGACAGATTCAGTGGCAGAGGACGTGGCAGGAGCAATTACAGAGGCAGAGGTCGTGGGGGCAGAACACAAACATTCAACAGAGACATGGTGGAATGTTTCAGGTGTCATAAACTTGGACACTACCAATATGAGTGTCCAAGTATGAACAAGGTAGCAAATTATGTGGAACTAGACGGTGAGGATGAAATGCTATTAATGTCTACTGTGGAGCTAAATGCAAAGGATGAGATGCTGTTAATGGCTTATGTTACATTACATAAGACAACAAGGAATGATGCATGGTTTCTTGATTCAGGCTGTTCTAATCACATGTGTGGTTATAAAGGTATGTTCTCCTATTTGGATGAAAATTTTCAGCATTCAGTTAAGCTTGGAAACAATAGCAGAATGGCAGTAGTTGGCAAAGGCAGTGTTAAATTATTAATCAATGGTGTTAAGCATGCTGTTAATGATGTTTATTATGTGCCGGAGCTCAAAAATAATTTGCTAAGTATAGGACAACTACAAGAAAGAGGCTTAGCTATTCTAATTAAAGATGGGGTTTGTAAGATTTACCATTCTGAGAAGGGTTTGATCATTCAAACCAAAATGAGTGCAAATAGGATGTTTATCCTACTTGCACAGACTCAAGCCCCAGTGCACACAGAGACTCCAAGCCAAGAGAAGTGCCTTCTCACCAGTTCCCCAAATCCTCCAGTGCTGTGGCACAGAAGGTTTGGACACTTAAGCTACAAAGGCTTAAGGACTTTGCAGTGGAGACATATGGTGCATGGACTGCCATCCTTCTCGGCTCCCACCATCACATGCACAGATTGCCTCAATGGCAAACAACACAGGGAGGTTATGCCAAAACACAGTAATTGGAGAGCAAAACAGAAATTAGAGCTAATTCATGCAGACATTTGCGGTCCTATTTCTCCAGAATCAAACAGTGGCAAAAGGTATATTTTATGTTTCATTGATGACTTCAGCCGAAACTCATGGGCATTTCTTTTAACAACTAAGTCAGAGGCATTCATTTACTTCAAGAAGTTCAAAGCACTGGTTGAAAAAGAAACAATGCTACATGTGAGATGTCTAAGAACTGACAGGGGGGAGAATTTACCTCAAGTGAATTCACCGAATTCTGCAGCCAGCAAGGAATCAAGCGACAGCTCACCACGGCATACACTCCACAGCAAAATGGAGTTGCAGAGAGGAAAAATCGAACCGTAATGAACATGGTCCGATCAATCCTCTCTGGCAAAGGGCTCCCAAAATCTTTCTGGCCGGAGGCAGTCAACTGGGCCTTCTACGTGCTCAATAGGTGTCCAACCTATGCTTTGACAGGCATCACCCCTCATGAGGCATGGACTGGTACCAAACCCTCAGTAGACCATTTCAGGGTCTTTGGGTGTTTAGCCCATGTTCACGTTCCAGACGTGAAAAGAACAAAGCTTGATAGCAAGAGCTTTGTGTGCATACTGTTGGGTATGAGTGAAGAGTCCAAAGGGTACCGATTGTTTGACCCTTTGAACAAAAAAATTGTGGTTAGCAAAGATGTGATCTTTGAGGAGGACAAACAGTGGGACTGGGATGTGGAATATGAAGACCAAATTTTGACCGAATTGGTTTGGGGTGACAGAGAAGGACAACGTGAAGAAGGTGATGAAGATGACCTAGCTGGTGATGATAATGATCTAGGAGATGAATGTGATGATCTTGAGGCCGAAAGCCATGGAGAAGACAAAAACGACGATGAAGGAGAAAGAAGAGAAAGAAGGCTTGTCTGTGAAGTTTTTGAAAATGCCGAGAATGAAGAAGATGATGCTGAGATAAGAAATAATCCAACGGGGAGTATGCTGCCAGTTGGAAGAGTTGGTGTGCGAGCTCATCCAACGGTTGAGACGCGACCAGATGGAAGGAGGATGATGATCGGTGGATTAGAAGATGCTCATCCGACGACAAGAATTCAGTCTTCCAGGGGAAGTGACCAGCTGACACATGACCTTGATCCAACGGTCATTTTAACGTCAGTCGGGGGAAGTGGATAGATGACATGTGGCATAGATCGCACACAGATGATGCCAGGCGGAGCAAGTGGGACGATGACAGGTGGCTCAAATCCAACGGCGCACAGCATGGCAGACGGAGAGCTGATGACAAGTGGAGCATGGGTTGATCCAACGGCTGAGATTGGATCTGGCGGGGAGAATAATAACATGCTGACAAGTGGAAGAAGAGAAAGGGGCCCTCCAGTGTGGATGCAAGATTATGTTACGGGGGAAGATTTATCTGACGATGAGTCTAACATGGCATTAATTATGTCTTCTGATCCCATTTATTTTGAAGATGCAGTGAAAGTTCAACACTGGAAAGTTGCTATGGACAGTGAAATTAATGCCATCGAGAAGAATAATACCTGGACGCTCATCCAACTGCCAGAAGGAGCAAAGAAAATTGGGGTCAAATGGGTCTACAAAACAAAGTATAACGAGCATGGGGATATTGATAAATACAAGGCAAGGCTGGTTGCCAAAGGGTACTCACAACAACATGGAATTGACTTTACAGAAGTCTTTGCACCAGTAGCCAGGATGGATACAGTAAGAATGATTATTGCTCTCGCGGCTCAAAAAAACTGGATTATTTATCAGTTGGATGTCAAATCGGCCTTCCTGCATGGAGAATTACATGAAGATGTCTATGTTGATCAACCTAAGGGGTATGAGAAGAAGGGCAGCGAACACCTGGTTTACAAGCTGCATAAAGCTTTGTACGGGTTGAAACAAGCTCCAAGAGCATGGTTCAGCCGAATCGAGGGTCATTTTATCAATGAAGGGTTTCTACGGTGTGAAAGTGAGCAGACTTTATTTACAAAGAGAAGCAGGGAAGGAAAGATTATCATTGTAAGTGTTTATGTTGATGATCTAATATTTACCGGCGATGATACTCATATGTTGTCTGAATTCAAAAACTCCATGATGAGGGAATTTGACATGTCCGATTTGGGGAAGATGCGATATTTTTTGGGCATCGAGGTATTACAACATTCCGGTGGCACTTACATATGTCAGAAGAAATATGCATTAGAGGTGTTGAAAAGGTTTGGTATGATGGAATGCAATGCGGTAAAAAACCCAATAGTTCCTGGATGCCGAGTCAACAAGGATGAAGGCGGAGCTAAAGTCGACGAAACATACTATAAGCAGTTAGTGGGAAGTCTAATGTATCTCACAGCAACAAGACCAGACATGATGTTTGTTACTTGTCTTATCAGCAGGTACATGGCCAAACCTACGGAGCTTCATCTTCAAATAGCAAAAAGGGCACTTCGATATCTGAGAGGGACAATAAATTTTGGAATTTATTACAGGAAAGGGGGAAGTAATGAACTACTCTCATTTACGGATAGTGATTATGCTGGAGATGTGGAAGATAGAAAGAGCACCAGTGGATATGTTTTTTTGTTAAGTTCAGGAGCAGTTTCATGGAGTTCAAAGAAGCAACCAATAGTGACTCTTTCTACAACCGAAGCAGAATTTGTAGCAGCCGCATTTTGTGTATGTCAAGCTCTTTGGATAAAAAGAGTCTTGAAGAAATTGGGACACTCTAATAATGAGTGCACAGAAGTGAAATGTGATAACAGCTCAACTATTAAGTTGTCTAAAAATCCGGTGATGCATGGACGCAGTAAGCATATTGATGTGAGATATCATTTTCTGAGAAATCTCACTAAAGAAGGTACAATTGCATTAGTTCATTGCGGAAGTCATGATCAGGTGGCAGATTTAATGACCAAGCCTTTGAAGCTTGATGCATTTCTGAAACTAAGAACACTGCTGGGAGTCCAAGAAGTTACTGATATAAACTAACTGCATACTGCAGTAAGTTTAAGGGAAGGAATGAAAGGGTCTATTTTTAGTATTTGATTCAGTCTATGTTTTCCTAGTTTTCAGGGTTTAGTTGCTTTAATTTCGTTAAATTCATGTGCCACGTTATTGTTGAACGTGAGCTATTTATTTGCTTTATTGTTATTCCTATAAGGCTATTTATTAGCCATTTCATTCAGTAAATGTGATTCATTCAATTTAATATAGTACACTTGCTTTTCTTATTGTTTACAGATCGGCCTTCCAATGAACATCTCAGCCAATAAGCAACCAGCACTCCAAAGATCAAAAATGCTACTCCATAATCAGTGGCTAGTCCTTCAAGATTGATTACATTTGGATGATCTAGCTTCTGTAGCATCATTATTTCTCTCGCCATAAACTTGACACTTTTAAGCTCTGATGTGTCAAACCGAACCTTCTTTAGAGCAACTATCTTTCCAGGGTCCCTATCCCAAGCTTTGTAGACATTGCTATAAGTTCCCTGGCCTACCTGCAAATGAAAAACATATTTCCAATAAGATGATTCATAGTATCTGCTACATTAATTTCCCACTAATAACCCTAGCCTCTATCGACCATACAAATTTGAAAAAGAGTTCTTCGAATACTGTTTTTGTGTGTGCTTGTGGGTTTGAAGTGAGGGAAGAGGGAACAAATATCAAACGCTAACCTTAGCTAGCTTATCATAGAATCAGCAGTCTTTGGAACCAAACCAGCCAAAACCTCTCTAGCAATGTTATCAAAAAGCCATTTTGGCCAGCCATCTACAGAAAATCTGCATTGACAGCACCTTTCAGGGCAACCACTCTCTTCTTGTCCAATTCTCGCCTGATCAACTTTCTAGGTTATCTCTGACCAACAGGTCTCCCTTAACATACCCATTTTCTTGTCTTAACGTTTCCAGTGTGTGAGGAGGCGAGGATGCTGAACTCTTGGTCTGAACACACCCCATTTTTTAGAATCCTAACTCTTCGCAGGGAATCAAAAGTACGTTGATTGCTAGGTGACATAGTAATGGTAATGAAAGGAGTTACATATGAAATGATTGTGAGCAGCATAGAGATTTATTTTTGATCAATCAAGAAATGCGAATTGGCCGTCCTTTGGCCTGCATTTCTTTTTGGATTTTCGCTAAATGGAAATGCCTGCGTCTTTCTTTGACCCTGCTTTCTCCGCCTTGGGAGTGAAGGAAGACTATACAGACAAGGGTTCACTTTTCTCCTCCATCGTAGATGACTCTTTCCGTGTTACCAAGGAAAAGCTTTAGCTCTTTCTTTATCGTGGCTGGTCGATCCAATCACAGCTTCTTGGATGCAGGGAAAACTCAGTTCGAGCTTCACTATAAACAACAATTTACCCTTGATTGCAAAAGACAAGCATTTTCCACAAGAAGTCTCTAGCTCAATATCCCAGATTCTGGATTCTAGATGCAGTTATTTTCCGTAGTGTTTGAAGAGATTGTACTGTGGAGATTACAAAAGTGCTCTCTCTCTGGTTATGAGCAGAAGCTAAACTTGAAAACTACATTCCAAGAGCGCTGGAAAAGAGACAAAATGCAGGAGTGAGCTGTTAACGCTCTGTGCACATTGCTCTTTTAAGTTCAAGCACCTTTATAGACCTTCAGATTTCATGGCTGATATAAGAAGACATATTTTCGAATTGATACCCCACAGTTGTTTATCCAACGACCAATCCTTAGCTTGCTCCTTTCGATTTCACTTTTCCCAGTATGCTCCAACTTTCACAATTAGAAACTGTAATCAGACGTTAGGAGATAATATCCTGCCAATGCTTAAGCCGTCACCATTGATAATCTTTCTTGAAGTGGCTGTTTGTAAGGATATATATATATATAAAAGTGGATTTGAACAGTAAAATTACCATTTTACCTTTCAAGATTTAACCCTCAGAGTCGGGGGAATTTTTGATATTTCCAAAAGATATGTATGGTATTTATAGATTTTTTATTTTAATTTGCACAATGAAAGCTGGCAAAAACACAATGGTTAGTTGAGGGTATTTTCAGCTTTTCACATATTCATGCATAGTAAAACTATGTAAATACCCTTAGAAAAAACAAAAAAGGCATGACACGGGGGCATTGTGGTACTTTCATGTTTGTTTTTTTCATAGTTATTGCTGGGTACAGGGGTATATAGGCAATTCTGCATTATTTTTTTTGAATTTACTGCAAGCGTGTTATACGGACACGTTAACAATTTTTCACGCGCACATGCCTATTAGACGGCGCGTGCAGTGTCTATATGCGATGTAAAATGTAAGGTCTTCGTGTCTCTGGATGCACCACCATGTCCTATTTCTCCCGATGTGGCGCATGACATGTTAAGGTCGCCAGTAAATCGTCGGTGGATGATTTTTAGTTTCCCCCCTTTTCTCTCTTTAGCCGCTGGAAAATGCATGACAGTCCTTCATGTGTTTGATTGTTTTATTTTAGTTCTTGTTCTTTTGATTTCAATTTTATTTCTGATTTTTTCAATGGAAATTTTGATTGCTTTCAATTATGCCCTTCAATTGAAACTGATTATATATGGTGGTTTTCATTTTAGTCTTTATTTTTTGATTTTTGGTTTGTTTTTTGTTCTTTTAATTTTTTTGGCTTACAGGTTTTAATTTGTTTTAATTTTGTCCACAAATTAAAATTGGACATATATACTACTTTTCATTTCAATCCTTATTCTTTTAATTTTTTAACAAAATTACATTGTAAATTTTTAAAAAATCCTTTTATTTGTTTCGGTCCCAAGATTTTTCTTTGTTTCGATTTTGTCCTTTGATTTGAATTAATTATATTTTTTGTTTTTTATTTCATCTCTTATTCTTTGAGTTTTTTATTTGGTATTAATTCCTTTGGTTTTTTCGTTCATTCTTGGACAATATTTATTTTTACTCGTATTTATGTATTTATTCTTTTAGTTTTTGTTTTTAATTTTTATAATTTTTTTTATTGGGGTTTTATTTTTATTTGGTCCAGTCCTGAAATTTTAATTTATGTTGGTGATCATTTTAAAATTAATATTCTCAATTTTTCCCTTTGTTCTTTTTTTTTTTGTGTTTTTTTATTTGTTTTTTGAATCAGATAATTTTATGGTTTCATTGTTTACGCAATAATAATGATGATTTTAATGATTAAGTTTTTATTGTTTTTTTTTTTGTAAAAATGATTTATTTTTATTTTATTTTTTTGGACAATTTAATGATTTTAATTGTTTGGGCAATAATGTTGATAATAATTTTAACTGTTATACTCATGATAATGATGGTAACGTATAAATGGATTTTTAATGATGTTTTCTTCTTTTTGTTGATAGAAAATGAACTACTTATTTTTATTATTTGATTATTGCAGGTGTTTTCATAATTTATATTTTGTTTGTTATGTTTAATTTAAATTAGAGTATAAAATGAACCAATCATAATACAGTGAATTATATAATTCAGATATCTAAATCTTCTTGCTTTTTTAATGATGATGATAATTTTATGCTAGTGATTTCATTGAAACCTACTAAACAGATAAATTTATAAAGATTGAAAATTCATATATTTTATAGGAAACTCGCACTCCACAGGAACTCTGCACGGATTTATTATTTTTCCAAAATGTACATTATAATAACAAAATCTCACACAATTAAAATTTTTTTACGTTGAAGACAATATGATTTCGGTCATGACAAATAGCGGGTAAGTGGCTAGTGTGTGTATATATATAGTGTTGTTGATCTCGTTTTGTTTCGGCCGAAATAGCTGAAACATTTCATACCAGTTAAAAAATAAGATAAAATGACGCAACTTTTACCTAGCTTAAAATTTCAGTCTCTTCCGGAAATTCTGTCCAAAATTTGGCCGGAACGTTTCCATTTCGTTCTGCCCGTTCCATTTAGGCCAAATAGTGTTTTTTTTCCCTCTAAATAATGAATAATTTTATAATATCAATCATATCTCTTAATCCGACCATTAGATTGAAATGAAATTTTATGAGAAGTCTGTTGATATATTTATGTATATTATGTTAAAATCTTAAAGCAATCAGAGAATATGATGACCTTGTGGTATTAATAATGATATTCGCATAATATTATACATTTTTATAATTTTATAAAGAAAAATCATTTTTTCCAATTAAATTGCACTATTATATTAAAAACCAAAACATTCGATTACAATTAAAAAAAAAATACATGTACATATGCAGGGAAGAGTACATTTCAATCACGGATTCAAGTACCCGTTTGATTCCTGAAAGCCCAAGGCTATTTTCATGGTTTTAAACTCTCGAGAGCCTAGTGACACGGGAAAAGATCGGTTCAGCTTACATGTCACACACGCTTGGGCTTGGGTCTATCTTGTTGAATGGACCTTTTATAAAATTCAAATAAAAAAGTGATGTTTTAGTACAAGTTATTGTTATGTCCTGATTTTAGTTCTCACGGGAATAATCAACTTAACTATATATATATATATTAGTACAAGTCATTGCTTGTTATGGAGATAATATATACTTATAGATATTATTGGATTTTTAGAATTTATATCATGCGTTTAACTCTAGAATTATTTTTTTCAATTATTATTGTTTTGGCAAATAGTACTATTTTATTGATAATGCTATCATCATTTTTTGTGATGCACAGCGAGAAAAATAAATAGTTTATTAAATTTTAATTAACGACAACTTAAAATATTGATTAATATGCCCAACTTTACTTGGTTAAGAAATACTAAAGTTAATAAATAATGAATTCAATTTTATTCTTATATATGGTAGCTTTGAATGTATGGAATTAAGAGTGCATATGCATTTTGAAAAGTTTTGGTCTAAAATCTCAAAGTTGAAGTTGTCGTAATAAAAGGATTTGTATTATATGCAAAGCAAAGAAAATATTTCTTGGAAGTATTGGAAGAGAAGTGGACCTAAACCTATACCTAAACCTAAACCTAATATAGACGACGTACCATCATGCATTGCGATGGAGGAGGACTTGTCAAGTGCTTGAAACTTGGATGTTGACCAGCACTGGCAAACTTTGACCTATCTTCTCCCTCTTTACTTTTCAAAGAAGGCGTCTGTGTGTAAATGGGTGCCAGCACCGTCTCATTTACCAGTCTCTGCGTGAGTGATATTTGCATCGTGAAAAGGAAAGGATGGCGGCCATAGCCACGAGGCTAGAGCCATTCTCTACCAAATTTGATTAGGTTTACAACGAAAATGACAACGCTACCATTCAAGTGATTTGAACGCCATGTTCTCCTCCTCCTCCTCCTCCTCTTCTAATCTGGACTTGTTTGTTACTTTCCATTGAAAAATAAATAAATTATGGGAAGTTAGAATCACTATGACTGGATTGGTATAATCGTTGAAGAAAAAAATGGATTTTTTTTCTCTTATTCTTTTATTTCAACTCAAACTTAACTCTATTTCCTTAAATTTATTGCTAAATATGTTAG
>JAJQXV010000147.1:0-2500 GCA_025169955.1 Salix arbutifolia
GCGCCGGCACGATGGCCGTGCGATCCGTCGAGTTATCATGAATCATCAGAGCAACGGGCAGAGCCCGCGTCGACCTTTTATCTAATAAATGCGTCCCTTCCAGAAGTCGGGGTTTGGTGCACGTATTAGCTCTAGAATTACTACGGTTATCCGAGTAGCAAATACCATCAAACAAACTATAACTGATTTAATGAGCCATTCGCAGTTTCACAGTCTGAATTAGTTCATACTTACACATGCATGGCTTAATCTTTGAGACAAGCATATGACTACTGGCAGGATCAACCAGGTAGCATTCCTTGGCGACAACACGACCCGCCGATCCCCGTTGCCGGAAATTCCAGCAGCGGGGGCCGAGACGGGCGAGGAAGTCAATCTTATCGAGCACAAGCAGCTCGAAAAGGCGGTCGAAAGGGCGGAGGCCCCAACGCCGACTTCACGTTCTGCATCCGAGAGCACGAGCGATCGCACGTGGTCCAGTCCAGCAAGAGTCTGCTCAACTGGAACACGGGCGCGCTGCCAGGTTCGCCCCGCGCCCCCGGGGAGGCACGAGGCAAAGAGGGACACCTTCACGTTCGAATTCCACCAAAGTGGGTACGCAACACAGGAACCCCGCCTCGCCGCAAGCCTTGTAGGGCCTTGGGCTGAAACTGATGGGGCTGCAGGACGACAGTTCGGTGCACAAGCACGGAGCCTGCCGACACGGACAGCCCGATGACCGCTCATGCGCCACCACGTACACGTAACAACAATCCCGACGAGCGAACCACGGCCGCGAGGGCAAGTGGAAACACCCGAGCGAGATCGTGCCCGCACCGCTGGACGCGAAGGATCTCAGAGGGACAAGAAACTAACCGAAGAGGGACACGACAGGGACAATCTCTAAGGGGCCGCCTGCCTAAGCTCGGAAGCCGCAGGCCAGGACTCGGCAGCAGGCGCGTCACGCCATGAGGTCAGGGATCGCGGGGAGGGCCGACGCAGGGACGCAAGCGCGGCAATTTAATGCAACGCCCACGCCGGCTACAGCCCTCCACGCGATCCCCGACCATGGCCCTCCGCGCCTGGCACGTCAGCCAGGCCTCCGCATTGCGAGCAGAAGCAGGGGGCACTGCTGCCGGGACGACCCCCATGCTAACGGGCGCGCCGGGGCTGCCAGCACCTTGGCGCGAGCTTGGCAAATGAATGCCAGGCACACCCCTCGGAGAGGCAGCCCCGGCGCGCCCGACAGCCTGTGGGCATCACGGAGCATTGGACGAAAACGGGACAGCAACACACCAGGGCTGCCTCAACTCGGAAGCCGCAGGCCTGGACTCGGCAGCGGGCGCGGCACGCCATGAGGTCAGGGATCGCGGGGAGGGCCGACGCAGGGGCGCAAGCCCGGCAATTTAATGCCACGCCCACGCCGGCGACAGCCCTGCCCGCGATCCACGACAATGGCGCTCCACGTCCGGCACGTCAGCCGGGCCTCCAGCTTGCAAGCTCAAGCAGCGGCCACTGCGGCCAGGACGCCAGCCACGATGTGGGGCGCGCTGGGGCTGCCGCACCTCAGCACGAGCTCGGCAAATGAATGCCACGCCCTCGCCTCGGAGAAGCAGCCCAAGCGCGCCCGACAGCCTGGCAGGCGTCCGGGAGGCAGTGGCCGGAAACGGGTCTTCGCCGGCCGGAAACGGGTCTCCCCTGGCCGGAAAACGGGTCACCGATAACAGCAACACATCGGGCCACGTGCCCCAGCACGCCCGACAATTTTTCGGGCGTCCCGGAGACGGTGGCCGGAGTCGGGTCTTCGCCGGCCGGAAACGGGTCTCCCCTGGCCGGAAAACGGGGCACCGATAACAGCAACACATCGGGCCACGTGCCCCGGCACGCCCGACAATTTTTCGGGCGTCCCGGAGACGGTGGCCGGAGTCGGGTCTTCGCCGGCCGGAGTCGGGTCTTCGCCGGCCGGAAATCGGGTCTTCGATACCGGGGCTACATATCGGGCCATCCGCTTCCCCCACTTTTTTTCCCGAATCCAGCCATGGTGCCCAGCACCCCCACACCCACGGCAGGCCCATGGGCACCTGCCACCTGGCGGCCCCAAGACCAGGCAGGGGGAACCCCCCTAAAGAGCAATAAGTGTCATTGAAGCTCTGGCAGGGGGAGACACTACTAGGTCCCAGCTGGCCCCCCCCCTCTAAAACCTTCAAAAAAAATTATTTGAAGCTGAAATTTGGCACAGAGGTTTGGAAAAATCCAATCTAACTGTAATATTTGTTTCAGAATTTTTAAAAATCGGGAAGTATTTATTTCTATTTTCCAACCATTAAAAATCGGGAAATTCATAAAAAATAGGAACCAGATCGGAATGACCCCAAATTTTGTGGGAAGCCTCACAAAAATATGATGGATTTTACTGGACTGATAACGTGTGGAAAGCTTTCCATTATCATGGAAAAATGCGGGACAAACAGCAGCTCGCCTGCTGCGCGGGGGGCATCGGGCTGGCACCAGCCGCGCCTAG
>JAJQXV010000147.1:12500-15000 GCA_025169955.1 Salix arbutifolia
CCCTGGCCGGAAAACGGGTCACCGATAACAGCAACACATCGGGCCACGTGCCCCAGCACGCCCGACAATTTTTCGGGCGTCCCGGAGACGGTGGCCGGAGTCGGGTCTTCGCCGGCCGGAAACGGGTCTCCCCTGGCCGGAAAACGGGGCACCGATAACAGCAACACATCGGGCCACGTGCCCCGGCACGCCCGACAATTTTTCGGGCGTCCCGGAGACGGTGGCCGGAGTCGGGTCTTCGCCGGCCGGAGTCGGGTCTTCGCCGGCCGGAAATCGGGTCTTCGATACCGGGGCTACATATCGGGCCATCCGCTTCCCCCACTTTTTTTCCCGAATCCAGCCATGGTGCCCAGCACCCCCACACCCACGGCAGGCCCATGGGCACCTGCCACCTGGCGGCCCCAAGACCAGGCAGGGGGAACCCCCCTAAAGAGCAATAAGTGTCATTGAAGCTCTGGCAGGGGGAGACACTACTAGGTCCCAGCTGGCCCCCCCCCTCTAAAACCTTCAAAAAAAATTATTTGAAGCTGAAATTTGGCACAGAGGTTTGGAAAAATCCAATCTAACTGTAATATTTGTTTCAGAATTTTTAAAAATCGGGAAGTATTTATTTCTATTTTCCAACCATTAAAAATCGGGAAATTCATAAAAAATAGGAACCAGATCGGAATGACCCCAAATTTTGTGGGAAGCCTCACAAAAATATGATGGATTTTACTGGACTGATAACGTGTGGAAAGCTTTCCATTATCATGGAAAAATGCGGGACAAACAGCAGCTCGCCTGCTGCGCGGGGGGCATCGGGCTGGCACCAGCCGCGCCTAGCCTCTCTCGCGCGGGGGGCAGGCAGGACGCGGGGGGCTGGCAGGCCTGTCCCGCGCGGGGCGCTGCCTGGCCTCCCCCGCGCGGGGGGCTGCCAGGCCTGTCCCGCGCGCGGGCTGGCACGACGCGGGGGGCTGGCAGGGCCTCCAGGCGCCCGCCTCTGCCTATCCTCGCCCGCGCGGGGGGCTGCGAGGGCCTCGCGCGGGAGCTGGCCCCTGCTGCCCCAGGCCTGTCCCGCGCGCGGGCTGGCACAACGCGGCGCGGGGGCGCTCCTCTGCCTATCCTCGTCCGCGCGGGGCGCTGCCTATCCCCGCCCGCGCGGGGGGGGTGGGGGCTGCCAGGGCCTCGCGCGCGAGCTCGCCCCTGCTGCCCCAGGCCTGGCCCGCGCGGGGGGCTGGCAGGGCCTCCAGGCGCGCGCCCCAGGCCTGTCCCCGCCCGCGCGGGGGGCTGGCAGGGCCTCCAGGCGCGCGCCTCTGCCTATCCTCGCCCGCGCGGGGGGCTGCCAGGGCCCCGCGCGGGAGCTGGCCCCTGCTGCCCCAGGCCTGTCCCGCGCGCGGGCTCGCCCCAGGCCAGCCCCTCGCGGGGGCTGGCAGGCCTGGCCGCGCGAGGGCTGGCTAGACGCGGGGGGCTGCCAGGGCCCCGCGCGGGAGCTGGCCCCTGCTGCCCCAGGCCCGCGCCTCGCGGGGGCTGGCAGGCCTGGCCGCGCGAGGGCTGGCTAGACGCGGGGGGCTGCCAGGGCCGCGCGCGAGCTGGCCCATGCTGCCACAGGCCCGCGCCAGGCAGCGGGGCTGACGGCGCGCCGCGCGCGCGCGCGCCCAAGTGCCCAAGGGCCAAGGGCCCCAGGCCCTCAGGCCCCAGTGCCCCAGTGCCCCAGGCCCCCAGTGCCCCAGTGCCCAGTGCCCAGTGCCCAGGGCGCGGGCGCGGCGCGCGCGCGCGTGTTTCGTCTTTGGGGCGCTGAGCAGGCAGTGCACGGGCGCTGAGCAGGCAGTGCACGGGCGCTGAGCGGGCAGTGCACGGGCACTGCCTGGTGGGTGGACAGAGTGCTCCCCTGGAGAGCAAAATGTATATTCTCAGCTCCGGCAGGGGGGGCCACTACTAGGTCCCAGCTGGCCCCCCCCCTCTAAAACCTTCAAAAAAAATTATTTGAAGCTGAAATTTGGCACAGAGGTTTGGAAAAATCCAATCTAACTGTAATATTTTTTCCTGAATTTTTAAAAATCGGGAATTATTTATCTGTATTTTCCTCCCATTAAAAATCGGGAAATTCATAACAAATAGGGACCGGCTCGGAATGACCCCAAATTTTGTGGGAAGCCACACAAAAATATGATGGATTTTACTGGTCTGATAACGTGTGGAAAGCTTCCCATTATCATGGCGACACGCGGGAACCACGGCAGCTCGCCTGCCGCGCGGGGGGCGTCGGGCTGGCACTACGGACTTTCCCCTGGGCTGCCGAATTCACTGGCACTGCCCTGGCCGCCGAATTTTTCTGCGGACTGGCACGGCCCCGCGGGCTGATGAATTATGTGGCTCTGCCTCCCGGCTGCCGAATTCTCTGCCACAGCCCCCCGGCTGCCGAATTCACTGCCGCTGCCCCCCGGGCTGCCGAATCAGGTGGCACCGCCTTCGCTGCCGAATTTTGCGGCAACTTTGCACGCTTAAAAAAGTCATGGGA
>JAJQXV010000147.1:45000-47500 GCA_025169955.1 Salix arbutifolia
GCCCAGCACCCCCACACCCACGGCAGGCCCATGGGCACCTGCCACCTGGCGGCCCCAAGACCAGGCAGGGGGAACCCCCCTAAAGAGCAATAAGTGTCATTGAAGCTCTGGCAGGGGGAGACACTACTAGGTCCCAGCTGGCCCCCCCCCTCTAAAACCTTCAAAAAAAATTATTTGAAGCTGAAATTTGGCACAGAGGTTTGGAAAAATCCAATCTAACTGTAATATTTGTTTCAGAATTTTTAAAAATCGGGAAGTATTTATTTCTATTTTCCAACCATTAAAAATCGGGAAATTCATAAAAAATAGGAACCAGATCGGAATGACCCCAAATTTTGTGGGAAGCCTCACAAAAATATGATGGATTTTACTGGACTGATAACGTGTGGAAAGCTTTCCATTATCATGGAAAAATGCGGGACAAACAGCAGCTCGCCTGCTGCGCGGGGGGCATCGGGCTGGCACCAGCCGCGCCTAGCCTCTCTCGCGCGGGGGGCAGGCAGGACGCGGGGGGCTGGCAGGCCTGTCCCGCGCGGGGCGCTGCCTGGCCTCCCCCGCGCGGGGGGCTGCCAGGCCTGTCCCGCGCGCGGGCTGGCACGACGCGGGGGGCTGGCAGGGCCTCCAGGCGCCCGCCTCTGCCTATCCTCGCCCGCGCGGGGGGCTGCGAGGGCCTCGCGCGGGAGCTGGCCCCTGCTGCCCCAGGCCTGTCCCGCGCGCGGGCTGGCACAACGCGGCGCGGGGGCGCTCCTCTGCCTATCCTCGTCCGCGCGGGGCGCTGCCTATCCCCGCCCGCGCGGGGGGGGTGGGGGCTGCCAGGGCCTCGCGCGCGAGCTCGCCCCTGCTGCCCCAGGCCTGGCCCGCGCGGGGGGCTGGCAGGGCCTCCAGGCGCGCGCCCCAGGCCTGTCCCCGCCCGCGCGGGGGGCTGGCAGGGCCTCCAGGCGCGCGCCTCTGCCTATCCTCGCCCGCGCGGGGGGCTGCCAGGGCCCCGCGCGGGAGCTGGCCCCTGCTGCCCCAGGCCTGTCCCGCGCGCGGGCTCGCCCCAGGCCAGCCCCTCGCGGGGGCTGGCAGGCCTGGCCGCGCGAGGGCTGGCTAGACGCGGGGGGCTGCCAGGGCCCCGCGCGGGAGCTGGCCCCTGCTGCCCCAGGCCCGCGCCTCGCGGGGGCTGGCAGGCCTGGCCGCGCGAGGGCTGGCTAGACGCGGGGGGCTGCCAGGGCCGCGCGCGAGCTGGCCCATGCTGCCACAGGCCCGCGCCAGGCAGCGGGGCTGACGGCGCGCCGCGCGCGCGCGCCCAAGTGCCCAAGGGCCAAGGGCCCCAGGCCCTCAGGCCCCAGTGCCCCAGTGCCCCAGGCCCCCAGTGCCCCAGTGCCCAGTGCCCAGTGCCCAGGGCGCGGGCGCGGCGCGCGCGCGCGTGTTTCGTCTTTGGGGCGCTGAGCAGGCAGTGCACGGGCGCTGAGCAGGCAGTGCACGGGCGCTGAGCGGGCAGTGCACGGGCACTGCCTGGTGGGTGGACAGAGTGCTCCCCTGGAGAGCAAAATGTATATTCTCAGCTCCGGCAGGGGGGGCCACTACTAGGTCCCAGCTGGCCCCCCCCCTCTAAAACCTTCAAAAAAAATTATTTGAAGCTGAAATTTGGCACAGAGGTTTGGAAAAATCCAATCTAACTGTAATATTTTTTCCTGAATTTTTAAAAATCGGGAATTATTTATCTGTATTTTCCTCCCATTAAAAATCGGGAAATTCATAACAAATAGGGACCGGCTCGGAATGACCCCAAATTTTGTGGGAAGCCACACAAAAATATGATGGATTTTACTGGTCTGATAACGTGTGGAAAGCTTCCCATTATCATGGCGACACGCGGGAACCACGGCAGCTCGCCTGCCGCGCGGGGGGCGTCGGGCTGGCACTACGGACTTTCCCCTGGGCTGCCGAATTCACTGGCACTGCCCTGGCCGCCGAATTTTTCTGCGGACTGGCACGGCCCCGCGGGCTGATGAATTATGTGGCTCTGCCTCCCGGCTGCCGAATTCTCTGCCACAGCCCCCCGGCTGCCGAATTCACTGCCGCTGCCCCCCGGGCTGCCGAATCAGGTGGCACCGCCTTCGCTGCCGAATTTTGCGGCAACTTTGCACGCTTAAAAAAGTCATGGGAAACTATTTTTCCGGGCAACTTTGCACGCTTAGCTTTCATGTGTGGAGGGTGGTTTCGGAAAAATTCCCGTGTTGAGGAAGTCCCCGGAACCCTCGCGAGCGCCCCCTCGCGGGCTGACGCGTGGCTCGGCCGGCTGCCGACGCGGACACCCGGGGAAATGGGCTGCTGAAATTTACTCGGACTGTCATGCCTGCCAAGTTCACTGCCTCGCGGGGTGCCGAACCCTGCTGCGGACTGACCATGCCTATCGGTCTGCCCACTGTCCTTGACGCAGCACTTCTTGTCAGCGCAGATATGGATATGGCTTGTTCAACGCTGTTACAGCAGGCCTCTAGTCCCGCCGTCCAGA
>JAJQXV010000148.1:7500-10000 GCA_025169955.1 Salix arbutifolia
CAAGCTCAAGCAGCGGCCACTGCGGCCAGGACGCCAGCCACGATGTGGGGCGCGCTGGGGCTGCCGCACCTCAGCACGAGCTCGGCAAATGAATGCCACGCCCTCGCCTCGGAGAAGCAGCCCAAGCGCGCCCGACAGCCTGGCAGGCGTCCGGGAGGCAGTGGCCGGAAACGGGTCTTCGCCGGCCGGAAACGGGTCTCCCCTGGCCGGAAAACGGGTCACCGATAACAGCAACACATCGGGCCACGTGCCCCAGCACGCCCGACAATTTTTCGGGCGTCCCGGAGACGGTGGCCGGAGTCGGGTCTTCGCCGGCCGGAAACGGGTCTCCCCTGGCCGGAAAACGGGGCACCGATAACAGCAACACATCGGGCCACGTGCCCCGGCACGCCCGACAATTTTTCGGGCGTCCCGGAGACGGTGGCCGGAGTCGGGTCTTCGCCGGCCGGAGTCGGGTCTTCGCCGGCCGGAAATCGGGTCTTCGATACCGGGGCTACATATCGGGCCATCCGCTTCCCCCACTTTTTTTCCCGAATCCAGCCATGGTGCCCAGCACCCCCACACCCACGGCAGGCCCATGGGCACCTGCCACCTGGCGGCCCCAAGACCAGGCAGGGGGAACCCCCCTAAAGAGCAATAAGTGTCATTGAAGCTCTGGCAGGGGGAGACACTACTAGGTCCCAGCTGGCCCCCCCCCTCTAAAACCTTCAAAAAAAATTATTTGAAGCTGAAATTTGGCACAGAGGTTTGGAAAAATCCAATCTAACTGTAATATTTGTTTCAGAATTTTTAAAAATCGGGAAGTATTTATTTCTATTTTCCAACCATTAAAAATCGGGAAATTCATAAAAAATAGGAACCAGATCGGAATGACCCCAAATTTTGTGGGAAGCCTCACAAAAATATGATGGATTTTACTGGACTGATAACGTGTGGAAAGCTTTCCATTATCATGGAAAAATGCGGGACAAACAGCAGCTCGCCTGCTGCGCGGGGGGCATCGGGCTGGCACCAGCCGCGCCTAGCCTCTCTCGCGCGGGGGGCAGGCAGGACGCGGGGGGCTGGCAGGCCTGTCCCGCGCGGGGCGCTGCCTGGCCTCCCCCGCGCGGGGGGCTGCCAGGCCTGTCCCGCGCGCGGGCTGGCACGACGCGGGGGGCTGGCAGGGCCTCCAGGCGCCCGCCTCTGCCTATCCTCGCCCGCGCGGGGGGCTGCGAGGGCCTCGCGCGGGAGCTGGCCCCTGCTGCCCCAGGCCTGTCCCGCGCGCGGGCTGGCACAACGCGGCGCGGGGGCGCTCCTCTGCCTATCCTCGTCCGCGCGGGGCGCTGCCTATCCCCGCCCGCGCGGGGGGGGTGGGGGCTGCCAGGGCCTCGCGCGCGAGCTCGCCCCTGCTGCCCCAGGCCTGTCCCGCGCGGGGGGCTGGCAGGGCCTCCAGGCGCGCGCCCCAGGCCTGTCCCCGCCCGCGCGGGGGGCTGGCAGGGCCTCCAGGCGCGCGCCTCTGCCTATCCTCGCCCGCGCGGGGGGCTGCCAGGGCCCCGCGCGGGAGCTGGCCCCTGCTGCCCCAGGCCTGTCCCGCGCGCGGGCTCGCCCCAGGCCAGCCCCTCGCGGGGGCTGGCAGGCCTGGCCGCGCGAGGGCTGGCTAGACGCGGGGGGCTGCCAGGGCCCCGCGCGGGAGCTGGCCCCTGCTGCCCCAGGCCCGCGCCTCGCGGGGGCTGGCAGGCCTGGCCGCGCGAGGGCTGGCTAGACGCGGGGGGCTGCCAGGGCCGCGCGCGAGCTGGCCCATGCTGCCACAGGCCCGCGCCAGGCAGCGGGGCTGACGGCGCGCCGCGCGCGCGCGCGCCCAAGTGCCCAAGGGCCAAGGGCCCCAGGCCCTCAGGCCCCAGTGCCCCAGTGCCCCAGGCCCCCAGTGCCCCAGTGCCCAGTGCCCAGTGCCCAGGGCGCGGGCGCGGCGCGCGCGCGCGTGTTTCGTCTTTGGGGCGCTGAGCAGGCAGTGCACGGGCGCTGAGCAGGCAGTGCACGGGCGCTGAGCGGGCAGTGCACGGGCACTGCCTGGTGGGTGGACAGAGTGCTCCCCTGGAGAGCAAAATGTATATTCTCAGCTCCGGCAGGGGGGGCCACTACTAGGTCCCAGCTGGCCCCCCCCCTCTAAAACCTTCAAAAAAAATTATTTGAAGCTGAAATTTGGCACAGAGGTTTGGAAAAATCCAATCTAACTGTAATATTTTTTCCTGAATTTTTAAAAATCGGGAATTATTTATCTGTATTTTCCTCCCATTAAAAATCGGGAAATTCATAACAAATAGGGACCGGCTCGGAATGACCCCAAATTTTGTGGGAAGCCACACAAAAATATGATGGATTTTACTGGTCTGATAACGTGTGGAAAGCTTCCCATTATCATGGCGACACGCGGGAACCACGGCAGCTCGCCTGCCGCGCGGGGGGCGTCGGGCTGGCACTACGGACTTTCCCCTGGGCTGCCGAATTCACTGGCACTGCCCTG
>JAJQXV010000148.1:47500-50000 GCA_025169955.1 Salix arbutifolia
CAACACATCGGGCCACGTGCCCCAGCACGCCCGACAATTTTTCGGGCGTCCCGGAGACGGTGGCCGGAGTCGGGTCTTCGCCGGCCGGAAACGGGTCTCCCCTGGCCGGAAAACGGGGCACCGATAACAGCAACACATCGGGCCACGTGCCCCGGCACGCCCGACAATTTTTCGGGCGTCCCGGAGACGGTGGCCGGAGTCGGGTCTTCGCCGGCCGGAGTCGGGTCTTCGCCGGCCGGAAATCGGGTCTTCGATACCGGGGCTACATATCGGGCCATCCGCTTCCCCCACTTTTTTTCCCGAATCCAGCCATGGTGCCCAGCACCCCCACACCCACGGCAGGCCCATGGGCACCTGCCACCTGGCGGCCCCAAGACCAGGCAGGGGGAACCCCCCTAAAGAGCAATAAGTGTCATTGAAGCTCTGGCAGGGGGAGACACTACTAGGTCCCAGCTGGCCCCCCCCCTCTAAAACCTTCAAAAAAAATTATTTGAAGCTGAAATTTGGCACAGAGGTTTGGAAAAATCCAATCTAACTGTAATATTTGTTTCAGAATTTTTAAAAATCGGGAAGTATTTATTTCTATTTTCCAACCATTAAAAATCGGGAAATTCATAAAAAATAGGAACCAGATCGGAATGACCCCAAATTTTGTGGGAAGCCTCACAAAAATATGATGGATTTTACTGGACTGATAACGTGTGGAAAGCTTTCCATTATCATGGAAAAATGCGGGACAAACAGCAGCTCGCCTGCTGCGCGGGGGGCATCGGGCTGGCACCAGCCGCGCCTAGCCTCTCTCGCGCGGGGGGCAGGCAGGACGCGGGGGGCTGGCAGGCCTGTCCCGCGCGGGGCGCTGCCTGGCCTCCCCCGCGCGGGGGGCTGCCAGGCCTGTCCCGCGCGCGGGCTGGCACGACGCGGGGGGCTGGCAGGGCCTCCAGGCGCCCGCCTCTGCCTATCCTCGCCCGCGCGGGGGGCTGCGAGGGCCTCGCGCGGGAGCTGGCCCCTGCTGCCCCAGGCCTGTCCCGCGCGCGGGCTGGCACAACGCGGCGCGGGGGCGCTCCTCTGCCTATCCTCGTCCGCGCGGGGCGCTGCCTATCCCCGCCCGCGCGGGGGGGGTGGGGGCTGCCAGGGCCTCGCGCGCGAGCTCGCCCCTGCTGCCCCAGGCCTGTCCCGCGCGGGGGGCTGGCAGGGCCTCCAGGCGCGCGCCCCAGGCCTGTCCCCGCCCGCGCGGGGGGCTGGCAGGGCCTCCAGGCGCGCGCCTCTGCCTATCCTCGCCCGCGCGGGGGGCTGCCAGGGCCCCGCGCGGGAGCTGGCCCCTGCTGCCCCAGGCCTGTCCCGCGCGCGGGCTCGCCCCAGGCCAGCCCCTCGCGGGGGCTGGCAGGCCTGGCCGCGCGAGGGCTGGCTAGACGCGGGGGGCTGCCAGGGCCCCGCGCGGGAGCTGGCCCCTGCTGCCCCAGGCCCGCGCCTCGCGGGGGCTGGCAGGCCTGGCCGCGCGAGGGCTGGCTAGACGCGGGGGGCTGCCAGGGCCGCGCGCGAGCTGGCCCATGCTGCCACAGGCCCGCGCCAGGCAGCGGGGCTGACGGCGCGCCGCGCGCGCGCGCGCCCAAGTGCCCAAGGGCCAAGGGCCCCAGGCCCTCAGGCCCCAGTGCCCCAGTGCCCCAGGCCCCCAGTGCCCCAGTGCCCAGTGCCCAGTGCCCAGGGCGCGGGCGCGGCGCGCGCGCGCGTGTTTCGTCTTTGGGGCGCTGAGCAGGCAGTGCACGGGCGCTGAGCAGGCAGTGCACGGGCGCTGAGCGGGCAGTGCACGGGCACTGCCTGGTGGGTGGACAGAGTGCTCCCCTGGAGAGCAAAATGTATATTCTCAGCTCCGGCAGGGGGGGCCACTACTAGGTCCCAGCTGGCCCCCCCCCTCTAAAACCTTCAAAAAAAATTATTTGAAGCTGAAATTTGGCACAGAGGTTTGGAAAAATCCAATCTAACTGTAATATTTTTTCCTGAATTTTTAAAAATCGGGAATTATTTATCTGTATTTTCCTCCCATTAAAAATCGGGAAATTCATAACAAATAGGGACCGGCTCGGAATGACCCCAAATTTTGTGGGAAGCCACACAAAAATATGATGGATTTTACTGGTCTGATAACGTGTGGAAAGCTTCCCATTATCATGGCGACACGCGGGAACCACGGCAGCTCGCCTGCCGCGCGGGGGGCGTCGGGCTGGCACTACGGACTTTCCCCTGGGCTGCCGAATTCACTGGCACTGCCCTGGCCGCCGAATTTTTCTGCGGACTGGCACGGCCCCGCGGGCTGATGAATTATGTGGCTCTGCCTCCCGGCTGCCGAATTCTCTGCCACAGCCCCCCGGCTGCCGAATTCACTGCCGCTGCCCCCCGGGCTGCCGAATCAGGTGGCACCGCCTTCGCTGCCGAATTTTGCGGCAACTTTGCACGCTTAAAAAAGTCATGGGAAACTATTTTTCCGGGCAACTTTGCACGCTTA
>JAJQXV010000149.1:15000-17500 GCA_025169955.1 Salix arbutifolia
CGCAAGCCCGGCAATTTAATGCCACGCCCACGCCGGCGACAGCCCTGCCCGCGATCCACGACAATGGCGCTCCACGTCCGGCACGTCAGCCGGGCCTCCAGCTTGCAAGCTCAAGCAGCGGCCACTGCGGCCAGGACGCCAGCCACGATGTGGGGCGCGCTGGGGCTGCCGCACCTCAGCACGAGCTCGGCAAATGAATGCCACGCCCTCGCCTCGGAGAAGCAGCCCAAGCGCGCCCGACAGCCTGGCAGGCGTCCGGGAGGCAGTGGCCGGAAACGGGTCTTCGCCGGCCGGAAACGGGTCTCCCCTGGCCGGAAAACGGGTCACCGATAACAGCAACACATCGGGCCACGTGCCCCAGCACGCCCGACAATTTTTCGGGCGTCCCGGAGACGGTGGCCGGAGTCGGGTCTTCGCCGGCCGGAAACGGGTCTCCCCTGGCCGGAAAACGGGGCACCGATAACAGCAACACATCGGGCCACGTGCCCCGGCACGCCCGACAATTTTTCGGGCGTCCCGGAGACGGTGGCCGGAGTCGGGTCTTCGCCGGCCGGAGTCGGGTCTTCGCCGGCCGGAAATCGGGTCTTCGATACCGGGGCTACATATCGGGCCATCCGCTTCCCCCACTTTTTTTCCCGAATCCAGCCATGGTGCCCAGCACCCCCACACCCACGGCAGGCCCATGGGCACCTGCCACCTGGCGGCCCCAAGACCAGGCAGGGGGAACCCCCCTAAAGAGCAATAAGTGTCATTGAAGCTCTGGCAGGGGGAGACACTACTAGGTCCCAGCTGGCCCCCCCCCTCTAAAACCTTCAAAAAAAATTATTTGAAGCTGAAATTTGGCACAGAGGTTTGGAAAAATCCAATCTAACTGTAATATTTGTTTCAGAATTTTTAAAAATCGGGAAGTATTTATTTCTATTTTCCAACCATTAAAAATCGGGAAATTCATAAAAAATAGGAACCAGATCGGAATGACCCCAAATTTTGTGGGAAGCCTCACAAAAATATGATGGATTTTACTGGACTGATAACGTGTGGAAAGCTTTCCATTATCATGGAAAAATGCGGGACAAACAGCAGCTCGCCTGCTGCGCGGGGGGCATCGGGCTGGCACCAGCCGCGCCTAGCCTCTCTCGCGCGGGGGGCAGGCAGGACGCGGGGGGCTGGCAGGCCTGTCCCGCGCGGGGCGCTGCCTGGCCTCCCCCGCGCGGGGGGCTGCCAGGCCTGTCCCGCGCGCGGGCTGGCACGACGCGGGGGGCTGGCAGGGCCTCCAGGCGCCCGCCTCTGCCTATCCTCGCCCGCGCGGGGGGCTGCGAGGGCCTCGCGCGGGAGCTGGCCCCTGCTGCCCCAGGCCTGTCCCGCGCGCGGGCTGGCACAACGCGGCGCGGGGGCGCTCCTCTGCCTATCCTCGTCCGCGCGGGGCGCTGCCTATCCCCGCCCGCGCGGGGGGGGTGGGGGCTGCCAGGGCCTCGCGCGCGAGCTCGCCCCTGCTGCCCCAGGCCTGTCCCGCGCGGGGGGCTGGCAGGGCCTCCAGGCGCGCGCCCCAGGCCTGTCCCCGCCCGCGCGGGGGGCTGGCAGGGCCTCCAGGCGCGCGCCTCTGCCTATCCTCGCCCGCGCGGGGGGCTGCCAGGGCCCCGCGCGGGAGCTGGCCCCTGCTGCCCCAGGCCTGTCCCGCGCGCGGGCTCGCCCCAGGCCAGCCCCTCGCGGGGGCTGGCAGGCCTGGCCGCGCGAGGGCTGGCTAGACGCGGGGGGCTGCCAGGGCCCCGCGCGGGAGCTGGCCCCTGCTGCCCCAGGCCCGCGCCTCGCGGGGGCTGGCAGGCCTGGCCGCGCGAGGGCTGGCTAGACGCGGGGGGCTGCCAGGGCCGCGCGCGAGCTGGCCCATGCTGCCACAGGCCCGCGCCAGGCAGCGGGGCTGACGGCGCGCCGCGCGCGCGCGCCCAAGTGCCCAAGGGCCAAGGGCCCCAGGCCCTCAGGCCCCAGTGCCCCAGTGCCCCAGGCCCCCAGTGCCCCAGTGCCCAGTGCCCAGTGCCCAGGGCGCGGGCGCGGCGCGCGCGCGCGTGTTTCGTCTTTGGGGCGCTGAGCAGGCAGTGCACGGGCGCTGAGCAGGCAGTGCACGGGCGCTGAGCGGGCAGTGCACGGGCACTGCCTGGTGGGTGGACAGAGTGCTCCCCTGGAGAGCAAAATGTATATTCTCAGCTCCGGCAGGGGGGGCCACTACTAGGTCCCAGCTGGCCCCCCCCCCTCTAAAACCTTCAAAAAAAATTATTTGAAGCTGAAATTTGGCACAGAGGTTTGGAAAAATCCAATCTAACTGTAATATTTTTTCCTGAATTTTTAAAAATCGGGAATTATTTATCTGTATTTTCCTCCCATTAAAAATCGGGAAATTCATAACAAATAGGGACCGGCTCGGAATGACCCCAAATTTTGTGGGAAGCCACACAAAAATATGATGGATTTTACTGGTCTGATAACGTGTGGAAAGCTTCCCATTATC
>JAJQXV010000149.1:47500-50000 GCA_025169955.1 Salix arbutifolia
CACGCCGGCGACAGCCCTGCCCGCGATCCACGACAATGGCGCTCCACGTCCGGCACGTCAGCCGGGCCTCCAGCTTGCAAGCTCAAGCAGCGGCCACTGCGGCCAGGACGCCAGCCACGATGTGGGGCGCGCTGGGGCTGCCGCACCTCAGCACGAGCTCGGCAAATGAATGCCACGCCCTCGCCTCGGAGAAGCAGCCCAAGCGCGCCCGACAGCCTGGCAGGCGTCCGGGAGGCAGTGGCCGGAAACGGGTCTTCGCCGGCCGGAAACGGGTCTCCCCTGGCCGGAAAACGGGTCACCGATAACAGCAACACATCGGGCCACGTGCCCCAGCACGCCCGACAATTTTTCGGGCGTCCCGGAGACGGTGGCCGGAGTCGGGTCTTCGCCGGCCGGAAACGGGTCTCCCCTGGCCGGAAAACGGGGCACCGATAACAGCAACACATCGGGCCACGTGCCCCGGCACGCCCGACAATTTTTCGGGCGTCCCGGAGACGGTGGCCGGAGTCGGGTCTTCGCCGGCCGGAGTCGGGTCTTCGCCGGCCGGAAATCGGGTCTTCGATACCGGGGCTACATATCGGGCCATCCGCTTCCCCCACTTTTTTTCCCGAATCCAGCCATGGTGCCCAGCACCCCCACACCCACGGCAGGCCCATGGGCACCTGCCACCTGGCGGCCCCAAGACCAGGCAGGGGGAACCCCCCTAAAGAGCAATAAGTGTCATTGAAGCTCTGGCAGGGGGAGACACTACTAGGTCCCAGCTGGCCCCCCCCCTCTAAAACCTTCAAAAAAAATTATTTGAAGCTGAAATTTGGCACAGAGGTTTGGAAAAATCCAATCTAACTGTAATATTTGTTTCAGAATTTTTAAAAATCGGGAAGTATTTATTTCTATTTTCCAACCATTAAAAATCGGGAAATTCATAAAAAATAGGAACCAGATCGGAATGACCCCAAATTTTGTGGGAAGCCTCACAAAAATATGATGGATTTTACTGGACTGATAACGTGTGGAAAGCTTTCCATTATCATGGAAAAATGCGGGACAAACAGCAGCTCGCCTGCTGCGCGGGGGGCATCGGGCTGGCACCAGCCGCGCCTAGCCTCTCTCGCGCGGGGGGCAGGCAGGACGCGGGGGGCTGGCAGGCCTGTCCCGCGCGGGGCGCTGCCTGGCCTCCCCCGCGCGGGGGGCTGCCAGGCCTGTCCCGCGCGCGGGCTGGCACGACGCGGGGGGCTGGCAGGGCCTCCAGGCGCCCGCCTCTGCCTATCCTCGCCCGCGCGGGGGGCTGCGAGGGCCTCGCGCGGGAGCTGGCCCCTGCTGCCCCAGGCCTGTCCCGCGCGCGGGCTGGCACAACGCGGCGCGGGGGCGCTCCTCTGCCTATCCTCGTCCGCGCGGGGCGCTGCCTATCCCCGCCCGCGCGGGGGGGGTGGGGGCTGCCAGGGCCTCGCGCGCGAGCTCGCCCCTGCTGCCCCAGGCCTGTCCCGCGCGGGGGGCTGGCAGGGCCTCCAGGCGCGCGCCCCAGGCCTGTCCCCGCCCGCGCGGGGGGCTGGCAGGGCCTCCAGGCGCGCGCCTCTGCCTATCCTCGCCCGCGCGGGGGGCTGCCAGGGCCCCGCGCGGGAGCTGGCCCCTGCTGCCCCAGGCCTGTCCCGCGCGCGGGCTCGCCCCAGGCCAGCCCCTCGCGGGGGCTGGCAGGCCTGGCCGCGCGAGGGCTGGCTAGACGCGGGGGGCTGCCAGGGCCCCGCGCGGGAGCTGGCCCCTGCTGCCCCAGGCCCGCGCCTCGCGGGGGCTGGCAGGCCTGGCCGCGCGAGGGCTGGCTAGACGCGGGGGGCTGCCAGGGCCGCGCGCGAGCTGGCCCATGCTGCCACAGGCCCGCGCCAGGCAGCGGGGCTGACGGCGCGCCGCGCGCGCGCGCGCCCAAGTGCCCAAGGGCCAAGGGCCCCAGGCCCTCAGGCCCCAGTGCCCCAGTGCCCCAGGCCCCCAGTGCCCCAGTGCCCAGTGCCCAGTGCCCAGGGCGCGGGCGCGGCGCGCGCGCGCGTGTTTCGTCTTTGGGGCGCTGAGCAGGCAGTGCACGGGCGCTGAGCAGGCAGTGCACGGGCGCTGAGCGGGCAGTGCACGGGCACTGCCTGGTGGGTGGACAGAGTGCTCCCCTGGAGAGCAAAATGTATATTCTCAGCTCCGGCAGGGGGGGCCACTACTAGGTCCCAGCTGGCCCCCCCCCCTCTAAAACCTTCAAAAAAAATTATTTGAAGCTGAAATTTGGCACAGAGGTTTGGAAAAATCCAATCTAACTGTAATATTTTTTCCTGAATTTTTAAAAATCGGGAATTATTTATCTGTATTTTCCTCCCATTAAAAATCGGGAAATTCATAACAAATAGGGACCGGCTCGGAATGACCCCAAATTTTGTGGGAAGCCACACAAAAATATGATGGATTTTACTGGTCTGATAACGTGTGGAAAGCTTCCCATTATCATGGCGACACGCGGGAACCACGGCAG
>JAJQXV010000150.1:17500-20000 GCA_025169955.1 Salix arbutifolia
GGGCGCAAGCCCGGCAATTTAATGCCACGCCCACGCCGGCGACAGCCCTGCCCGCGATCCACGACAATGGCGCTCCACGTCCGGCACGTCAGCCGGGCCTCCAGCTTGCAAGCTCAAGCAGCGGCCACTGCGGCCAGGACGCCAGCCACGATGTGGGGCGCGCTGGGGCTGCCGCACCTCAGCACGAGCTCGGCAAATGAATGCCACGCCCTCGCCTCGGAGAAGCAGCCCAAGCGCGCCCGACAGCCTGGCAGGCGTCCGGGAGGCAGTGGCCGGAAACGGGTCTTCGCCGGCCGGAAACGGGTCTCCCCTGGCCGGAAAACGGGTCACCGATAACAGCAACACATCGGGCCACGTGCCCCAGCACGCCCGACAATTTTTCGGGCGTCCCGGAGACGGTGGCCGGAGTCGGGTCTTCGCCGGCCGGAAACGGGTCTCCCCTGGCCGGAAAACGGGGCACCGATAACAGCAACACATCGGGCCACGTGCCCCGGCACGCCCGACAATTTTTCGGGCGTCCCGGAGACGGTGGCCGGAGTCGGGTCTTCGCCGGCCGGAGTCGGGTCTTCGCCGGCCGGAAATCGGGTCTTCGATACCGGGGCTACATATCGGGCCATCCGCTTCCCCCACTTTTTTTCCCGAATCCAGCCATGGTGCCCAGCACCCCCACACCCACGGCAGGCCCATGGGCACCTGCCACCTGGCGGCCCCAAGACCAGGCAGGGGGAACCCCCCTAAAGAGCAATAAGTGTCATTGAAGCTCTGGCAGGGGGAGACACTACTAGGTCCCAGCTGGCCCCCCCCCTCTAAAACCTTCAAAAAAAATTATTTGAAGCTGAAATTTGGCACAGAGGTTTGGAAAAATCCAATCTAACTGTAATATTTGTTTCAGAATTTTTAAAAATCGGGAAGTATTTATTTCTATTTTCCAACCATTAAAAATCGGGAAATTCATAAAAAATAGGAACCAGATCGGAATGACCCCAAATTTTGTGGGAAGCCTCACAAAAATATGATGGATTTTACTGGACTGATAACGTGTGGAAAGCTTTCCATTATCATGGAAAAATGCGGGACAAACAGCAGCTCGCCTGCTGCGCGGGGGGCATCGGGCTGGCACCAGCCGCGCCTAGCCTCTCTCGCGCGGGGGGCAGGCAGGACGCGGGGGGCTGGCAGGCCTGTCCCGCGCGGGGCGCTGCCTGGCCTCCCCCGCGCGGGGGCTGCCAGGCCTGTCCCGCGCGCGGGCTGGCACGACGCGGGGGGCTGGCAGGGCCTCCAGGCGCCCGCCTCTGCCTATCCTCGCCCGCGCGGGGGGCTGCGAGGGCCTCGCGCGGGAGCTGGCCCCTGCTGCCCCAGGCCTGTCCCGCGCGCGGGCTGGCACAACGCGGCGCGGGGGCGCTCCTCTGCCTATCCTCGTCCGCGCGGGGCGCTGCCTATCCCCGCCCGCGCGGGGGGGTGGGGGCTGCCAGGGCCTCGCGCGCGAGCTCGCCCCTGCTGCCCCAGGCCTGGCCCGCGCGGGGGGCTGGCAGGGCCTCCAGGCGCGCGCCCCAGGCCTGTCCCCGCCCGCGCGGGGGGCTGGCAGGGCCTCCAGGCGCGCGCCTCTGCCTATCCTCGCCCGCGCGGGGGGCTGCCAGGGCCCCGCGCGGGAGCTGGCCCCTGCTGCCCCAGGCCTGTCCCGCGCGCGGGCTCGCCCCAGGCCAGCCCCTCGCGGGGGCTGGCAGGCCTGGCCGCGCGAGGGCTGGCTAGACGCGGGGGGCTGCCAGGGCCCCGCGCGGGAGCTGGCCCCTGCTGCCCCAGGCCCGCGCCTCGCGGGGGCTGGCAGGCCTGGCCGCGCGAGGGCTGGCTAGACGCGGGGGGCTGCCAGGGCCGCGCGCGAGCTGGCCCATGCTGCCACAGGCCCGCGCCAGGCAGCGGGGCTGACGGCGCGCCGCGCGCGCGCGCCCAAGTGCCCAAGGGCCAAGGGCCCCAGGCCCTCAGGCCCCAGTGCCCCAGTGCCCCAGGCCCCCAGTGCCCCAGTGCCCAGTGCCCAGTGCCCAGGGCGCGGGCGCGGCGCGCGCGCGCGTGTTTCGTCTTTGGGGCGCTGAGCAGGCAGTGCACGGGCGCTGAGCAGGCAGTGCACGGGCGCTGAGCGGGCAGTGCACGGGCACTGCCTGGTGGGTGGACAGAGTGCTCCCCTGGAGAGCAAAATGTATATTCTCAGCTCCGGCAGGGGGGGCCACTACTAGGTCCCAGCTGGCCCCCCCCCTCTAAAACCTTCAAAAAAAATTATTTGAAGCTGAAATTTGGCACAGAGGTTTGGAAAAATCCAATCTAACTGTAATATTTTTTCCTGAATTTTTAAAAATCGGGAATTATTTATCTGTATTTTCCTCCCATTAAAAATCGGGAAATTCATAACAAATAGGGACCGGCTCGGAATGACCCCAAATTTTGTGGGAAGCCACACAAAAATATGATGGATTTTACTGGTCTGATAACGTGTGGAAAGCTTCCCATTATC
>JAJQXV010000150.1:50000-52329 GCA_025169955.1 Salix arbutifolia
CGGCGACAGCCCTGCCCGCGATCCACGACAATGGCGCTCCACGTCCGGCACGTCAGCCGGGCCTCCAGCTTGCAAGCTCAAGCAGCGGCCACTGCGGCCAGGACGCCAGCCACGATGTGGGGCGCGCTGGGGCTGCCGCACCTCAGCACGAGCTCGGCAAATGAATGCCACGCCCTCGCCTCGGAGAAGCAGCCCAAGCGCGCCCGACAGCCTGGCAGGCGTCCGGGAGGCAGTGGCCGGAAACGGGTCTTCGCCGGCCGGAAACGGGTCTCCCCTGGCCGGAAAACGGGTCACCGATAACAGCAACACATCGGGCCACGTGCCCCAGCACGCCCGACAATTTTTCGGGCGTCCCGGAGACGGTGGCCGGAGTCGGGTCTTCGCCGGCCGGAAACGGGTCTCCCCTGGCCGGAAAACGGGGCACCGATAACAGCAACACATCGGGCCACGTGCCCCGGCACGCCCGACAATTTTTCGGGCGTCCCGGAGACGGTGGCCGGAGTCGGGTCTTCGCCGGCCGGAGTCGGGTCTTCGCCGGCCGGAAATCGGGTCTTCGATACCGGGGCTACATATCGGGCCATCCGCTTCCCCCACTTTTTTTCCCGAATCCAGCCATGGTGCCCAGCACCCCCACACCCACGGCAGGCCCATGGGCACCTGCCACCTGGCGGCCCCAAGACCAGGCAGGGGGAACCCCCCTAAAGAGCAATAAGTGTCATTGAAGCTCTGGCAGGGGGAGACACTACTAGGTCCCAGCTGGCCCCCCCCCTCTAAAACCTTCAAAAAAAATTATTTGAAGCTGAAATTTGGCACAGAGGTTTGGAAAAATCCAATCTAACTGTAATATTTGTTTCAGAATTTTTAAAAATCGGGAAGTATTTATTTCTATTTTCCAACCATTAAAAATCGGGAAATTCATAAAAAATAGGAACCAGATCGGAATGACCCCAAATTTTGTGGGAAGCCTCACAAAAATATGATGGATTTTACTGGACTGATAACGTGTGGAAAGCTTTCCATTATCATGGAAAAATGCGGGACAAACAGCAGCTCGCCTGCTGCGCGGGGGGCATCGGGCTGGCACCAGCCGCGCCTAGCCTCTCTCGCGCGGGGGGCAGGCAGGACGCGGGGGGCTGGCAGGCCTGTCCCGCGCGGGGCGCTGCCTGGCCTCCCCCGCGCGGGGGCTGCCAGGCCTGTCCCGCGCGCGGGCTGGCACGACGCGGGGGGCTGGCAGGGCCTCCAGGCGCCCGCCTCTGCCTATCCTCGCCCGCGCGGGGGGCTGCGAGGGCCTCGCGCGGGAGCTGGCCCCTGCTGCCCCAGGCCTGTCCCGCGCGCGGGCTGGCACAACGCGGCGCGGGGGCGCTCCTCTGCCTATCCTCGTCCGCGCGGGGCGCTGCCTATCCCCGCCCGCGCGGGGGGGTGGGGGCTGCCAGGGCCTCGCGCGCGAGCTCGCCCCTGCTGCCCCAGGCCTGGCCCGCGCGGGGGGCTGGCAGGGCCTCCAGGCGCGCGCCCCAGGCCTGTCCCCGCCCGCGCGGGGGGCTGGCAGGGCCTCCAGGCGCGCGCCTCTGCCTATCCTCGCCCGCGCGGGGGGCTGCCAGGGCCCCGCGCGGGAGCTGGCCCCTGCTGCCCCAGGCCTGTCCCGCGCGCGGGCTCGCCCCAGGCCAGCCCCTCGCGGGGGCTGGCAGGCCTGGCCGCGCGAGGGCTGGCTAGACGCGGGGGGCTGCCAGGGCCCCGCGCGGGAGCTGGCCCCTGCTGCCCCAGGCCCGCGCCTCGCGGGGGCTGGCAGGCCTGGCCGCGCGAGGGCTGGCTAGACGCGGGGGGCTGCCAGGGCCGCGCGCGAGCTGGCCCATGCTGCCACAGGCCCGCGCCAGGCAGCGGGGCTGACGGCGCGCCGCGCGCGCGCGCCCAAGTGCCCAAGGGCCAAGGGCCCCAGGCCCTCAGGCCCCAGTGCCCCAGTGCCCCAGGCCCCCAGTGCCCCAGTGCCCAGTGCCCAGTGCCCAGGGCGCGGGCGCGGCGCGCGCGCGCGTGTTTCGTCTTTGGGGCGCTGAGCAGGCAGTGCACGGGCGCTGAGCAGGCAGTGCACGGGCGCTGAGCGGGCAGTGCACGGGCACTGCCTGGTGGGTGGACAGAGTGCTCCCCTGGAGAGCAAAATGTATATTCTCAGCTCCGGCAGGGGGGGCCACTACTAGGTCCCAGCTGGCCCCCCCCCTCTAAAACCTTCAAAAAAAATTATTTGAAGCTGAAATTTGGCACAGAGGTTTGGAAAAATCCAATCTAACTGTAATATTTTTTCCTGAATTTTTAAAAATCGGGAATTATTTATCTGTAT
>JAJQXV010000151.1:0-2500 GCA_025169955.1 Salix arbutifolia
GATGGGGCTGCAGGACGACAGTTCGGTGCACAAGCACGGAGCCTGCCGACACGGACAGCCCGATGACCGCTCATGCGCCACCACGTACACGTAACAACAATCCCGACGAGCGAACCACGGCCGCGAGGGCAAGTGGAAACACCCGAGCGAGATCGTGCCCGCACCGCTGGACGCGAAGGATCTCAGAGGGACAAGAAACTAACCGAAGAGGGACACGACAGGGACAATCTCTATGGGGCCGCCTGCCTAAGCTCGGAAGCCGCAGGCCAGGACTCGGCAGCAGGCGCGTCACGCCATGAGGTCAGGGATCGCGGGGAGGGCCGACGCAGGGACGCAAGCGCGGCAATTTAATGCAACGCCCACGCCGGCTACAGCCCTCCACGCGATCCCCGACCATGGCCCTCCGCGCCTGGCACGTCAGCCAGGCCTCCGCATTGCGAGCAGAAGCAGGGGGCACTGCTGCCGGGACGACCCCCATGCTAACGGGCGCGCCGGGGCTGCCAGCACCTTGGCGCGAGCTTGGCAAATGAATGCCAGGCACACCCCTCGGAGAGGCAGCCCCGGCGCGCCCGACAGCCTGTGGGCATCACGGAGCATTGGACGAAAACGGGACAGCAACACACCAGGGCTGCCTCAACTCGGAAGCCGCAGGCCTGGACTCGGCAGCGGGCGCGGCACGCCATGAGGTCAGGGATCGCGGGGAGGGCCGACGCAGGGGCGCAAGCCCGGCAATTTAATGCCACGCCCACGCCGGCGACAGCCCTGCCCGCGATCCACGACAATGGCGCTCCACGTCCGGCACGTCAGCCGGGCCTCCAGCTTGCAAGCTCAAGCAGCGGCCACTGCGGCCAGGACGCCAGCCACGATGTGGGGCGCGCTGGGGCTGCCGCACCTCAGCACGAGCTCGGCAAATGAATGCCACGCCCTCGCCTCGGAGAAGCAGCCCAAGCGCGCCCGACAGCCTGGCAGGCGTCCGGGAGGCAGTGGCCGGAAACGGGTCTTCGCCGGCCGGAAACGGGTCTCCCCTGGCCGGAAAACGGGTCACCGATAACAGCAACACATCGGGCCACGTGCCCCAGCACGCCCGACAATTTTTCGGGCGTCCCGGAGACGGTGGCCGGAGTCGGGTCTTCGCCGGCCGGAAACGGGTCTCCCCTGGCCGGAAAACGGGGCACCGATAACAGCAACACATCGGGCCACGTGCCCCGGCACGCCCGACAATTTTTCGGGCGTCCCGGAGACGGTGGCCGGAGTCGGGTCTTCGCCGGCCGGAGTCGGGTCTTCGCCGGCCGGAAATCGGGTCTTCGATACCGGGGCTACATATCGGGCCATCCGCTTCCCCCACTTTTTTTCCCGAATCCAGCCATGGTGCCCAGCACCCCCACACCCACGGCAGGCCCATGGGCACCTGCCACCTGGCGGCCCCAAGACCAGGCAGGGGGAACCCCCCTAAAGAGCAATAAGTGTCATTGAAGCTCTGGCAGGGGGAGACACTACTAGGTCCCAGCTGGCCCCCCCCCTCTAAAACCTTCAAAAAAAATTATTTGAAGCTGAAATTTGGCACAGAGGTTTGGAAAAATCCAATCTAACTGTAATATTTGTTTCAGAATTTTTAAAAATCGGGAAGTATTTATTTCTATTTTCCAACCATTAAAAATCGGGAAATTCATAAAAAATAGGAACCAGATCGGAATGACCCCAAATTTTGTGGGAAGCCTCACAAAAATATGATGGATTTTACTGGACTGATAACGTGTGGAAAGCTTTCCATTATCATGGAAAAATGCGGGACAAACAGCAGCTCGCCTGCTGCGCGGGGGGCATCGGGCTGGCACCAGCCGCGCCTAGCCTCTCTCGCGCGGGGGGCAGGCAGGACGCGGGGGGCTGGCAGGCCTGTCCCGCGCGGGGCGCTGCCTGGCCTCCCCCGCGCGGGGGGCTGCCAGGCCTGTCCCGCGCGCGGGCTGGCACGACGCGGGGGGCTGGCAGGGCCTCCAGGCGCCCGCCTCTGCCTATCCTCGCCCGCGCGGGGGGCTGCGAGGGCCTCGCGCGGGAGCTGGCCCCTGCTGCCCCAGGCCTGTCCCGCGCGCGGGCTGGCACAACGCGGCGCGGGGGCGCTCCTCTGCCTATCCTCGTCCGCGCGGGGCGCTGCCTATCCCCGCCCGCGCGGGGGGGTTGGGGGCTGCCAGGGCCTCGCGCGCGAGCTCGCCCCTGCTGCCCCAGGCCTGTCCCGCGCGGGGGGCTGGCAGGGCCTCCAGGCGCGCGCCCCAGGCCTGTCCCCGCCCGCGCGGGGGGCTGGCAGGGCCTCCAGGCGCGCGCCTCTGCCTATCCTCGCCCGCGCGGGGGGCTGCCAGGGCCCCGCGCGGGAGCTGGCCCCTGCTGCCCCAGGCCTGTCCCGCGCGCGGGCTCGCCCCAGGCCAGCCCCTCGCGGGGGCTGGCAGGCCTGGCCGCGCGAGGGCTGGCTAGACGCGGGGGGCTGCCAGGGCCCCGCGCGGGAGCTGGC
>JAJQXV010000151.1:22500-25000 GCA_025169955.1 Salix arbutifolia
GACGCCAGCCACGATGTGGGGCGCGCTGGGGCTGCCGCACCTCAGCACGAGCTCGGCAAATGAATGCCACGCCCTCGCCTCGGAGAAGCAGCCCAAGCGCGCCCGACAGCCTGGCAGGCGTCCGGGAGGCAGTGGCCGGAAACGGGTCTTCGCCGGCCGGAAACGGGTCTCCCCTGGCCGGAAAACGGGTCACCGATAACAGCAACACATCGGGCCACGTGCCCCAGCACGCCCGACAATTTTTCGGGCGTCCCGGAGACGGTGGCCGGAGTCGGGTCTTCGCCGGCCGGAAACGGGTCTCCCCTGGCCGGAAAACGGGGCACCGATAACAGCAACACATCGGGCCACGTGCCCCGGCACGCCCGACAATTTTTCGGGCGTCCCGGAGACGGTGGCCGGAGTCGGGTCTTCGCCGGCCGGAGTCGGGTCTTCGCCGGCCGGAAATCGGGTCTTCGATACCGGGGCTACATATCGGGCCATCCGCTTCCCCCACTTTTTTTCCCGAATCCAGCCATGGTGCCCAGCACCCCCACACCCACGGCAGGCCCATGGGCACCTGCCACCTGGCGGCCCCAAGACCAGGCAGGGGGAACCCCCCTAAAGAGCAATAAGTGTCATTGAAGCTCTGGCAGGGGGAGACACTACTAGGTCCCAGCTGGCCCCCCCCCTCTAAAACCTTCAAAAAAAATTATTTGAAGCTGAAATTTGGCACAGAGGTTTGGAAAAATCCAATCTAACTGTAATATTTGTTTCAGAATTTTTAAAATCGGGAAGTATTTATTTCTATTTTCCAACCATTAAAAATCGGGAAATTCATAAAAAATAGGAACCAGATCGGAATGACCCCAAATTTTGTGGGAAGCCTCACAAAAATATGATGGATTTTACTGGACTGATAACGTGTGGAAAGCTTTCCATTATCATGGAAAAATGCGGGACAAACAGCAGCTCGCCTGCTGCGCGGGGGGCATCGGGCTGGCACCAGCCGCGCCTAGCCTCTCTCGCGCGGGGGGCAGGCAGGACGCGGGGGGCTGGCAGGCCTGTCCCGCGCGGGGCGCTGCCTGGCCTCCCCCGCGCGGGGGGCTGCCAGGCCTGTCCCGCGCGCGGGCTGGCACGACGCGGGGGGCTGGCAGGGCCTCCAGGCGCCCGCCTCTGCCTATCCTCGCCCGCGCGGGGGGCTGCGAGGGCCTCGCGCGGGAGCTGGCCCCTGCTGCCCCAGGCCTGTCCCGCGCGCGGGCTGGCACAACGCGGCGCGGGGGCGCTCCTCTGCCTATCCTCGTCCGCGCGGGGCGCTGCCTATCCCCGCCCGCGCGGGGGGGTTGGGGGCTGCCAGGGCCGCGCGCGAGCTGGCCCATGCTGCCACAGGCCCGCGCCAGGCAGCGGGGCTGACGGCGCGCCGCGCGCGCGCGCCCAAGTGCCCAAGGGCCAAGGGCCCCAGGCCCTCAGGCCCCAGTGCCCCAGTGCCCCAGGCCCCCAGTGCCCCAGTGCCCAGTGCCCAGTGCCCAGGGCGCGGGCGCGGCGCGCGCGCAGCGCGTGTTTCGTCTTTGGGGCGCTGAGCAGGCAGTGCACGGGCGCTGAGCGGGCAGTGCACGGGCACTGCCTGGTGGGTGGACAGAGTGCTCCCCTGGAGAGCAAAATGTATATTCTCAGCTCCGGCAGGGGGGGCCACTACTAGGTCCCAGCTGGCCCCCCCCCTCTAAAACCTTCAAAAAAAATTATTTGAAGCTGAAATTTGGCACAGAGGTTTGGAAAAATCCAATCTAACTGTAATATTTTTTCCTGAATTTTTAAAAATCGGGAATTATTTATCTGTATTTTCCTCCCATTAAAAATCGGGAAATTCATAACAAATAGGGACCGGCTCGGAATGACCCCAAATTTTGTGGGAAGCCACACAAAAATATGATGGATTTTACTGGTCTGATAACGTGTGGAAAGCTTCCCATTATCATGGCGACACGCGGGAACCACGGCAGCTCGCCTGCCGCGCGGGGGGCGTCGGGCTGGCACTACGGACTTTCCCCTGGGCTGCCGAATTCACTGGCACTGCCCTGGCCGCCGAATTTTTCTGCGGACTGGCACGGCCCCGCGGGCTGATGAATTATGTGGCTCTGCCTCCCGGCTGCCGAATTCTCTGCCACAGCCCCCCGGCTGCCGAATTCACTGCCGCTGCCCCCCGGGCTGCCGAATCAGGTGGCACCGCCTTCGCTGCCGAATTTTGCGGCAACTTTGCACGCTTAAAAAAGTCATGGGAAACTATTTTTCCGGGCAACTTTGCACGCTTAGCTTTCATGTGTGGAGGGTGGTTTCGGAAAAATTCCCGTGTTGAGGAAGTCCCCGGAACCCTCGCGAGCGCCCCCTCGCGGGCTGACGCGTGGCTCGGCCGGCTGCCGACGCGGACACCCGGGGAAATGGGCTGCTGAAATTTACTCGGACTGTCATGCCTGCCAAGTTCACTGCCTCGCGGGGTGCCGAACCCTGCTGCGGACTGACCATGCCT
>JAJQXV010000151.1:32500-35000 GCA_025169955.1 Salix arbutifolia
AAGCAGGGGGCACTGCTGCCGGGACGACCCCCATGCTAACGGGCGCGCCGGGGCTGCCAGCACCTTGGCGCGAGCTTGGCAAATGAATGCCAGGCACACCCCTCGGAGAGGCAGCCCCGGCGCGCCCGACAGCCTGTGGGCATCACGGAGCATTGGACGAAAACGGGACAGCAACACACCAGGGCTGCCTCAACTCGGAAGCCGCAGGCCTGGACTCGGCAGCGGGCGCGGCACGCCATGAGGTCAGGGATCGCGGGGAGGGCCGACGCAGGGGCGCAAGCCCGGCAATTTAATGCCACGCCCACGCCGGCGACAGCCCTGCCCGCGATCCACGACAATGGCGCTCCACGTCCGGCACGTCAGCCGGGCCTCCAGCTTGCAAGCTCAAGCAGCGGCCACTGCGGCCAGGACGCCAGCCACGATGTGGGGCGCGCTGGGGCTGCCGCACCTCAGCACGAGCTCGGCAAATGAATGCCACGCCCTCGCCTCGGAGAAGCAGCCCAAGCGCGCCCGACAGCCTGGCAGGCGTCCGGGAGGCAGTGGCCGGAAACGGGTCTTCGCCGGCCGGAAACGGGTCTCCCCTGGCCGGAAAACGGGTCACCGATAACAGCAACACATCGGGCCACGTGCCCCAGCACGCCCGACAATTTTTCGGGCGTCCCGGAGACGGTGGCCGGAGTCGGGTCTTCGCCGGCCGGAAACGGGTCTCCCCTGGCCGGAAAACGGGGCACCGATAACAGCAACACATCGGGCCACGTGCCCCGGCACGCCCGACAATTTTTCGGGCGTCCCGGAGACGGTGGCCGGAGTCGGGTCTTCGCCGGCCGGAGTCGGGTCTTCGCCGGCCGGAAATCGGGTCTTCGATACCGGGGCTACATATCGGGCCATCCGCTTCCCCCACTTTTTTTCCCGAATCCAGCCATGGTGCCCAGCACCCCCACACCCACGGCAGGCCCATGGGCACCTGCCACCTGGCGGCCCCAAGACCAGGCAGGGGGAACCCCCCTAAAGAGCAATAAGTGTCATTGAAGCTCTGGCAGGGGGAGACACTACTAGGTCCCAGCTGGCCCCCCCCCTCTAAAACCTTCAAAAAAAATTATTTGAAGCTGAAATTTGGCACAGAGGTTTGGAAAAATCCAATCTAACTGTAATATTTGTTTCAGAATTTTTAAAAATCGGGAAGTATTTATTTCTATTTTCCAACCATTAAAAATCGGGAAATTCATAAAAAATAGGAACCAGATCGGAATGACCCCAAATTTTGTGGGAAGCCTCACAAAAATATGATGGATTTTACTGGACTGATAACGTGTGGAAAGCTTTCCATTATCATGGAAAAATGCGGGACAAACAGCAGCTCGCCTGCTGCGCGGGGGGCATCGGGCTGGCACCAGCCGCGCCTAGCCTCTCTCGCGCGGGGGGCAGGCAGGACGCGGGGGGCTGGCAGGCCTGTCCCGCGCGGGGCGCTGCCTGGCCTCCCCCGCGCGGGGGGCTGCCAGGCCTGTCCCGCGCGCGGGCTGGCACGACGCGGGGGGCTGGCAGGGCCTCCAGGCGCCCGCCTCTGCCTATCCTCGCCCGCGCGGGGGGCTGCGAGGGCCTCGCGCGGGAGCTGGCCCCTGCTGCCCCAGGCCTGTCCCGCGCGCGGGCTGGCACAACGCGGCGCGGGGGCGCTCCTCTGCCTATCCTCGTCCGCGCGGGGCGCTGCCTATCCCCGCCCGCGCGGGGGGGTTGGGGGCTGCCAGGGCCTCGCGCGCGAGCTCGCCCCTGCTGCCCCAGGCCTGTCCCGCGCGGGGGGCTGGCAGGGCCTCCAGGCGCGCGCCCCAGGCCTGTCCCCGCCCGCGCGGGGGGCTGGCAGGGCCTCCAGGCGCGCGCCTCTGCCTATCCTCGCCCGCGCGGGGGGCTGCCAGGGCCCCGCGCGGGAGCTGGCCCCTGCTGCCCCAGGCCTGTCCCGCGCGCGGGCTCGCCCCAGGCCAGCCCCTCGCGGGGGCTGGCAGGCCTGGCCGCGCGAGGGCTGGCTAGACGCGGGGGGCTGCCAGGGCCCCGCGCGGGAGCTGGCCCCTGCTGCCCCAGGCCCGCGCCTCGCGGGGGCTGGCAGGCCTGGCCGCGCGAGGGCTGGCTAGACGCGGGGGGCTGCCAGGGCCGCGCGCGAGCTGGCCCATGCTGCCACAGGCCCGCGCCAGGCAGCGGGGCTGACGGCGCGCCGCGCGCGCGCGCCCAAGTGCCCAAGGGCCAAGGGCCCCAGGCCCTCAGGCCCCAGTGCCCCAGTGCCCCAGGCCCCCAGTGCCCCAGTGCCCAGTGCCCAGTGCCCAGGGCGCGGGCGCGGCGCGCGCGCGCGTGTTTCGTCTTTGGGGCGCTGAGCAGGCAGTGCACGGGCGCTGAGCAGGCAGGGCACGGGCGCTGAGCGGGCAGTGCACGGGCACTGCCTGGTGGGTGGACAGAGTGCTCCCCTGGAGAGCAAAATGTATATTCTCAGCTCCGGCAGGGGGGGCCACTACTAGGT
>JAJQXV010000152.1:2500-5000 GCA_025169955.1 Salix arbutifolia
CCATGCTAACGGGCGCGCCGGGGCTGCCAGCACCTTGGCGCGAGCTTGGCAAATGAATGCCAGGCACACCCCTCGGAGAGGCAGCCCCGGCGCGCCCGACAGCCTGTGGGCATCACGGAGCATTGGACGAAAACGGGACAGCAACACACCAGGGCTGCCTCAACTCGGAAGCCGCAGGCCTGGACTCGGCAGCGGGCGCGTCACGCCATGAGGTCAGGGATCGCGGGGAGGGCCGACGCAGGGGCGCAAGCCCGGCAATTTAATGCCACGCCCACGCCGGCGACAGCCCTGCCCGCGATCCACGACAATGGCGCTCCACGTCCGGCACGTCAGCCGGGCCTCCAGCTTGCAAGCTCAAGCAGCGGCCACTGCGGCCAGGACGCCAGCCACGATGTGGGGCGCGCTGGGGCTGCCGCACCTCAGCACGAGCTCGGCAAATGAATGCCACGCCCTCGCCTCGGAGAAGCAGCCCAAGCGCGCCCGACAGCCTGGCAGGCGTCCGGGAGGCAGTGGCCGGAAACGGGTCTTCGCCGGCCGGAAACGGGTCTCCCCTGGCCGGAAAACGGGTCACCGATAACAGCAACACATCGGGCCACGTGCCCCAGCACGCCCGACAATTTTTCGGGCGTCCCGGAGACGGTGGCCGGAGTCGGGTCTTCGCCGGCCGGAAACGGGTCTCCCCTGGCCGGAAAACGGGGCACCGATAACAGCAACACATCGGGCCACGTGCCCCGGCACGCCCGACAATTTTTCGGGCGTCCCGGAGACGGTGGCCGGAGTCGGGTCTTCGCCGGCCGGAGTCGGGTCTTCGCCGGCCGGAAATCGGGTCTTCGATACCGGGGCTACATATCGGGCCATCCGCTTCCCCCACTTTTTTTCCCGAATCCAGCCATGGTGCCCAGCACCCCCACACCCACGGCAGGCCCATGGGCACCTGCCACCTGGCGGCCCCAAGACCAGGCAGGGGGAACCCCCCTAAAGAGCAATAAGTGTCATTGAAGCTCTGGCAGGGGGAGACACTACTAGGTCCCAGCTGGCCCCCCCCCTCTAAAACCTTCAAAAAAAATTATTTGAAGCTGAAATTTGGCACAGAGGTTTGGAAAAATCCAATCTAACTGTAATATTTGTTTCAGAATTTTTAAAAATCGGGAAGTATTTATTTCTATTTTCCAACCATTAAAAATCGGGAAATTCATAAAAAATAGGAACCAGATCGGAATGACCCCAAATTTTGTGGGAAGCCTCACAAAAATATGATGGATTTTACTGGACTGATAACGTGTGGAAAGCTTTCCATTATCATGGAAAAATGCGGGACAAACAGCAGCTCGCCTGCTGCGCGGGGGGCATCGGGCTGGCACCAGCCGCGCCTAGCCTCTCTCGCGCGGGGGGCAGGCAGGACGCGGGGGGCTGGCAGGCCTGTCCCGCGCGGGGCGCTGCCTGGCCTCCCCCGCGCGGGGGGCTGCCAGGCCTGTCCCGCGCGCGGGCTGGCACGACGCGGGGGGCTGGCAGGGCCTCCAGGCGCCCGCCTCTGCCTATCCTCGCCCGCGCGGGGGGCTGCGAGGGCCTCGCGCGGGAGCTGGCCCCTGCTGCCCCAGGCCTGTCCCGCGCGCGGGCTGGCACAACGCGGCGCGGGGGCGCTCCTCTGCCTATCCTCGTCCGCGCGGGGCGCTGCCTATCCCCGCCCGCGCGGGGGGGTGGGGGCTGCCAGGGCCTCGCGCGCGAGCTCGCCCCTGCTGCCCCAGGCCTGTCCCGCGCGGGGGGCTGGCAGGGCCTCCAGGCGCGCGCCCCAGGCCTGTCCCCGCCCGCGCGGGGGGCTGGCAGGGCCTCCAGGCGCGCGCCTCTGCCTATCCTCGCCCGCGCGGGGGGCTGCCAGGGCCCCGCGCGGGAGCTGGCCCCTGCTGCCCCAGGCCTGTCCCGCGCGCGGGCTCGCCCCAGGCCAGCCCCTCGCGGGGGCTGGCAGGCCTGGCCGCGCGAGGGCTGGCTAGACGCGGGGGGCTGCCAGGGCCCCGCGCGGGAGCTGGCCCCTGCTGCCCCAGGCCCGCGCCTCGCGGGGGCTGGCAGGCCTGGCCGCGCGAGGGCTGGCTAGACGCGGGGGGCTGCCAGGGCCGCGCGCGAGCTGGCCCATGCTGCCACAGGCCCGCGCCAGGCAGCGGGGCTGACGGCGCGCCGCGCGCGCGCGCCCAAGTGCCCAAGGGCCAAGGGCCCCAGGCCCTCAGGCCCCAGTGCCCCAGTGCCCCAGGCCCCCAGTGCCCCAGTGCCCAGTGCCCAGTGCCCAGGGCGCGGGCGCGGCGCGCGCGCGCGTGTTTCGTCTTTGGGGCGCTGAGCAGGCAGTGCACGGGCGCTGAGCAGGCAGTGCACGGGCGCTGAGCGGGCAGTGCACGGGCACTGCCTGGTGGGTGGACAGAGTGCTCCCCTGGAGAGCAAAATGTATATTCTCAGCTCCGGCAGGGGGGGCCACTACTAGGTCCCAGCTGGCCCCCCCCCTCTAAAACCTTCA
>JAJQXV010000152.1:25000-27500 GCA_025169955.1 Salix arbutifolia
ATCCGCTTCCCCCACTTTTTTTCCCGAATCCAGCCATGGTGCCCAGCACCCCCACACCCACGGCAGGCCCATGGGCACCTGCCACCTGGCGGCCCCAAGACCAGGCAGGGGGAACCCCCCTAAAGAGCAATAAGTGTCATTGAAGCTCTGGCAGGGGGAGACACTACTAGGTCCCAGCTGGCCCCCCCCCTCTAAAACCTTCAAAAAAAATTATTTGAAGCTGAAATTTGGCACAGAGGTTTGGAAAAATCCAATCTAACTGTAATATTTGTTTCAGAATTTTTAAAAATCGGGAAGTATTTATTTCTATTTTCCAACCATTAAAAATCGGGAAATTCATAAAAAATAGGAACCAGATCGGAATGACCCCAAATTTTGTGGGAAGCCTCACAAAAATATGATGGATTTTACTGGACTGATAACGTGTGGAAAGCTTTCCATTATCATGGAAAAATGCGGGACAAACAGCAGCTCGCCTGCTGCGCGGGGGGCATCGGGCTGGCACCAGCCGCGCCTAGCCTCTCTCGCGCGGGGGGCAGGCAGGACGCGGGGGGCTGGCAGGCCTGTCCCGCGCGGGGCGCTGCCTGGCCTCCCCCGCGCGGGGGGCTGCCAGGCCTGTCCCGCGCGCGGGCTGGCACGACGCGGGGGGCTGGCAGGGCCTCCAGGCGCCCGCCTCTGCCTATCCTCGCCCGCGCGGGGGGCTGCGAGGGCCTCGCGCGGGAGCTGGCCCCTGCTGCCCCAGGCCTGTCCCGCGCGCGGGCTGGCACAACGCGGCGCGGGGGCGCTCCTCTGCCTATCCTCGTCCGCGCGGGGCGCTGCCTATCCCCGCCCGCGCGGGGGGGTGGGGGCTGCCAGGGCCTCGCGCGCGAGCTCGCCCCTGCTGCCCCAGGCCTGTCCCGCGCGGGGGGCTGGCAGGGCCTCCAGGCGCGCGCCCCAGGCCTGTCCCCGCCCGCGCGGGGGGCTGGCAGGGCCTCCAGGCGCGCGCCTCTGCCTATCCTCGCCCGCGCGGGGGGCTGCCAGGGCCCCGCGCGGGAGCTGGCCCCTGCTGCCCCAGGCCTGTCCCGCGCGCGGGCTCGCCCCAGGCCAGCCCCTCGCGGGGGCTGGCAGGCCTGGCCGCGCGAGGGCTGGCTAGACGCGGGGGGCTGCCAGGGCCCCGCGCGGGAGCTGGCCCCTGCTGCCCCAGGCCCGCGCCTCGCGGGGGCTGGCAGGCCTGGCCGCGCGAGGGCTGGCTAGACGCGGGGGGCTGCCAGGGCCGCGCGCGAGCTGGCCCATGCTGCCACAGGCCCGCGCCAGGCAGCGGGGCTGACGGCGCGCCGCGCGCGCGCGCCCAAGTGCCCAAGGGCCAAGGGCCCCAGGCCCTCAGGCCCCAGTGCCCCAGTGCCCCAGGCCCCCAGTGCCCCAGTGCCCAGTGCCCAGTGCCCAGGGCGCGGGCGCGGCGCGCGCGCGCGTGTTTCGTCTTTGGGGCGCTGAGCAGGCAGTGCACGGGCGCTGAGCAGGCAGTGCACGGGCGCTGAGCGGGCAGTGCACGGGCACTGCCTGGTGGGTGGACAGAGTGCTCCCCTGGAGAGCAAAATGTATATTCTCAGCTCCGGCAGGGGGGGCCACTACTAGGTCCCAGCTGGCCCCCCCCCTCTAAAACCTTCAAAAAAAATTATTTGAAGCTGAAATTTGGCACAGAGGTTTGGAAAAATCCAATCTAACTGTAATATTTTTTCCTGAATTTTTAAAAATCGGGAATTATTTATCTGTATTTTCCTCCCATTAAAAATCGGGAAATTCATAACAAATAGGGACCGGCTCGGAATGACCCCAAATTTTGTGGGAAGCCACACAAAAATATGATGGATTTTACTGGTCTGATAACGTGTGGAAAGCTTCCCATTATCATGGCGACACGCGGGAACCACGGCAGCTCGCCTGCCGCGCGGGGGGCGTCGGGCTGGCACTACGGACTGTCCCCTGGGCTGCCGAATTCACTGGCACTGCCCTGGCCGCCGAATTTTTCTGCGGACTGGCACGGCCCCGCGGGCTGATGAATTATGTGGCTCTGCCTCCCGGCTGCCGAATTCTCTGCCACAGCCCCCCGGCTGCCGAATTCACTGCCGCTGCCCCCCGGGCTGCCGAATCAGGTGGCACCGCCTTCGCTGCCGAATTTTGCGGCAACTTTGCACGCTTAAAAAAGTCATGGGAAACTATTTTTCCGGGCAACTTTGCACGCTTAGCTTTCATGTGTGGAGGGTGGTTTCGGAAAAATTCCCGTGTTGAGGAAGTCCCCGGAACCCTCGCGAGCGCCCCCTCGCGGGCTGACGCGTGGCTCGGCCGGCTGCCGACGCGGACACCCGGGGAAATGGGCTGCTGAAATTTACTCGGACTGTCATGCCTGCCAAGTTCACTGCCTCGCGGGGTGCCGAACCCTGCTGCGGACTGACCATGCCTATCGGTCTGCCCACTGTCCTTGACGCAGCACTTCTTGTCAGCGCAGATATGGATATGGCTTGTT
>JAJQXV010000152.1:35000-37500 GCA_025169955.1 Salix arbutifolia
TTGGCGCGAGCTTGGCAAATGAATGCCAGGCACACCCCTCGGAGAGGCAGCCCCGGCGCGCCCGACAGCCTGTGGGCATCACGGAGCATTGGACGAAAACGGGACAGCAACACACCAGGGCTGCCTCAACTCGGAAGCCGCAGGCCTGGACTCGGCAGCGGGCGCGTCACGCCATGAGGTCAGGGATCGCGGGGAGGGCCGACGCAGGGGCGCAAGCCCGGCAATTTAATGCCACGCCCACGCCGGCGACAGCCCTGCCCGCGATCCACGACAATGGCGCTCCACGTCCGGCACGTCAGCCGGGCCTCCAGCTTGCAAGCTCAAGCAGCGGCCACTGCGGCCAGGACGCCAGCCACGATGTGGGGCGCGCTGGGGCTGCCGCACCTCAGCACGAGCTCGGCAAATGAATGCCACGCCCTCGCCTCGGAGAAGCAGCCCAAGCGCGCCCGACAGCCTGGCAGGCGTCCGGGAGGCAGTGGCCGGAAACGGGTCTTCGCCGGCCGGAAACGGGTCTCCCCTGGCCGGAAAACGGGTCACCGATAACAGCAACACATCGGGCCACGTGCCCCAGCACGCCCGACAATTTTTCGGGCGTCCCGGAGACGGTGGCCGGAGTCGGGTCTTCGCCGGCCGGAAACGGGTCTCCCCTGGCCGGAAAACGGGGCACCGATAACAGCAACACATCGGGCCACGTGCCCCGGCACGCCCGACAATTTTTCGGGCGTCCCGGAGACGGTGGCCGGAGTCGGGTCTTCGCCGGCCGGAGTCGGGTCTTCGCCGGCCGGAAATCGGGTCTTCGATACCGGGGCTACATATCGGGCCATCCGCTTCCCCCACTTTTTTTCCCGAATCCAGCCATGGTGCCCAGCACCCCCACACCCACGGCAGGCCCATGGGCACCTGCCACCTGGCGGCCCCAAGACCAGGCAGGGGGAACCCCCCTAAAGAGCAATAAGTGTCATTGAAGCTCTGGCAGGGGGAGACACTACTAGGTCCCAGCTGGCCCCCCCCCTCTAAAACCTTCAAAAAAAATTATTTGAAGCTGAAATTTGGCACAGAGGTTTGGAAAAATCCAATCTAACTGTAATATTTGTTTCAGAATTTTTAAAAATCGGGAAGTATTTATTTCTATTTTCCAACCATTAAAAATCGGGAAATTCATAAAAAATAGGAACCAGATCGGAATGACCCCAAATTTTGTGGGAAGCCTCACAAAAATATGATGGATTTTACTGGACTGATAACGTGTGGAAAGCTTTCCATTATCATGGAAAAATGCGGGACAAACAGCAGCTCGCCTGCTGCGCGGGGGGCATCGGGCTGGCACCAGCCGCGCCTAGCCTCTCTCGCGCGGGGGGCAGGCAGGACGCGGGGGGCTGGCAGGCCTGTCCCGCGCGGGGCGCTGCCTGGCCTCCCCCGCGCGGGGGGCTGCCAGGCCTGTCCCGCGCGCGGGCTGGCACGACGCGGGGGGCTGGCAGGGCCTCCAGGCGCCCGCCTCTGCCTATCCTCGCCCGCGCGGGGGGCTGCGAGGGCCTCGCGCGGGAGCTGGCCCCTGCTGCCCCAGGCCTGTCCCGCGCGCGGGCTGGCACAACGCGGCGCGGGGGCGCTCCTCTGCCTATCCTCGTCCGCGCGGGGCGCTGCCTATCCCCGCCCGCGCGGGGGGGTGGGGGCTGCCAGGGCCTCGCGCGCGAGCTCGCCCCTGCTGCCCCAGGCCTGTCCCGCGCGGGGGGCTGGCAGGGCCTCCAGGCGCGCGCCCCAGGCCTGTCCCCGCCCGCGCGGGGGGCTGGCAGGGCCTCCAGGCGCGCGCCTCTGCCTATCCTCGCCCGCGCGGGGGGCTGCCAGGGCCCCGCGCGGGAGCTGGCCCCTGCTGCCCCAGGCCTGTCCCGCGCGCGGGCTCGCCCCAGGCCAGCCCCTCGCGGGGGCTGGCAGGCCTGGCCGCGCGAGGGCTGGCTAGACGCGGGGGGCTGCCAGGGCCCCGCGCGGGAGCTGGCCCCTGCTGCCCCAGGCCCGCGCCTCGCGGGGGCTGGCAGGCCTGGCCGCGCGAGGGCTGGCTAGACGCGGGGGGCTGCCAGGGCCGCGCGCGAGCTGGCCCATGCTGCCACAGGCCCGCGCCAGGCAGCGGGGCTGACGGCGCGCCGCGCGCGCGCGCCCAAGTGCCCAAGGGCCAAGGGCCCCAGGCCCTCAGGCCCCAGTGCCCCAGTGCCCCAGGCCCCCAGTGCCCCAGTGCCCAGTGCCCAGTGCCCAGGGCGCGGGCGCGGCGCGCGCGCGCGTGTTTCGTCTTTGGGGCGCTGAGCAGGCAGTGCACGGGCGCTGAGCAGGCAGTGCACGGGCGCTGAGCGGGCAGTGCACGGGCACTGCCTGGTGGGTGGACAGAGTGCTCCCCTGGAGAGCAAAATGTATATTCTCAGCTCCGGCAGGGGGGGCCACTACTAGGTCCCAGCTGGCCCCCCCCCTCTAAAACCTTCAAAAAAAATTATTTGAAGCTGAAATTTGGCACAGA
>JAJQXV010000153.1:17500-20000 GCA_025169955.1 Salix arbutifolia
GCGGCCAGGACGCCAGCCACGATGTGGGGCGCGCTGGGGCTGCCGCACCTCAGCACGAGCTCGGCAAATGAATGCCACGCCCTCGCATCGGAGAAGCAGCCCAAGCGCGCCCGACAGCCTGGCAGGCGTCCGGGAGGCAGTGGCCGGAAACGGGTCTTCGCCGGCCGGAAACGGGTCTCCCCTGGCCGGAAAACGGGTCACCGATAACAGCAACACATCGGGCCACGTGCCCCAGCACGACCGACAATTTTTCGGGCGTCCCGGAGACGGTGGCCGGAGTCGGGTCTTCGCCGGCCGGAAACGGGTCTCCCCTGGCCGGAAAACGGGGCACCGATAACAGCAACACATCGGGCCACGTGCCCCGGCACGCCCGACAATTTTTCGGGCGTCCCGGAGACGGTGGCCGGAGTCGGGTCTTCGCCGGCCGGAGTCGGGTCTTCGCCGGCCGGAAATCGGGTCTTCGATACCGGGGCTACATATCGGGCCATCCGCTTCCCCCACTTTTTTTCCCGAATCCAGCCATGGTGCCCAGCACCCCCACACCCACGGCAGGCCCATGGGCACCTGCCACCTGGCGGCCCCAAGACCAGGCAGGGGGAACCCCCCTAAAGAGCAATAAGTGTCATTGAAGCTCTGGCAGGGGGAGACACTACTAGGTCCCAGCTGGCCCCCCCCCTCTAAAACCTTCAAAAAAAATTATTTGAAGCTGAAATTTGGCACAGAGGTTTGGAAAAATCCAATCTAACTGTAATATTTGTTTCAGAATTTTTAAAAATCGGGAAGTATTTATTTCTATTTTCCAACCATTAAAAATCGGGAAATTCATAAAAAATAGGAACCAGATCGGAATGACCCCAAATTTTGTGGGAAGCCTCACAAAAATATGATGGATTTTACTGGACTGATAACGTGTGGAAAGCTTTCCATTATCATGGAAAAATGCGGGACAAACAGCAGCTCGCCTGCTGCGCGGGGGGCATCGGGCTGGCACCAGCCGCGCCTAGCCTCTCTCGCGCGGGGGGCAGGCAGGACGCGGGGGGCTGGCAGGCCTGTCCCGCGCGGGGCGCTGCCTGGCCTCCCCCGCGCGGGGGGCTGCCAGGCCTGTCCCGCGCGCGGGCTGGCACGACGCGGGGGGCTGGCAGGGCCTCCAGGCGCCCGCCTCTGCCTATCCTCGCCCGCGCGGGGGGCTGCGAGGGCCTCGCGCGGGAGCTGGCCCCTGCTGCCCCAGGCCTGTCCCGCGCGCGGGCTGGCACAACGCGGCGCGGGGGCGCTCCTCTGCCTATCCTCGTCCGCGCGGGGCGCTGCCTATCCCCGCCCGCGCGGGGGGGGTGGGGGCTGCCAGGGCCTCGCGCGCGAGCTCGCCCCTGCTGCCCCAGGCCTGTCCCGCGCGGGGGGCTGGCAGGGCCTCCAGGCGCGCGCCCCAGGCCTGTCCCCGCCCGCGCGGGGGGCTGGCAGGGCCTCCAGGCGCGCGCCTCTGCCTATCCTCGCCCGCGCGGGGGGCTGCCAGGGCCCCGCGCGGGAGCTGGCCCCTGCTGCCCCAGGCCTGTCCCGCGCGCGGGCTCGCCCCAGGCCAGCCCCTCGCGGGGGCTGGCAGGCCTGGCCGCGCGAGGGCTGGCTAGACGCGGGGGGCTGCCAGGGCCCCGCGCGGGAGCTGGCCCCTGCTGCCCCAGGCCCGCGCCTCGCGGGGGCTGGCAGGCCTGGCCGCGCGAGGGCTGGCTAGACGCGGGGGGCTGCCAGGGCCGCGCGCGAGCTGGCCCATGCTGCCACAGGCCCGCGCCAGGCAGCGGGGCTGACGGCGCGCCGCGCGCGCGCGCCCAAGTGCCCAAGGGCCAAGGGCCCCAGGCCCTCAGGCCCCAGTGCCCCAGTGCCCCAGGCCCCCAGTGCCCCAGTGCCCAGTGCCCAGTGCCCAGGGCGCGGGCGCGGCGCGCGCGCGCGTGTTTCGTCTTTGGGGCGCTGAGCAGGCAGTGCACGGGCGCTGAGCAGGCAGTGCACGGGCGCTGAGCGGGCAGTGCACGGGCACTGCCTGGTGGGTGGACAGAGTGCTCCCCTGGAGAGCAAAATGTATATTCTCAGCTCCGGCAGGGGGGGCCACTACTAGGTCCCAGCTGGCCCCCCCCCTCTAAAACCTTCAAAAAAAATTATTTGAAGCTGAAATTTGGCACAGAGGTTTGGAAAAATCCAATCTAACTGTAATATTTTTTCCTGAATTTTTAAAAATCGGGAATTATTTATCTGTATTTTCCTCCCATTAAAAATCGGGAAATTCATAACAAATAGGGACCGGCTCGGAATGACCCCAAATTTTGTGGGAAGCCACACAAAAATATGATGGATTTTACTGGTCTGATAACGTGTGGAAAGCTTCCCATTATCATGGCGACACGCGGGAACCACGGCAGCTCGCCTGCCGCGCGGGGGGCGTCGGGCTGGCACTACGGACTGTCCCCTGGGCTGCCGAATTCACTGGCACTGCCCTGGCCGCCGAATTTTTCTGCGGACT
>JAJQXV010000153.1:50000-51989 GCA_025169955.1 Salix arbutifolia
CGCGCTGGGGCTGCCGCACCTCAGCACGAGCTCGGCAAATGAATGCCACGCCCTCGCCTCGGAGAAGCAGCCCAAGCGCGCCCGACAGCCTGGCAGGCGTCCGGGAGGCAGTGGCCGGAAACGGGTCTTCGCCGGCCGGAAACGGGTCTCCCCTGGCCGGAAAACGGGTCACCGATAACAGCCAACACATCGGGCCACGTCGCCCCAGCCGACCGACAATTTTATCGGGCCATCCGCTTCCCCCACTTTTTTTCCCGAATCCAGCCATGGTGCCCAGCACCCCCACACCCACGGCAGGCCCATGGGCACCTGCCACCTGGCGGCCCCAAGACCAGGCAGGGGGAACCCCCCTAAAGAGCAATAAGTGTCATTGAAGCTCTGGCAGGGGGAGACACTACTAGGTCCCAGCTGGCCCCCCCCCTCTAAAACCTTCAAAAAAATTATTTGAAGCTGAAATTTGGCACAGAGGTTTGGAAAAATCCAATCTAACTGTAATATTTGTTTCAGAATTTTTAAAAATCGGGAAGTATTTATTTCTATTTTCCAACCATTAAAAATCGGGAAATTCATAAAAAATAGGAACCAGATCGGAATGACCCCAAATTTTGTGGGAAGCCTCACAAAAATATGATGGATTTTACTGGACTGATAACGTGTGGAAAGCTTTCCATTATCATGGAAAAATGCGGGACAAACAGCAGCTCGCCTGCTGCGCGGGGGGCATCGGGCTGGCACCAGCCGCGCCTAGCCTCTCTCGCGCGGGGGGCAGGCAGGACGCGGGGGGCTGGCAGGCCTGTCCCGCGCGGGGCGCTGCCTGGCCTCCCCCGCGCGGGGGGCTGCCAGGCCTGTCCCGCGCGCGGGCTGGCACGACGCGGGGGGCTGGCAGGGCCTCCAGGCGCCCGCCTCTGCCTATCCTCGCCCGCGCGGGGGGCTGCGAGGGCCTCGCGCGGGAGCTGGCCCCTGCTGCCCCAGGCCTGTCCCGCGCGCGGGCTGGCACAACGCGGCGCGGGGGCGCTCCTCTGCCTATCCTCGTCCGCGCGGGGCGCTGCCTATCCCCGCCCGCGCGGGGGGGGGTGGGGGCTGCCAGGGCCTCGCGCGCGAGCTCGCCCCTGCTGCCCCAGGCCTGTCCCGCGCGGGGGGCTGGCAGGGCCTCCAGGCGCGCGCCCCAGGCCTGTCCCCGCCCGCGCGGGGGGCTGGCAGGGCCTCCAGGCGCGCGCCTCTGCCTATCCTCGCCCGCGCGGGGGGCTGCCAGGGCCCCGCGCGGGAGCTGGCCCCTGCTGCCCCAGGCCTGTCCCGCGCGCGGGCTCGCCCCAGGCCAGCCCCTCGCGGGGGCTGGCAGGCCTGGCCGCGCGAGGGCTGGCTAGACGCGGGGGGCTGCCAGGGCCCCGCGCGGGAGCTGGCCCCTGCTGCCCCAGGCCCGCGCCTCGCGGGGGCTGGCAGGCCTGGCCGCGCGAGGGCTGGCTAGACGCGGGGGGCTGCCAGGGCCGCGCGCGAGCTGGCCCATGCTGCCACAGGCCCGCGCCAGGCAGCGGGGCTGACGGCGCGCCGCGCGCGCGCGCCCAAGTGCCCAAGGGCCAAGGGCCCCAGGCCCTCAGGCCCCAGTGCCCCAGTGCCCCAGGCCCCCAGTGCCCCAGTGCCCAGTGCCCAGTGCCCAGGGCGCGGGCGCGGCGCGCGCGCGCGTGTTTCGTCTTTGGGGCGCTGAGCAGGCAGTGCACGGGCGCTGAGCAGGCAGTGCACGGGCGCTGAGCGGGCAGTGCACGGGCACTGCCTGGTGGGTGGACAGAGTGCTCCCCTGGAGAGCAAAATGTATATTCTCAGCTCCGGCAGGGGGGGCCACTACTAGGTCCCAGCTGGCCCCCCCCCTCTAAAACCTTCAAAAAAAATTATTTGAAGCTGAAATTTGGCACAGAGGTTTGGAAAAATCCAATCTAACTGTAATATTTTTTCCTGAATTTTTAAAAATCGGGAATTATTTATCTGTATTTTCCT
>JAJQXV010000154.1:0-2500 GCA_025169955.1 Salix arbutifolia
CCATATCGGGCCATCCGCTTCCCCCACTTTTTTTCCCGAATCCAGCCATGGTGCCCAGCACCCCCACACCCACGGCAGGCCCATGGGCACCTGCCACCTGGCGGCCCCAAGACCAGGCAGGGGGAACCCCCCTAAAGAGCAATAAGTGTCATTGAAGCTCTGGCAGGGGGAGACACTACTAGGTCCCAGCTGGCCCCCCCCCTCTAAAACCTTCAAAAAAAATTATTTGAAGCTGAAATTTGGCACAGAGGTTTGGAAAAATCCAATCTAACTGTAATATTTGTTTCAGAATTTTTAAAAATCGGGAAGTATTTATTTCTATTTTCCAACCATTAAAAATCGGGAAATTCATAAAAAATAGGAACCAGATCGGAATGACCCCAAATTTTGTGGGAAGCCTCACAAAAATATGATGGATTTTACTGGACTGATAACGTGTGGAAAGCTTTCCATTATCATGGAAAAATGCGGGACAAACAGCAGCTCGCCTGCTGCGCGGGGGGCATCGGGCTGGCACCAGCCGCGCCTAGCCTCTCTCGCGCGGGGGGCAGGCAGGACGCGGGGGGCTGGCAGGCCTGTCCCGCGCGGGGCGCTGCCTGGCCTCCCCCGCGCGGGGGGCTGCCAGGCCTGTCCCGCGCGCGGGCTGGCACGACGCGGGGGGCTGGCAGGGCCTCCAGGCGCCCGCCTCTGCCTATCCTCGCCCGCGCGGGGGGCTGCGAGGGCCTCGCGCGGGAGCTGGCCCCTGCTGCCCCAGGCCTGTCCCGCGCGCGGGCTGGCACAACGCGGCGCGGGGGCGCTCCTCTGCCTATCCTCGTCCGCGCGGGGCGCTGCCTATCCCCGCCCGCGCGGGGGGGGTGGGGGCTGCCAGGGCCTCGCGCGCGAGCTCGCCCCTGCTGCCCCAGGCCTGGCCCGCGCGGGGGGCTGGCAGGGCCTCCAGGCGCGCGCCCCAGGCCTGTCCCCGCCCGCGCGGGGGGCTGGCAGGGCCTCCAGGCGCGCGCCTCTGCCTATCCTCGCCCGCGCGGGGGGCTGCCAGGGCCCCGCGCGGGAGCTGGCCCCTGCTGCCCCAGGCCTGTCCCGCGCGCGGGCTCGCCCCAGGCCAGCCCCTCGCGGGGGCTGGCAGGCCTGGCCGCGCGAGGGCTGGCTAGACGCGGGGGGCTGCCAGGGCCCCGCGCGGGAGCTGGCCCCTGCTGCCCCAGGCCCGCGCCTCGCGGGGGCTGGCAGGCCTGGCCGCGCGAGGGCTGGCTAGACGCGGGGGGCTGCCAGGGCCGCGCGCGAGCTGGCCCATGCTGCCACAGGCCCGCGCCAGGCAGCGGGGCTGACGGCGCGCCGCGCGCGCGCGCCCAAGTGCCCAAGGGCCAAGGGCCCCAGGCCCTCAGGCCCCAGTGCCCCAGTGCCCCAGGCCCCCAGTGCCCCAGTGCCCAGTGCCCAGTGCCCAGGGCGCGGGCGCGGCGCGCGCGCGCGCGTGTTTCGTCTTTGGGGCGCTGAGCAGGCAGTGCACGGGCGCTGAGCAGGCAGTGCACGGGCGCTGAGCGGGCAGTGCACGGGCACTGCCTGGTGGGTGGACAGAGTGCTCCCCTGGAGAGCAAAATGTATATTCTCAGCTCCGGCAGGGGGGGCCACTACTAGGTCCCAGCTGGCCCCCCCCCTCTAAAACCTTCAAAAAAAATTATTTGAAGCTGAAATTTGGCACAGAGGTTTGGAAAAATCCAATCTAACTGTAATATTTTTTCCTGAATTTTTAAAAATCGGGAATTATTTATCTGTATTTTCCTCCCATTAAAAATCGGGAAATTCATAACAAATAGGGACCGGCTCGGAATGACCCCAAATTTTGTGGGAAGCCACACAAAAATATGATGGATTTTACTGGTCTGATAACGTGTGGAAAGCTTCCCATTATCATGGCGACACGCGGGAACCACGGCAGCTCGCCTGCCGCGCGGGGGGCGTCGGGCTGGCACTACGGACTTTCCCCTGGGCTGCCGAATTCACTGGCACTGCCCTGGCCGCCGAATTTTTCTGCGGACTGGCACGGCCCCGCGGGCTGATGAATTATGTGGCTCTGCCTCCCGGCTGCCGAATTCTCTGCCACAGCCCCCCGGCTGCCGAATTCACTGCCGCTGCCCCCCGGGCTGCCGAATCAGGTGGCACCGCCTTCGCTGCCGAATTTTGCGGCAACTTTGCACGCTTAAAAAAGTCATGGGAAACTATTTTTCCGGGCAACTTTGCACGCTTAGCTTTCATGTGTGGAGGGTGGTTTCGGAAAAATTCCCGTGTTGAGGAAGTCCCCGGAACCCTCGCGAGCGCCCCCTCGCGGGCTGACGCGTGGCTCGGCCGGCTGCCGACGCGGACACCCGGGGAAATGGGCTGCTGAAATTTACTCGGACTGTCATGCCTGCCAAGTTCACTGCCTCGCGGGGTGCCGAACCCTGCTGCGGACTGACCATGCCTATCGGTCTGCCCACTGTCCTTGACGCAGCACTTCTTGTCAGCGCAGATA
>JAJQXV010000154.1:10000-12500 GCA_025169955.1 Salix arbutifolia
GGGGCTGCCAGCACCTTGGCGCGAGCTTGGCAAATGAATGCCAGGCACACCCCTCGGAGAGGCAGCCCCGGCGCGCCCGACAGCCTGTGGGCATCACGGAGCATTGGACGAAAACGGGACAGCAACACACCAGGGCTGCCTCAACTCGGAAGCCGCAGGCCTGGACTCGGCAGCGGGCGCGGCACGCCATGAGGTCAGGGATCGCGGGGAGGGCCGACGCAGGGGCGCAAGCCCGGCAATTTAATGCCACGCCCACGCCGGCGACAGCCCTGCCCGCGATCCACGACAATGGCGCTCCACGTCCGGCACGTCAGCCGGGCCTCCAGCTTGCAAGCTCAAGCAGCGGCCACTGCGGCCAGGACGCCAGCCACGATGTGGGGCGCGCTGGGGCTGCCGCACCTCAGCACGAGCTCGGCAAATGAATGCCACGCCCTCGCCTCGGAGAAGCAGCCCAAGCGCGCCCGACAGCCTGGCAGGCGTCCGGGAGGCAGTGGCCGGAAACGGGTCTTCGCCGGCCGGAAACGGGTCTCCCCTGGCCGGAAAACGGGTCACCGATAACAGCAACACATCGGGCCACGTGCCCCAGCACGCCCGACAATTTTTCGGGCGTCCCGGAGACGGTGGCCGGAGTCGGGTCTTCGCCGGCCGGAAACGGGTCTCCCCTGGCCGGAAAACGGGGCACCGATAACAGCAACACATCGGGCCACGTGCCCCGGCACGCCCGACAATTTTTCGGGCGTCCCGGAGACGGTGGCCGGAGTCGGGTCTTCGCCGGCCGGAGTCGGGTCTTCGCCGGCCGGAAATCGGGTCTTCGATACCGGGGCTACATATCGGGCCATCCGCTTCCCCCACTTTTTTTCCCGAATCCAGCCATGGTGCCCAGCACCCCCACACCCACGGCAGGCCCATGGGCACCTGCCACCTGGCGGCCCCAAGACCAGGCAGGGGGAACCCCCCTAAAGAGCAATAAGTGTCATTGAAGCTCTGGCAGGGGGAGACACTACTAGGTCCCAGCTGGCCCCCCCCCTCTAAAACCTTCAAAAAAAATTATTTGAAGCTGAAATTTGGCACAGAGGTTTGGAAAAATCCAATCTAACTGTAATATTTGTTTCAGAATTTTTAAAAATCGGGAAGTATTTATTTCTATTTTCCAACCATTAAAAATCGGGAAATTCATAAAAAATAGGAACCAGATCGGAATGACCCCAAATTTTGTGGGAAGCCTCACAAAAATATGATGGATTTTACTGGACTGATAACGTGTGGAAAGCTTTCCATTATCATGGAAAAATGCGGGACAAACAGCAGCTCGCCTGCTGCGCGGGGGGCATCGGGCTGGCACCAGCCGCGCCTAGCCTCTCTCGCGCGGGGGGCAGGCAGGACGCGGGGGGCTGGCAGGCCTGTCCCGCGCGGGGCGCTGCCTGGCCTCCCCCGCGCGGGGGGCTGCCAGGCCTGTCCCGCGCGCGGGCTGGCACGACGCGGGGGGCTGGCAGGGCCTCCAGGCGCCCGCCTCTGCCTATCCTCGCCCGCGCGGGGGGCTGCGAGGGCCTCGCGCGGGAGCTGGCCCCTGCTGCCCCAGGCCTGTCCCGCGCGCGGGCTGGCACAACGCGGCGCGGGGGCGCTCCTCTGCCTATCCTCGTCCGCGCGGGGCGCTGCCTATCCCCGCCCGCGCGGGGGGGGTGGGGGCTGCCAGGGCCTCGCGCGCGAGCTCGCCCCTGCTGCCCCAGGCCTGGCCCGCGCGGGGGGCTGGCAGGGCCTCCAGGCGCGCGCCCCAGGCCTGTCCCCGCCCGCGCGGGGGGCTGGCAGGGCCTCCAGGCGCGCGCCTCTGCCTATCCTCGCCCGCGCGGGGGGCTGCCAGGGCCCCGCGCGGGAGCTGGCCCCTGCTGCCCCAGGCCTGTCCCGCGCGCGGGCTCGCCCCAGGCCAGCCCCTCGCGGGGGCTGGCAGGCCTGGCCGCGCGAGGGCTGGCTAGACGCGGGGGGCTGCCAGGGCCCCGCGCGGGAGCTGGCCCCTGCTGCCCCAGGCCCGCGCCTCGCGGGGGCTGGCAGGCCTGGCCGCGCGAGGGCTGGCTAGACGCGGGGGGCTGCCAGGGCCGCGCGCGAGCTGGCCCATGCTGCCACAGGCCCGCGCCAGGCAGCGGGGCTGACGGCGCGCCGCGCGCGCGCGCCCAAGTGCCCAAGGGCCAAGGGCCCCAGGCCCTCAGGCCCCAGTGCCCCAGTGCCCCAGGCCCCCAGTGCCCCAGTGCCCAGTGCCCAGTGCCCAGGGCGCGGGCGCGGCGCGCGCGCGCGTGTTTCGTCTTTGGGGCGCTGAGCAGGCAGTGCACGGGCGCTGAGCAGGCAGTGCACGGGCGCTGAGCGGGCAGTGCACGGGCACTGCCTGGTGGGTGGACAGAGTGCTCCCCTGGAGAGCAAAATGTATATTCTCAGCTCCGGCAGGGGGGGCCACTACTAGGTCCCAGCTGGCCCCCCCCCTCTAAAACCTTCAAAAAAAATTATTTGAAGC